>OZ022257.1:11558827-11923945 GCA_963978905.1 Trichostrongylus colubriformis
GAAAAGATACTTCGACACTTCTGATAACTAGTTCTTGTTGATAGAACATAGAATAGACGTGGTGGATTGGCCAACCGTTACGTTCCCAGACATGCCGGTTGCCGACATTCAAAACCTTAGAAGGAATTAGGCTAGGCTTTTTACAAATTATGAAGGCATTGGTACCGCGGGAAACAAAAACTCGATAACGCTGAGTAGGAACATACTCAGTGGACTTCTATAAGGCAGCGAAGGGGCGAACGCTTCACTGCTTCGCCCAATACAAATGTTCAATTGGACCTGATGGAGAATGCCAAAGATGGATGCTCCAAAAACTCAAGAAAGAAGAGTTTTGCGGCGCACATCATCACATACATATCGGTCGAAACCACGTAGATCTGCGACGTTCTGCGGTCGCGTACAACGCGCGACGCGATCGCTGAAAAAGGAGATCCGACGGGAGCAGTTTGTGTAGGAACCCACTGAGAAGTGAAAGTCCGTAAGTTATCGCAAATGGTGCCACACACTACCTTAGTTAATAACCAGCTCTCATTTGCAGATATCACACTTTCTTTCTACGCAAAATACCCATTCCTGCTGCTTCCAGTGATCATCAAATCAGATGCCCTTCCGTGGCTTGAAGGGGGGCTTGGGCCGTGTTCACACCGAGCCGGCGCGTGGCTGCGCTCACAGGCTGCGAGGCAGAGTGGCACGGGGTGGTGCAGAGACGACGTAGGCAACGAGGCAGCATGGCTTAGGGGAAGACGCAGAGACACGCAGCCACGCCCAGCCACCGGCATCGCAGAGTATGAACGCGAGCTTTGGCTATCACCTTATGCAGACCGATATGATATACACTTAGACCGTTCGGGAATTTTCACGCCTCTCCCTGTTCAGTTTATAGTCCAAGCATTAGCATATAGCGTTTAAACTATACCTTATAATCCCCGCAAACTGTTCCTTTAGTACAGTGTTCAGGTTTGTCGTCACGAAATGTTGGTTGGAAATGAAAACGCCAGTTGATAGCTGGAGAAATACGAACAGAACCGCTTGTAGTGCTGCAGTAATCGTCTGAAATCATTGCTGTGAATTTCGTGACTGGCGACTGGAAGTCGATGATTTACCACGAAGCACTTACCGTAGAGATGCATTTGCTCTTCTGGTATATGATCACTATCGAAAATGTACACTGGTGGTGTCATTGCTTGTACTACGTAGAACATATTGGTAATACCGATAGATAACTCGTCATAACAAAAATACACTCCTTGAACAGTTGGATCTGCCTTAACGTAAGAAACTAACTGCCAGCATTAATCCAAATCATGCCATATATTCAGCTTGGTGTAGTGACACGTGGTACAACTCTCATTAACATACTGCGGGGATCAGTGCCCGCTAAGGTCAATCAAGCCTTTCATCCCTCTAGGGTAGATCCATTGGCACCAGAGTCGTCTAGGAAGATGAAAGCCCTGGCTTGTACGTCGGATGGTCCTCGCAAGTCATTGTATGGGCCCAATTCCATTCACCTGTCATCACGATCCGAATGGAACTAGAATGAGCGGCGCATCCCTCAAAAGAGGTTGGTAAATGCCAAAAGTACTGCCCTTCATTTGATCTACTCACATCCAGGAATGCGGCTATACTCGAGAATGCACATTCAGCCTGTATACAAACCGCGGAAGTGTTAAAAAATGCGATGGAAGAAGAAGAAAACGAAATGAAGTTGTCGAAAACCCGGAAATATTATCCCTGTTTTCCGGATGTGTATTGTGAGCAGCGTGATCGCTTGAAGGACTCCACGGTGAAATTAGTTTCTTTGCTACCCTTATATTTAAGTTGTATTTGCCTAATAAGGGCCGAATGCAAAGTTTCACGCGAAAAGGTGAGAATTCGGCTTAAATACGGCTCCTCAAATCCTTGGCCAGGTCGGCGGGCCTCCGAGAAAAAGCCCTGTCCCGTCTCCCGCGGTTGGGATCGGAAAGTGGGACTATTTACGCAACTTTCTGTTCCTATAGTGCGTCTCCGACAGCGGCGCACGACGGAGTGCGCACTTGCTCGGAGGTCTCGCCCATCCGGCCGAGTATTTGGGGAGCTGTATCTTAGCCGAATTCTCACTTCTTCGCGTGAAACTTTGCATGCGGCACACATTAGGCAAATACAACATAAATAAATGGGTAAAATAAAAACTCATTTTCCCGTGGACGATTCCTTAAGCACTCAACCATTTGGAGCCCCTAGCTCGCACCCATAGCGTTGCGCACCACACGCGGCCACACGATTCGCCTGCCCCAATAGCACACACCTTCATTTCCCGTTGATTGGGTATTGCGATGCGCAGGTATCGATTGAAGCCACGCGAATGTGTGAGCATGCGTCAATGGTGGGAGGAACTCGCGCATGGCGGTCGCCGATCCATGTAGCGCCTTTTTGAGAGCTTAGAGGCGTCTTTAACCGTGCCACAGTGGTTTTCTTCACTATTAGTTCATTTCATTTTCCACAAATCCAAGCTATACGGCCCACTGCATAAAAACGTACATAAATTATTGACAATTTTCCATTTCTTTGAAGAAACATTGGACGTGGAAGTTTAGGACGGCCGTCACTGTCTGATCTGCTTGGCATGTTCACCATGTTGAACTTTCTTCCCTCACTGAATAAAAAATACTCTTGTGCAAAATAAAAAAAAATTGAAATCTGGTATCCTGGATTTGGGGTGAGGGCAGTCAATCTGCAGTGCAAATCTACCGCTAGTGTAGAAGCGGGAACAGAAGCGGATGGCGTGCCGCCTGAATTAGATTTCAAAAAAATCATGAAATTGTGATGGGGACTTCATCTGACAGCGAAGACCGCATATTTTGCACCGTAATTATCAGGAGGGGTCCCTGCGATGAAATGAGCGCCTCCTTACCAACTCCAGTAGCAGATATAATTACGCGTTCACCTGGCAGACACTTCTTCGTTTTGAACAATTGAGTATAGTTCTTTTCTTGAGATCACATTGATCTAAAAAAATGAATATATGAAATAGTTAAGTAATCGGCACCCTCACCCCTTGAAGGCACCAAAAATGAGCGACTTGTGCAGCCCGCTGTAGGGGATTTGTGCCAGCCCGCTACAAGCCTTACCTGAGGTTCTGCTAGAAATTCATCCATCTTCTCCACCCTTGCCCAATACTTCACTTTTCCATTGTAGGCCATTGAAAGCTCACACATATGACATGGAAGATCCACACGTTCGCCTGGCCAAAAATACACTGGCACGACCTGAATTGACAGAGCGTGGCATTAAAGCTAACCGAGAGACATTTTTCGCTTTGAGATCATATCCTTGAAAACTGAGATGCGCAGAAGAATTTTAGAAAAGGGAAAAATGCACTCGATCCGCTTAAGACAAATTTTATTTATCAGATAAATTTGAATGGATGATGGCAGGATTACACGTTGCGTCCAGGAATCCTCAAATGGGGTTGTGTTTTGGGTTAAAAATTCTCCGAGGAATTCCCATCGATCATCTCTTCCAGAGCGATTTTGTTTTTATGAGTGATCTATAGAAAAGTTGTCAATAAATAACCATATTTAGCTCTATGCATATAGTTCTAAGTAGCGAGGCTATCATTCCATTGTCGGCCATTTTTGAAACATACCTCGAGCACACTAACAGGTACCGTTGGGAGTTCCGACTAAGGGAGAGGGGTCGTTTTTTTCAAGGGTTCTCCTGGAATCTTAGACTTGACCCTAGTGGCGCAACTGCCACAAGAGCTTATGTTTTAGATTCGTCCAGAAGGTAAAAACGTCAAATTGTACAAGAACGCTCACGCGCAAAACCCGTGATTTCGGACGGGACTCACCCCGGGTGTGTTGCAAGTGTTCCGGCGATTAGTGTGGGGTCAGGTCACCCATGACTGAGTTTGCTTTACGAGACAATTGATTTACTACTGATTACAAGATCTTGGCTACGTACCTGGTCTACTTATGTCAAGATAAAGTCCGAAGAATAAAGGCAGATCTTTGTAAAGTTAACTATGTTATAAAGTTGGATATTTGTTAGTTAAATGATTAAGTTAGGGTATTTTCCATTGAATACAATCACTAACTGAAAGCAGATACGATCTATGATGGAGGTGGAAGCTAGTTACTGTAGCAGTCCATGATACAATTTTTCAGTCTTACAAGAATAATAATTTCGTCGTTTCTAAAGTGAATCACCCTTCACATAAAACTGGTGACCTAACCTCCTGGAACACTGGTCGGAACACCTGCACGCCACCCCTCGAACCCCCCCCCCCCCCCCCCCCTCCCGATCATCTATGCTTTTCGCATCATATGTGCTGATCCATTACACCATTGTGATCTTATGCACCATTCCCCACCCACCTAATCGTATAGTTTCCATGATCTATTGCACTGAAATGTTATCGGCCGGCTCCGCGATTCAGTGTATTTCGAAATCCTTAAAAATTACACAACAATTCTAGATGGAGGTAGAATGCACGGCGCAACCCTCGATGCATTGCCATTCATATTTCGGATGTTAACAAAGCAGAGCAAAGAGCACTGAAGTGTCTCAAAAACACTTTGCACCAACCTGCAGTGCATGTTCCGAACATTCTTTGGAAAAGCTGCTTTTCGACCACTCCAGCTCAAAGTGTCTCTTCACTTGACTGCCTATTTTCAAATTCGCCCATATTTTGGGCGGTGGTGGAACAGTGTCAACTGGCT
Organism: Trichostrongylus colubriformis; assembly: GCA_963978905.1. Classification (NCBI taxonomy): domain Eukaryota; kingdom Metazoa; phylum Nematoda; class Chromadorea; order Rhabditida; family Trichostrongylidae; genus Trichostrongylus; species Trichostrongylus colubriformis. Next base: position 11,563,528 of record OZ022257.1, read on the forward strand.
GTCTTTCACGGTAAATGGGAACACGTGGTGGTGGTGCAGGCACAGCGCGTTTCTTGACTTTTTCGTGTTCCGCCACATCAACCTCGCCCTGCAATACAGTCGTCAACCTATTTGAACACACATCTCTAAAACTGAATATGTTAAAACTACGTGGAAATGAGGAGAAATGAAATCGACAATTGTAAAAGTCGAAGCCAGTATGCGATAAGAAAGTTGTTGAATAAAGAAAAGATCGTATCTAAACCTAAGGTGCGACAGCGCGGGCGGTCGCGTGCGCATCGTTGTTGGGGCGCGCCAAACTTTTTGAAAAAGATGGATTGCGTGGCGCCGTAGCGATTTCGACGTAGATGCTCGGATCAACTCACACTTATTGTCTATTTCGTGTAGTTAGCTATATTAGGCGCTATGAAAAGTCTAGATGAGGGAGATATTTCTATTCTTTTCGATATTTCAACAGCCAATAACCAGATCACCAGTGATCAGCAGCTAGTTGTGTGAAAAGGATCAAAAGAACTGACATTTCACGACTTCCTTATGTGAAAAAGCAACACTCCGAGCCTCACTTTTGTGCGCACTATATTCAATCACTAAATGGAAATGGTCTGTTCCATCAATCATCCGTCCTCAGAACACCATAAGGCTGCGTTCATACCAAATTGAATGAGAGTTTTGGCGCATTCGCGTCATGCATGAGATACGTATCGATCAGAAAATGAGAGTATTGGCGCATCGGCGCATTGGCGTATCGGCGCATCCGCGCATCCGCGATTTGAGAGAATTGGCGCATTCGCGTGATGGATAGGATACATATCGATTGAAAAATGAGAGTATTGGCGCATCCGCGATTTTGGATATTCGCCATAACAGAAAAAGATCAAGAAATGAAAAGAGAAGAAAAAGAAATCAACCGCACGTTGGCACGTGCCGCGTTCAAAAGGGTGACGTGGCACGCCATTCTCTCAAATCGCGGATGCGCCGATGCGCCGATGCGCCAAAACTCTCATTCGATTTGGTATGAACGCAACCTAAGAGTAAGTGCAATGGTGCTAATGTAGTTGTGGGGGTAGGGCCTCACTGTTGCGCCGTCGTCCCTCAGTCGAAACCGACCTACAATCATCAGTTTAAGCGCTCAACTGAATATTTTTACCTAAGCCTTCCTTAAGGGGGCAGGGTAGAGGCTTCCCTCCAAAGTAAGGCTTAGGCTAAAAACCTAGGCGAAATAGCGTCGGACGCCGAGCACAGTGGAGTGTCCCCCACCATCTACAGGGGGTGCCAAAAAATAGTAATTTTGTCTCCTCCACTTTCACCCCGTTTTAGTTGAACTACAGCAAATTTGTTGAGGTATTCACATCCCCAGATTCAAGAGCAGACCTCACTCTATCACTATACTCCGTGGCATCCTTCTGCAGGAGCAGGAACGGGAGCGAGGAAATAGTGAACAAGATGTGTCACCTCAACTGGGCAAAATCCGAAATTTCGTCGCCCTCGTTCACAAACTTGCTGAGGTCCGTTCACTTTGGGTACCTAAGGGGATTCATACTGGATGGTATTCTTTAAGATCCCGTTTTTTCCGGGTTCCCAGCGCCCTTCGTTTCCAAGAGCCAAAACGTGCCCTTACCACTGAAACCCCTCCGGAGGCGGATTTGGGCATGAAAATGATACGTCGGATCATAGCAGCCTTGTCCAAGCAGCAGGGGCTCTGTGACTTCCACGAACCGAAGGGCCAATCCTTAAGAAGCTTCCCACAAAATACCTACCATGGAACCCGGCTCCACTGTTTTAAGGGGACCTTGATACCGTGGGTGCTCCGAAGCCCGACTGCGCCGCTTAAAGTTCTATATTTTTATGAAAATGAAAGTAGTGAGTCTCAGCTTGTTCCCGCCTTTAGAGGAACATTTCGGGAATATTTTGCCCCAATACTTTCATTTCTTTCGTTTCCCTATGTTTTGTATAATTGGGAGAGTGAGCCGTGGGCAAAATTACTTTTTTTTTGGCACCCCCTGTATATCAGTACCGGATAAAGGGAGGTGTTCAAAATACGTGAGTGGATCGAATTCAGACATTTATGTGCATTCTTCAACAAATGAAGCCGTGAAATCAATAGTGCGAAAATGGTCGGTTACGTTGTGAAATACGAGGGGTTATCGTCAACGGTCGATATGAGGAACGATTTAAGAGTAATGCAGATTACAACGAGATATCAGATGCAAAGAAAGCATCCAAGGAGACTCCTACACTCAGTACGGCGCCGCTTAGCGCGCCCCAGTAACGATGCGCACGCGACCGCCCGCGCTGTCGCACCTTAGGTTTAGATACGATCTAAAGAAAAAGAAGGGAAAGCAGAAGAAGTGTTAGATTGCATCATTACCCAAATAAACGCGACTGGGCCACTTGTTATAAATGGAGCGCATGTGCAACAAGAAGCCGATGACAATGCCGTCAGCAGCGTCGCCGAGTATGAAGGGAAGCTTGCAAAGTTAGTGTTACTAGCGAAATCGTGAAGTCGGTGGAAAACGATTGCCTCAATTATAAAAAACGAATTGAATAATTGCCATGCGTTGTACGATAGGAAATTCAAGGAATAATGAGAGGACTGCGATGAAAATTAGAAAGAGAGTTAGAGTTGTTGATAAGAAAATAGAACGAAAACACCGTTGATGAAGTAACTATGGTGCAACGTAGATGAAGCGGGGCATTGTGACCATGACCCAAGCAAATAATATACAAATTGATAGGGTGATTAGGCGATCAGGTGGAAGGAAAAATGATACATATCGATCAAGCAATGAAGCGATCAGGCGGGAAGGATTACATACGTATCGATTAGATGAACGATACGCGTGATTGCCTGATCGCTTAATCGCCTTGTCGCCTGAATCGCGAACTCTGAACAATGCCGAAGACAGATGAAAGAAGAAAAGAAGGGGCTTAGAAACATTTCCCCATACAAGCCTCTCTGTGTAGAAGCAAAGGCACAATTAATGATGGCATAGCTATGCAAGGATAGTTGGCCGACCAGCTACCGTGGAATTTGTAGGCAATAAGGCGTTGATGAAAATACATGAATACAGATAAGCAAACCATCCAACATACGACCGAAGTATGATTAGAGGCAACCTGGATCAGATTACCCGACTAGGCCGCTTTAATACTTTGCGGTGCCAGCGGCAGGAGGTGTTTGCATGTCTCTGCGTCTCCGCCTGTGCCACCCTGCCCCATTATTTGCGTCGTCTCTGCATCTCCCTTGTGCCACTCTGCCGCGCTGCCTGTTATCGCAGCCACGCAAGGTATGAACGCGGCATGAGCTCTTGTCGCAGGATGCACCCTTTCTGCACAACCTTGGTGCGAATCAGGGCACTACATACATCCACTCAAATCCGAGCTAGTTACGCCTTTTCAGCTCAGGTGTTCAGTAAGAAGCTTATGCGGGCCGGTCAGCTTCAGTTCGAGTTGTAGTGGGTGTAGTGGTATCGGCAAACGGTGGTAGTGCAAAAAGTCTGCATCATCCTGGATAGTTACCCAAGGATCTATTGCTCGAGTAAGTGGGTCGACTAGTCTGTTTGTCGCGAGGCGATGCCTTGAAAAGAAATTTGCAAACTCTGAAACTGGTCATTCCCCTTGAGATCCCGCCTAGTGACTGAGTGACACTCAAAATTGAGAGGTTACACCTTTCCTACTTTTCCCTTGGGACTTCAGTGCCACCCCATGCTTACTTCTCCCATACATATATTGTCTTATTTTATTTTATTTTATTTTATTCTATTTATTTGCCAAATCAATATTTTAGATGTGTGGCACCTCATTAGATCAATTCATTCCTTCTTCGTCATGAATCTTGCTGCATCCTGCCAATTACACGTATTCAGCACTTTCTTGAACTCATCTGGCCATCTAAATTTTGGTCGTCCGACCCGTCTTCGCGAATGTGGGAGATGTGGGAGCCATTCTGTTAGCTGTTTTGACCACTTGTATTCACTTGATCGAGCCATTTCCCAAGCGTAACTCCATTTTCCTTCCATAGCTTTCTCCATCGCATCTTTGAATTTCGTGACTCCTCATAACCATGCATTTGTCTTGCGGTCCAGAAGACGTACTCCTACCATGCGACGCTCCATTTCTTTGTGCACATCTATGTCATCTATGTTGCTTCAACAACAAAATTACATGACCATTAATTTATGTTTCAGTTTGTCTTCAGCCATGATCTGTTTGTTCTTCGTCTAGCACTTGCCTCACTTCACCAGCCTTATCATTACGGCGAGCTTCCTCGTGCCTCTAAGCCCTCGACCGTTCATAACAACGTTCGCGACCTCTCTTTCCTCGGTTCGACCTGTGTATCACATCAAAGAATCATTTCCACGACTTCACTCCGGTGATACGAGCCTGCTATGGTACCCGAAAAATGTACACAGAGGGACTATTGTGGCGACGGCACCACAATAGCCCAGAGCGACGATGATTGAGGCACAGCAAAGTATGAACGCTTTTTGTACGTAGTAGGAAGTTTTGTGACTCGTGACGGTCGCAATCCTTCTTCTGCCGCTTCACCACACATTCGCATTTCCTACCCTCCTTTCCACTTTCAGCTTCCGTTGTTGATCCGCTTGGTCTGCAGCTTCCTTGCTCCCACAGGCTTCTGGCCCAGAGTGGCCATTGTGACACCACAATAGCCCGGAGCGACGATGATTGAGGCGCACAAAGTATGTACCCCATTCTGTACGTAATAGAAAGTTTTGTGACTAGTGACGGTCTCTATCCTTCTTCTTCCGCTCCACCACACATTCGCATTTCCTACCCTCCTTCTTTCCACCTTCAGCTTCCGTTGTTGATCTGCTTGTATGGCTGACTCCCTCTCAGGTCTCAGCTCTCTTGCTTCTGCAGGCATCTGGATATGAATTCTTTCTTCTTCGGTAGTTCCTGGACTGAGCCCGTGTCTCGTTGTCGCCTTGTCCCTACTTACCCCTTGGACGGTGTCACATCTTGTTCCTTCTCATTCTCTGCACTTCCACCTGAAGGTAACGAAAATGACGCCAGCTCTTCTCCTACATCTCTTCAGAAGATTGGGGCTACGCGGCAGAATCGTAATTATCGCAAGTCCTATACTAATGTGCGGGTGGCGGGTGTATGGCAATTGCTCGATTTCGCGCGGCTGCCCGCGGCGAGCGGCACGGCGAGTGCGAGTCGTTTGCAGTTTTATCTGTTGAAACAGCAACAACGAGAACATAGGCGAAATTCCGAAGCTTCCAACCGCAATCTTTGATGATCCTTTACCGTACAAGCCCATTGCGTCTTGAGCGGAATTCCGAATGACTGCGGCAAGTCGTACTGATGGCGCCGCGAGTGCGACGCCGCGAAGCAAAAATTCGACCAATCGCCACACACCCGTAGAAGAGAGAGGGGGGACTTTTTGTAGAATGCGCTGTTACACGAAACGATTACTAACATGATGAATCGGTGAACTTGTTAATGACAGGTGAATCAGGTAAAAGCGTGCCAGAATTCAGTGCTTAACAAGTTTGACACGTCAACCGTTCATAGGTGTTCAATATTCTACTAAATGCCCCTCCTACATCCACTAGAAGTCGCTTCCAACACACTTTCTTTATGGAGCGCACAGTACGCAATTACACAAGGCTACCCCATTGTGGAATGATGAGGAATTATTTGGAGTTGGAACATGAAGTTGGATTGGAGAGTGATCAAGTGGGTGCCAATGTAGTTGTTGCGGGGGGTGGAGGGCACTCCTCTGCGCTAGACGTCCGGCGCTACTTTTGCCTAAGTTTTCCGCCTATGCCTTAATTTTGGGGGAGCTCCAACCCCTTGAAGTAAGGCATAGGTAAAAATATAGATTTGAATGTACAAAATTATGACTGTAGAAAGGTTTCAGGAAAGGGAGGACAGTGTGACAATGAGTGCACCCTCCCCCCCCCCTCAACTACATTAGCACCATCAGAAGTCCTCTTTTGCAGAACTGGAAGTGCTCATTAGTAATTAGCACACATACATAGTAACACCATCGCAAAATCAGTAATCACGGACATAACTGAAGTGTGTTGAACGTATCCAGTGCTTTGATAATTGTTCAGAATTCGCGTTTCAGGATATCGCGCGATTCACCGAAGGAAAAAGGTTGCTACCGCAACTAGGGACCATCCCACTATGACATTACTTTCATCAAAATATAAGCTTACAAGGGAAGGACCCGAGGTCGAAGTGGCCATTCGGATTGGGATACATATGGCTCGACGTATTTTCGAACGCTGATCTCGAACCTGCATTCCAAATTTGTGGAACGACTCTCTGAACGGTGATATGGAGCTTTTTTTTTTTTTTGAAAAAACAATGCTATTATATGGTAGGTTCGGAAGCCTGCAGCACGCGAGCAAACGTTCTCGCGCAAAATCAGTGCGATTTTCGTGTTCAAGAGACCAAGCTGTCCTATGGTACATGTTTTCAGCCAATAGGAGGCCTATTGAGTAGGCCAAGAACTTATCCGTAGTTTGATCAAATTCTTGTATTGGTTAAAAACATGTCCCATGAGGTAGTTTGGTCCCCTAAACACGAGAATGACACTGGTTTCGCGCGAGAGCGTCTGGCTCGCGTGCTGCGGGTTTCCAAACCTACCATATAATAGCATAGTTTTAAAAAAAATCCCTCCATAACTCCGCTCAGAGAATCTTTCTGCAAATTTGGATGCAGCTTCGAAATCAACATGCGAAAATACGTCGGACCATGTGTATCCCATTCCGAATGACCACTTCGACCTGGGGTCCTTCCCTTGTTAGAAGGAGCAAGGAGCCACTTTTTTGCTCTAGTAAGGCTCAGCAAAAATGTACGCCTGAGTGTGCAAAGAACCCTCCAAGATGCTTAGATTTGAAACTTTTTATGGGATCCCCCAGCACATTTTGAAAGAACCGGAAAGGACACATATCGATCAAGCGATCCAGGCGAGTGCAGGATTCGCGTGACTCGCGCGATACAGGAGGAAGGATAAGGTACATACGGCCGCGCTCATAGCCATCGTTATTGGCGCATTGGCGAATGTAGTTGAGGATACTTATCAACTGACTGGCCACACCTTTTGACGGTTTCGGCGCATCGGCGAATGAGCAAAAGATGCATACGCTTTCCTTCATTAAGAAGGTAGCTGAGGTCATTTGTGGACCATTGGCGTACGTGTTCAATCAATCATTACTGACTGGAGAAGTTCCAGGGCGTTGGAAGCATACCTTTGTTACTCCGGTGCTGAAGAAGGAACCTTCTTCGGATCCGGCGAATTATCGACCAGTAAGCATAACATCCCTGTTTTGCAGACTGTTTGAAAAATCACTCAAAGATCATATGCTAAAGTATATCGCTGGCGCTAAAATCTTTCCTCGCACTCAACATGGTTTTACCCCTGGCCGGTCTGTGGAGACAAATATGATTGAAAGTCTTGATTACTGGTCCAAGGAGATTGATAACGGAAACTGTTGTGATGTTATTTATTTTGAATTTGCCAAAGCGTTCGACAGGGTTTCCCACAGAAAGTTGTTGTACAAGTTGGATAGGCTGGGCTTTCATCCCATCCTCATCAAATGGACGGCAAATTTCCTCGCTGGGAGAACTTATCAGGTGCGTATCGGGCAAACATATTCCAGTTGCAAGGATGTGATAAGTGGAGTGCCGCAGGGGGGAGTATTATCCCCGGTTCTTTTTAACATTTTCACCTCTGAGATTCCCAACCTATTTGAGGGTCTAGGTGTTATCACGGAGATGTATGCTGATGATGTAAAAGTTTTCAAAGCCACTAGAGGACCCGCCGACAGTGAACAACTGCAGGAGGCTATTACTCGGTTGGGTGAGTGGGCAAGACGATGGCAGCTACCTTTGGCCCCGAATAAGACCATTTGTATGAGAATCGCTACTGATACAGCGGCTATTCCTTGCCCTTATGTGATTGACGGGATTGCAATCTCCCCTGTCAAGCGCATAAGAGATCTTGGATTTCATTACACCAATACTCTTGATTTCTCTATACATGTTCAGAATCGGTGCAGCTTAGCTCTCATGCGTACGGGACATATTTTCAAGGCACTGTCCACGACGAATAAGTCCATTCTGCTCAAGGCTTACAAGACCTATGTTCGACCTTTGGTCGAATCGGTGCCACTGTGTTTCACCCCGTAAGGAGAAAGGATATTAACGCTTTGAAAAAGGTACAAAATAACTTCACGCGGAAAATACTTTTTCGAAGTAAGAAATTTCTACACTCAAGAATTCATAAGGCTTTTATTAAGAATAAATATCTGGGACTTACTACGCTGGAATCAAGGCGCAAAATATTTGATGTGTGCAGGTACTATATAAGCTTCTGTACCAGAACAAGGATTTTGGCTCTCTTAGTTTCTATAAGATGGTTCGGTCTCGTACCAGAGGCGGTGAGCTGAAGATTTACTTGAACATCCCCAAAACCAATGTAAGGGCCCGAAGCTTTACATATAGGGCGGCCAGCTTATATAATAGGTTAACTAAGAATGTAGCCTCCTCTGACAACTTTAATCAGTTTGCGCAACGTATGACTAAAGAACTAGGTGAATACATGATGTCCTAGTTCCTTGAGGTTCAGCAGTCCACTTCAGATTGATTAAATGCGTGCATTAACTTTGCAGTGTTGTATCCTGATTGTGAATTCTGAATTTTAATTTGCTGGTTTATCATGTTTGTTGATGTTCCGTTGGTTTGATTTTCCGTTTGTTAACTCTTTTTCTACGCTTGCCTTAGCAACGTAATAAACATTAACATATTGGTCACAATGCCACGCCGTGCGTCGCGGCGCGTGCGGTTCCAGCGGTTGTGTGAATGCGGGAGCGCCTACGCGCTAATGCGCCAATAACGATGGCTGTAAACACGGCCTAAAGATTAGGTGATACGCCTGAATCGTGAACTTTGAACAGCACCTTACCTTATTAACTAAAGTTTCGTTTTAAACTCATTCTCCTCATCACCCCTCTACCACCCACGGCTCAAACCTTCATAATGTGCTATGATGCTTTATAAGGAACGATTTCGTGAGAAACAAAATGTGAAATCGTTTTGTTGGATGAACGAGACGAAGATCACCAGATCTGTGAGGACATACTTTGCTGTCCGAAGGCATCTCGACTTCAAGCCTACAGAAAAGCACCGTGCGGAAGAAGGTTTTCCTAGTTTCTTACACACGATCAGGTTCAAAGTACACTACCTTACTGAGCGATGTCCTATACAGAAATTTCAGTGACCTACCGTGCTAGGCATTGATAAACTCAATGCCACAACTGCCACAAGCAACATCAAGCAGCAGCAGCAAATGTAAATGAAGTGGCAACAACAAGGTGAGAGATGGTATCTGTTTTGTTCAATTCAGTTCAATTCAGTTTCAGATAAGATAACAACTTACTCAACACATGTTGTCTAGCTCATAGAAGTAGGGTGAAGAACGGCAGAGCGGCTTGCATTCATACTTGGCGACTGATCATAAGCGCTCGCGCCTCCATGGTGGCATCAATACAGCGGCACAGCGGCACATTCTTTCCCACACAACACGCAGATATCTCCAACTCGTCGTGAAATCTTTCGAGTTCGGCTCTGAAGTGTAGCAAAGCAGAAGCTTCATCCCTAACGAATCCGGAGCCAATATGTGTAGCAATGTACTCGAATCGCTGTGACTCGAACTGTAGAAAAATTGATAATATTTATTATTTTCAATAGATAGGTGCTATAGGCAGATCATATAATATCTATTTTAGTTCATAGAGGGAATGCATGTGATATTAAATTGGTTTCACTATGCTACACTTAATTATACAAGTAGTATGAGTATGTATGAAATGTGATTGCCCTGAAACAAAGTGAAAATCGATAGAATAATGGCAATCAATACAGTTTATTAACATTCTAAAGTATGAAAAGACTCAAAGAGGTTCCCCAACAATAATGAAGACCCAAAGTGGGTTCCACAGGCAAAATAACTGAATTATCATCACAGAAAAAGAGATTTAGCATTAAATCACGAGGCAATCAAGAAAACCATCAATACAACAGAAGAACGTTTTATCAGATCAAATCTAGTCATTATTCTTTTCATAAAAAAATTTTCCAGCAAAGTTCCCGTCAGTCAACAGCTTTGTAGGCAGCCCCACTAGTATGTATACGGGTGTGTACACCTATGACAAATTTTCGCGCAGCCGCGCGCAACGAGCGGCGCCACGGATTTCTTCGCGTGTGACTGCATACAGTGCAACACTCCTTTCAGAGTTTCACGCCCGAATTTATTTCTTGATTAAGTCTGTAATCATGTAATGACATCGTTTATTTTACTTTTTATGTCACTAATTTGTCTTTTTAGGGCACAAAAGTTATTATTTTAGATTGTTGAGACTAACAGCTGTTTTTAAAGGACCTCCATGGTACCAGACTCTTGCGTCCTGAGCGAAACAACAACTGGCCGCGAAAAGTTGTGCTGACGGCGCCACGAGTGCGACGTCGCAAAGCGAAAATTTGTCGTAAGTGTACACGCACGTATGTATACTATAGAATGGGTATTGATTTTACGCGTACAACGAATATGCATCGCCGTTCATGGTCACTAATCCGTTTGATTGTGTCAGCATTTGCCACATCACACTGCTCCCGAACAATATGTGGCAGTCCCACTATGCATTCTACAGGGTGTTATTGATTTTACGCGCACAATGATATCTGTCTCGTTTCCGCTAATACACTCTCTGGTGTGATGGATGCACTACAGACAGGCAAAATTGTCACGAGCAAAATTAATAATCATCCGCTCACGTTCCTGTGGGAATTATTTATGTTAATAATAATTCTAATAATGATCCTAATTATGTTAATAATAATAATTGTTGATAATCCATCATAATTCCTCCTCTCGAATCGCATGGGAAAGTTCTGTTATCGATTAGAGACACCGGGAGGGATGAAATCGGCAGACTGTGAAATGTGAACGTACGAAGTGTTCAGCAATGCAACAATGGAGAAAGATGAATATTGCATTACCGAGGAAGACCGTGGTGATCATCATAACCAGAGCAGAAATAAAACAGTGAAAAAACCGAGAAATAAAAACCCGAAAACTCCATTTCTTCTCGCACCCCTCTACGTCACCAGTAGGGGTAGACGACAGACGGGCGAGGGGTTGAATCAGCCGGTGGCGCCGACTGTTGCCCCGCCTCGCCGGCAACTCTCCCGGCTGCAGATTGACACGCCGTGCTGCGGGATCGAGATGCGGATGATGAGAACCAAGCCGCGTTTTTCAATGCGAATTTTGCGACACATCACCTCTTTTGAAATGAAAGGTTTGTTTCAGAGAGCTATTCCCAGTTCCCGCTTTCCTTTGACCCCTCCCAGTGCCTCCAAGCGAGAGCTTCAGAAGACCACGAATGATGGACTTGCGGGATACGTGGGTGGGTGAAATGAAGGAGAAAGGTATGCTGCCACCCCTCCCCCCTTTGGCATGGCATGCACCAGACACAGAAGAGCCAGGGATGCTACTCTGCAATGCTTCGATGGGTTACAAAATCGCAACCTTACAATCTCGAAACCCTCCCATAATGCTTGCGGAAGTATGTCAAGGCTCGAAATTCTAAACAAGCGACATCATCCCTCAATTAGAATGCTTCTCCTTGACGTGGAAGGTTTAATTTGGACATAGATGAATATTACTATGCCGAGGGAGACCATGGTGACCATCATAACCAGAACAGAAATTGAGCAGATAAGAAAAGAGATTGACCATTCACGATTCACCACATCAGTCCTGCAAGCATTTCAAATCAAAAACCAAACCCGAAGCAAATTTTTGGCACTAAAGTTGCCTTACCATGAAGGCCGTTGAATTTCAAGCTTTGCCGTCGGCTCCGGTGCTGGTGGGATTCGTCTTCCAATGAAAAGAGAACGATATTTTGTGGAGTATGGTGGCATTGAGGTTGTTGATACAAGTGATTCCTCTGGAAATCGTCTCATTGAGTTTTCCAGAACTTATTCCAATGCTGCATTTCTCGTCAGCGGTATGTGAATACATCTTTTCCCCTAATTGGAAGTATTAGGTTGTCCCAAGTCTTGTAGGTTTTTTTTTCGATAATCACTTTTTATTATTGTTTCTTCCAACAAACAACAATTAAGCAACAACGTATTCACCATTATTATCGACAACACTCTGCCACCTCATAGGTAAATCGTCGATTCCCTCCTTCCAGAACTTTGGGTTCTGAGAGTCGAAGAAGTCAGCGATCGCATTCGCAAGCAAGTCATAATCAACGAATCTCTTGGCCAGGAAAGATTCAAGAGGATGGGTAAGGTGGTACTTAGAAGGGGCAATGTCTGGAGAGTATTGCGGGTGGGGCAGGACATCCCAGCCAAGCTCTAGCTTGGCATGGGTACTCTTCGCGATTTGGGAGCTGGCGTTGTCATGAAGTAAGGTAACCGCGAACCTTTTCAGGCGCTTTTCTCGAACGGCGACGGCGTGCTGCTGGAGCTGGTGGGTGCATACGGCAGCGGTGACTGTCTCGCCTTGTACCGGCACCTCGCGGGAAGCATTCCTTTCGCGTCCCATAGAGGCACAGTCCTGAGCGTGGGTTGTCTTCCAGGTCAACCTCGCCGTTGCTGAAGCTAAAACCAGCAGCGCACAGTCTCGTAGCTCACACATCCCTTGCCCAATGCAGCGTTGATGGAGTCGCAAGCTTTCGTCGCTTTGGTGCCGCAAGACCACCCACAGTAGATGACACCGCGTGTTGAGTGGGTATCGACTAGGGGCACTGTAGCTCTCTTCACGGAGTCTGGTGGATCGATATATTTTTAACAGAAAGCTCAGAGAACGTTCTACCATATTACTGAACCGCCCAGATATGTCTCGAAGTAAGCAAGAGTTATTGATGTTTTTGGAAAAATCCTACAAGAATTTTGGTACAACCTAATACTTTAATAGCACTATATTGATACGTTTAGGTGAAATAATGAGGTTTCTGCTGGTTTACAATTGAATAGAACGAAGGTAACCTTTGACGGGCTCCACCAGAGTTTCTTTGCCGATCGACAGTTTGCCACTGGCAAGACAACAGGCCCCTCTTTGAGGTAGCAGCAACTAAAAAATTTCATATGAATTCTCTTAATTACAGCATGCGAGGTGTCAAAAATTACCCACACGCATGCTTGTGGAGGAGTTTCTCTTAGGTCGAATCACTACTTGTCGACCTATCTGAACATCGAACGTATTCTCGCGAAAGCTTACCTATAATAGACCTGATAATATATCACAAACTAATCAACCCTCGAACATCAAGATTCGATTCATCCGTCGATGCTGTTCCTTGCCCCTCCATCGCTACAGATATAGCGCAGAGAACTCGATGCGGGGTCATGCGGCGCAGTTTTCCGAGTTGAGCCCTCAGGCTGCGTTCATACTCAGCGCTGACAAGGCGTAGCTGCGTTCGCAGGTACAGAGACTACGCAGACAACGAGTTAGCGTGAAGTAGACGGAGACGCTGAGACACTAGCTACGCCCTGCCGCAGGCGACGCACAGTATGAATGCAGCCTTGCCGCGTCCATCATGAAGATGCCGCGCCTGTTAAAACGACAGGTCTTTTTCCATTTAACTCAAACTTCAACAAGAGTTCAATTAACGTGACAACTCAGAATGAACAGCTTTCCGTTCTAAGAGACGGATTCCGAAAAAAAAGCCGACTAGCCCTGGTCGCTTTCCAATTTATTCTATTGATTGCTAATTTTATAAGTTGTACTGAATACGTGCCAACTTTCGAACCACCTCGCCCCAGGCTACTTCAAAGATTACTGCTCGTAAACAAACAAATACGTCACGCTCACATTAAGTCGAAGAGATTTGACGTCGCTTTCTCGGCAACCACCGATCACAGGAGGAGGTGATGGCACGAGTTCATAGTGGGGTGAGTCGACATCCACTTTTTGAAGATTCTAAACCAACTGCAATGAAATCGGTTCCTAGGAGAACCTGAAAACCTGCGGCTTCCAGTTTTCAGTTAGAAACATTGCTTTTATTGTAATGTACTCTGTAATCGTGCTGTTAGGTTGCCGTCAGACTTTGCGATTTTGCAATTTTGCGACGTCGCACTTTCGCACGCAATACTACGACCTTAAGATTGTGGAATGCTGTAACCTCACGTACAGATCCGCGACACCGCAAAATCGCAAAATCTCAGAACCGCAAAATCGCAAAGTCTGACGGCGGCCTTAGCATTCATCGCTGCTCCATCGATGTTGACACGCATCGTTGCAATGCTCATTACAGAGGAAAACATAACAACAGGTTAATTTGTTTTTTACTTCGCGCTCCAGTGGTTGTATGACAAGCAATAAAAATAGAGGCAAAATGGCGTTTGTCGTGCGTATGATTAGACAGTGAGGTAAACAGAGTGAATGAAAGTTTGCCTGAACTTCAGTAAAAATAGCAAAAGGACCAAAATGATCTACAGGAGAATGACTGTCACGCTAGAATCGTTCAACTTGAACACGTTTGTATGTACTTTATTTTTATTTATTTATTTTTTTGCATTTTTTTACTAGCATGGAAGCCACAGAAGACGTCTAAATGCTGCCGGATAATAATCACTCGAGCCCGGTATTTGAGGAATGCACTGGTTGAGCATTGCTTGAGGGAAGCAACTGAGATAATTGTGGTGTTGGGGTAGGGAAGTATCGGGACTATAAATAAACACTAGGACACAAGGAGACGTTTTGTGGGGAAAGTCATGTCCCTGACCTTTAGCGATGCTTTACACTGGCCACCTGCCCCCTGTAGAGATGCTGATCCTGGAGGCAAGCGGGTTACGCGCCACGTATAACCGCTGCACCATACAGATCCAGGTGGTTCCGATATAAACCAGATGAATGTGCCTGGAAACACGTCAGCCACATAAGAGTCCGCACACTTCATCACAGAGAACCTCGAAGAAAAATTGCAATTCACCGGATGTTTTTTAGTACATGATGCCCAATACTGCCAGAAATTACAACTTTTTCCACCATTAACGCCCTTAAAAGGACAGAAGAGTAGAATACACCTCACCTGCCCATCGAACCAAAATGTGAGACGGTTCAGCTCGTCCGTGTCGCTTGCAAACATCAACGAAAATCTAAAAATGCTCTATAAGGATGAGTTCTTACGTTGATAAATCTTTTGTTGGGATGCGCCTCGCATTTCAGTTCCATTCAGAATCGTGGTGACAGGTGAACGGGATTTGGCTTATACAATGACTTACGGGACAGTAGATACACAAGTCAGTGCTTTTATCTTCCCAGACAAGACTTGTACCCATTCAGCGACTCCGAAGGAATGAAAGGCTTAATTGGCCTCAGCGGGTGTTGATGCAGGATTGATACCCGCACCATAAGAGTGGAAGTGCGCGCCACCTGTCACTATACCACCTCCCCCCGGAATGCTTTATATTAGCAGTAATAAATATTTATTGGAACTGCTTTACTATTCTCGGTTACTAGTCCGCTATTTCACTTCCCCCCCCCCCCCTCTTATAAGGACATGCTTCCATGCCCTTCCACTGGCTGCTATAAAGATGGTACTGGATTGAGAAAAGTGGGTACCTTTCACAGGATAAATACAAGGAGAAATCGAGTGTTGCACATTGACCAACAGCAATCGGAAGTTCGTGCCAGTTATTAGTCTGTAGCGAAGCCTTAAAAAAGCTTTGAAAACATTAATCAAAAACAAATTAAACTTCCGGAAACTGTATGTAGCTGAATAGATTGAAAATACGAAAACATAGAGAAAAAAAAAACTGTGGTGCAATGAGCTCTACCTTCGACTCAGCATTTTTACAATACAAATAAAAAGAAAAAGCAAACATAATACCAACAATTTAACAAAACACGGCATCATGCTGTTGAATGCTCAACAACAGTTTGAAACTCCAAATTATTTATTCAGAAAATTTATTCAGAAAACAGAAAATGACCCCTCTCCCTCCCCTCCAAGAGTCTTTTGAAGGGTCTTCGGATTAAGATCATTATGAACTTCAGAATAGCACAATATTAAACATATTTTTTGTCATTTCTTTACTGTATGAACTTTGATAATCACCATGCAGCATGATCTATTACCGGATGAAATAATTTTTTAAAGAAAGCTACTATATTACATATCATGTTCTGCTTATTTTCTGATGTTGACTTATACAGCTTATCAAATAAATAAATGAAAATGCAAAAAAGGCTGCTTACCCCTTCAGCGGCATCAAGTAGAGCTAGCAGTAGGAGAATCGCCAATCCAGCCAGCATTCCTGACAAGGACAAGTCAGGCACGACTCAGGTCTAACGTTCGTAAAGCATTCCTGGAAAAGTGCCTTCGAATAAAATACCAATTAATGACTTGTAGGAATGGTTATTCCATGATTCCAGTTAATATCAAAACACCTTTACCACATGCAAAGCATGAAGAAAAAGAGGAAAAGTATCAAGACATTCCGCTTTTCAAAATTGAAAAATCGACTTGAAAATTGAAACTGAAAGAACAACGACCCGTTTGAGCTCTCGTCGAGCTACCTTTGAACGCTGTCAGAAGAGCACAGTTCATATTTTGACGCTCGATTCGCGCCGATTTGCTATCTCAATCTGCGTCCCTGACCATGCGACCGCCTCCTCATGAGTCTCTGCCTTTCAGACGCCCGCCAGACATTATTCTGAGGAACTGTATCGCAGCTGGATTCTTGGATTTTGCGTAAAACTCTACACGTGGGCGTGGTAAGCGAGTACAATATAAAGATATGGGCAACAGAGGAACTTAAATTTCCGTGGACGATCCTATTGAGGGTTTCTTCAAGGGTCGGACTCCGACCAGCGTGATTGGAACTATTTTATAGGGTTTATCCAACTTCAAGAGGCGTACGCTCGATTTGGCTACTCAAATGATGGATAAGTCGAGCTTCTGACGAAGGACCTAAGATATCATGAAATGACTTCAAAACAGGTGATGAAAATTCTTGAAAGCATTGGGTGGTTCGTTGTCGAGGTTTCGGACCGCTGAAGGCCTTTGTTTCAATCAGAACAGGTGGAATATCCTGTGAAGTACGAAATTAAGCATTATTATTACAAATAGTTTGGGGTAGATGGTGAGGTGACAAGAGGTGCCGACAGATATTCACAGCGCCGGATTAATGCCAACCAAGATTTTTGATTTTGAAGAACAAACAAGCCCCTTGTCATTTCTATGTCATAGGTACCAGATTAGTCGTGGATCACAAAAACCCCAACTTGTTGTACAGTGGCTGACCCCTGTAAGTCATTTTATAAGCCACCATGATTTCGAATGGGAGTGGATTGCGCGGCGCATCCCATAACCAGGCGAGTGAACGACGAGTATGCCTTTATTTCTATACAAAAATACGCACATACGCTCTCGGTGCTAGGAACGCAAGATGGGTGCGAAGGCAGCGTTCATGCTTTGCAGTGCCGGAGGCAGGGCGTAGTTGCATGTCTCTGCGTCTCCACCTGTGCCACCCTTTCTCATTGCCTGCGTCGACTCTGTACCTCCGTACCATTGTGCCTCGCTTCCTGTGAACGTAGCCACGCCCTGCTAGCGCAAAGTATGAACGCGGTCAAAACCTAACACCTCTTGGCGGCTAAACTCTGCGCTTGTGGGCAAAATGGGCGGGCTGATCCCAATTCAGGGCAGGGTCACCGCTTTCTTAGGGCACCACTGGTGCACTGTAGGTCTTTGATTGTGCAGAAAGCATTAATTGGACAGAAAGATGCCTTCGCTGTAAACTATTTACCATGTGATCAAAACAGAATTTACTAGTAACTCGTACAGCGCCTTTGATAGCCTACATGGAAAAAGGATCTCATTCCCCCAACAATCGCTATTTTACAAAATTTAATCTCTAAAAATCTTTAAATATGCAGCCAATTCGTGCATATAAGCTTTCAAACCATGTTTTTCATTGGAATTTAATTAAGTGGCACTTTAGGATAAATAAAGGAGTATGACAGCACATAGACCAGTCGTAAATGCCACAGCTCTCCAATTAGCCAATGGAAGTCGAATTTCTTCCATAGACTAATTGGAATGCTATCCATTTGTGGATTAATCCATTGTTGCGCCAAAGAATACTACCATAAAAATGAAAAAAATGCAAAAAAAATCCTAAAAACTATGAGACTTGTCAGCAAGGCAATGAAAAGCAAATAATTCCATACGCACCCGAGAATCACTCAAATCGACGTCCAACTGAAAGCAACCATTAAACAACGGATGCGTTTATGGCTGGTTGAGTGCCAACAACGGCGAATTCATTCAGTTTGCACCCTTGACATTACTACTGACAAAGTACGCCCCGAAGAGAGATGGAGGTGGTCGGAAGAGGTCGCAGATGGCGCCCCACCGGACGGCTTCCAATGCTCATTGACATCAATGTCATTGTGGTTTCTGGTTCCTTACTACTAAACCCACTCAGATCGAGCAGAGTTCAATTGCGATTATCGCCGACAATTACCAATATGGCTTCGCGACTTGTGAACGGGTTCTTGTAACGGTTCCTCCAGTAGGGCGGTTGAGGAAAGTTAAAAATACGGAATACTAAAGATGTAAAAATACACGGCAAATGTGGTAATAAATAAATCCAACTGAAAAAAATGAGAATAGGCATAAAAAGTAGTAATAGACATGAAAGTGAGTAATGCGGAATCGTTTCGGTTTTTTGGAATAGATCGAGGGACAAAGGGATTGCAGCATAAATAATGATAAAAAAGAAAATGGATATTGGAAATAAACACAGCTCACAATAGCAAAAGAATAAACAATCCTTGTACATATTACAAATGCATAGTTACGGTAGCACATACTGTTGATGACAACAATATGGTAATAGTATGATACATATAGAAGGATAAAGAAGTTGGTATTGTACCAATAAATATTGTTAACTATGCATTCTTGGCAGAAACAGACAAGAATAAATTATGACTATAATTAATGACTGTAATATGTAGTAATAACTTCTTCGTTAGTATTTGGATAATATTAAATACCAGTTGGCTGGCGCACACTACTTGCGCGAAACACCATGTGCGTCAGTAGGTCGATCGAAATTGTTTTTTTATGAGGACAGAGTATTTAAGTGTACGCTCCGCTCACACTGGGAGTAGCTTAACTTGGTGCATGTGTGGTCTTTTCGTATTGTCCCATGCCCTATCCATACCACGCTTGTACCCGTCTCCAAAGGCCATTTTTCAGGCGATGTTCAAGCTCCGCCCATTGTGCCCACTCGTCTTTCATTACTTCAAAAAACTTATTCCTGACATTAATACACCTCTTTCCCACATTTGGGGCGCATTCGAACCCAATTAACAGTTTTTGGTCGGAAAACGGAGCACCCCAGAGCACGCTCCGCCCACCGTGGGCGGAGCTTAAGTTGGCCCATGTATGCTCTTAACTTCTTGTCCCATGCCCCACCCATAACACACTTGTCCCCATCTGCACAGATTGTTTTTCATATAATACCTAATTTCATGACAGACGAACAGACGGACGGAACGTTTTATATATAGTAGGGATATTAATACATTATTGCATTGTGTAAT
This sequence comes from Trichostrongylus colubriformis, assembly GCA_963978905.1. NCBI lineage: Eukaryota > Metazoa > Nematoda > Chromadorea > Rhabditida > Trichostrongylidae > Trichostrongylus > Trichostrongylus colubriformis. Next base: position 11,583,134 of record OZ022257.1, read on the forward strand.
ATTACATTATATTATATTACATCAATATCATATATTTTTAAAAAATTGAAAATGCTGCTATGTGTCGAATAAAAGCACTTATAGCTTTTTAATTTCATGGGGAAACAGGGTTCGAAAAACCACTCTCCACGAGCTGTGATATCTCCATGGTGGACGATTAACTGAACTGGCATCTGGGTATGAGGCACGTAAAGGCCAGTTGTATGAATGGCTGGCGTGAAAAAGCAGTTTTCCCCTCGCCAATGAAAAGCGCATAACAGGCGAACGGCGACGTCGATGTTAATATTTGATGTGGTTATATACTTGACTAATCGTGAATTGATTATGTTCTGAAGCGCGAACACGCCAAAACAAGGCCTGAATAGGCTACACGAGGTCGAGTATGCTGATGTAGTAAACGAAGAGTGGAACTTCAGAAGGGAAATTTCTCAGACGATGGTCGTATAGAAGAATATCGTAAGAAATTAGACTTACAGTAAAAAGAGGTAAAAAGCTCTGAAGGGCGTGCTACTTTTTTCACGATCATAGCACAACCGATAAAGGAGCTGTGTTCCATGTGTGCAGTTCATGGATGGATCGAATCACTCCACCACATCTCAGCGACTGCAAGGCTATTCTGAGCGGTGATCATCGTACAACTGCTGTCAGCTAGTGCACATTCAAACTTTGACAGAAGTGGAAGGCACGGCGCATCCCTACGAGATAGTTTGTACTAGTAGTATTGAAGGCATTTCCCCGAGTTCAAGGTGCACGTGAATCCACCTACACGTACACAGATTGCGGGAAGACTGAGAAACTGCCAATGCAAAAGTAAAAAGGGATAAAAGATGAAGTAATAAATTAATCGCCCTTGGAGTAAGCCAAGCATTCGGCTTCCCTTTAAAATTATTGAAACGTATAGAGTATATTGTATAAAGATAGGGAAAGAATCAACGAAGACTGGTGGGAAAATCCAGTTCAGCGTCAGTGTGCATTACTCACCAAGACAATTTTGGTGGCGATTTACCGATCCAGAAAAAATGGCTTGGATGCCCACTACTGATTCTCCTTTCTATTTTTGGACTGCAACTCGACCGTCTCAGTTAGCACACAATTTCTGCCAAAAATAGTTGTGGGGTGTAGAGGTTCGTAAACAGAAAGGAGTAGAAACAACATTTAAAACCCAAACAACATTAACCACGTAATGACCCAGTAAACGATCTGTGCAACACGTGTTCATCCCATGCCAAACCCCAAAAAACCTGAACTACAAAGCCAGGCTGCTGTGAAGCTTTGACAGACATAAAAAACAAAGGAAAAGTTCTACGTTATAATCCCTTGTTGGGATGCGCCGTGCATTCCCGTACCATTCAGAATCGTGGTGGCAGGTGACGATGCGATTTGGCCTATACAATAACTTACAGGGGCAGCCAACCGATGTCCAAGACAATGATTTCATCTTGCCAGACGAGTCTGATACCAATTCTCCCACCCTAGAGGAACTGAAGGCCGCTGATGCGGGATTTGATCCCCGCACCACGAAAACGGGAGTGTGCGCGATCTGTCACTTTACCACGTCCGCCCTGTCGATACAGATAATTGTAGAAATATACAGAGCAGCTTACGAAGATGAGATTATGGTTAAGTGTGCTACGATCAAGGAAATATTCACATCCTCGGAGCTCTGAAGAGCCTGTGCGAAACGGAAACCAATCTAACTCTTCATTACAAGACCCCCCCCACCCCCAAAAATTCTCTTTAATTATTACTTCAAGTTAGAATTCAACACTTCCATGAAAAATGCAACATTTACTTTATTTGGAACATACTATGACGTCAGAGATGATGAACGCACTGCCGCTAGTAATTTACCTGCTATGACCTTACTGATCGCTTCAGAGACACTTGCTTTTTTCCTGAGTTGTTTCATTTTTATTTTATTTTTCAGGATTTCTAAACTCAGTGAATAAGCGACTATATCGAAGCGGATTCCAGACTGGGATATTGCCATCATAAATGCATCCTCAGTCACGCCACGCCACTTCACTTTACGCAGAAACCTACGACGTGAACAAACGAACAAAATCTTTCGAAAGTCCTAGAAAACCTGGGGGTTTCTCAGCTAGATAGAATAACTGTCTGTACTCCTTTTAGCTGAACGTGAATGGACCCGACCCGCAGTTCATCACGCAATTCGTTCGATCGCATAAGGTTTTTTCATAGAATAAAATGCATAAATTTTTACTTAACCACTATCGGAAAGTAGAAAAAGGACCGAAGGTAGAAAAACTAGTAGAAAAACCGAATAATGAGAATAGTGACCGAATGAAGTTGGACTAACTCATCTTATGTTTGACATTTAGCCGGTCAGTGTGGTTTCTGGACCGCTGTAAATCGATAATTGGAAGATAATGATGAGAATGGTCGGAAATATCAACAGATGTGCAGGACAGGGTAGTAAACAGCAAATGTAAACAAGCAACATGCAACGGTAAACATAATGGGTCAGTGTGGTTTCTGGACCGCTATAAATCAATGGCAAAGGAAAAGGCGCGAAAAGAACAGCGCCACAACCGTTCCCTCCAGAAATGTTGTTGTTGGTAAATAGTAGTGATGGATATAAACACATATAAATAAATGTGTCCATGTCATGCTCAAAACAAATATGTAAGTATGCAACAATGGAAATTTCGATTCGCTGTAGCAGGGGATGGGCTTATGAAAGGATAACTGCTATCCCTCGTTGCAGGATTCATGTGTAATTGGAAGAAGAAAGAAAAAGAGAAAAAAATAGAAAGAAAAGTGGCACTGTTCTACTGGCAGTACATAAAATGTGAGAGACGCGGGCACTGACCACAAATGTATCAAATTATGTACAATTCTCTATCTCCGAGTTAGTCAAATATGCAATGCGCTTATTTGATAAATTATAGAGTATTTTCATGGTTATATTTACTATTTATGGTAAGACTTATAAAAAGCCACATTAAAGACTTGGGCAACTGTCATATCGACCTGCACGATGCGTGGGGTTTAGTTCCATTAAGGATCGACACAGCCTCGGTAGAGATCAGATCAAATTTTTAAAAAAAGTAAGCGCCTGAAGCGTTTACACCCACTCCTACTTTTTTAAATTATGAATCAAATAAATTACATGCTGACAGGATAAAAAAATAAACAGATAAGCAATAATTAAATACACAAGATAAATAAAACAGGGTAAACACAAATGACTGGACGAGGTCAGAGATGGGTTTGCTGTTGATGATCTTTCAAGAGACAGCCTGCTGTGGCGATGCAAAACAGCTGCTCAGATGATTACTGAGCTTCGCATTCGCAAGCATTCAAAGTGTTTCTCACAAGAACCTACGGTGGAAAAATCGGATATAGTTCAAAAGATTTTAATTGAATCAATAAATATTCAGGGGAGCAGCTTTAATAGAACTTTACAAAACTAACGATTGTAGGTGAGATATGATAGTGAAAGCCACAAAGATTAAGAGCATTGGTTGAAAGGAAAACGGTCCTGCGAGCAACCAAAGCAAAGAAAGTCAATTAACGACGAACTTGAGGCGGGCATAATACACAAAGAGTCCATAGAGCAGAGTCATTTCATAGAAAAGATGCCAATGGACAGTCAATTTCAGAGCAAAACGGGTGTGTGGCAAGAGTTTCGGTGGTCAGTGGGGCCAGGTCACCCATGAATGGATGTGCTTCACGAGACGATTGATTTAATACACTGAATTCAAGATCATAGCTATGTGGCCGGTTCTCTCATGTCAAAGATAAAACTCAATGAATTTCCAATTAAAAGCGGATAAGATGTATACTGTAGATGGAAGCTTATCAATATAACAGTCCCTGGTAATACGTTCTACCCCGATGAGAATTCCCAAGCTCTTCCCTCTTGAAACCTAGGCATGATGTTCAGATTATCCACGTACTGCTCTGCCGAACGAGGTTTTTAGGTGAATAAATTTCATCAACGGCTTGACGTTTCGACTCGACCCTTCCGTCGTCTTCAGATGCCTAAAAAGTGGCTCGAAGTTCGCTGACCCTTGACTTACCCAGTTAAGCGCCTAAAATCTCCCAGCTTTTCGGACTAACCCATTCAATCCATGGAGACGTGGAACAGACGAAAGAAAATAATTGAACTTATCCCGTGATCCACGTCTGAAGACGAGAAAGGGTCGAAACGTCAGGCTGTTAATAAAATTGATTCACCTATAAACCGCGTTCGGTAAAGCAGCACACGGATAATTTGGTTAAAATATTTTTTCGTCTTTTCTTAATGAATTGCCCTCCAACACTGGCGACCTGACCCTTCGGAACACCGGTCGGAACACTTGCACCTCACTCCCGAGGTTGGTTCGGAGATCTTTTGCCCTTCTGCGGGTTAATTTTTTATGAAGCAGTGGCATCCTGTGAGAGAAATAGTACAGTGTGTCCCAAAAGTATAGGTCCACCCTATTTTTCATCCATATCTCCAGAATGGACCAGCGATTCCTTTCCAAATTTTTATCTGTGGTACCTGATCACTGTAGCGATCAAACGCCTCAGTAAAATTGGAGACATAGAATCGCAAAATTTTATTTGCTTTTTTATTCAAAAATAGGGGTGTCCCAAAAGTATAGGTCCACTCAGTCTTTCCGCCTTGCTACCTTCGAGAGGTAAGTTGTGAAGTAAATGTGTTGACGCATCCTTCTGAGATTTACTCTACAGTGCCATGCCACGCGGTACGCACTTATCCGAGTACGAAAAAGGACAAATTCTGGCCTACAAGGATGTGGGACTCAGCAATCGCAAAATTTCTGGGAAGATGGGCCTATTTCACAACTTGATCGACAGCTTCTGTAGCACCAAGGACCTGTACGGAACGAAAAAGACAAAAGGAAGACCGCAGAAGCTTTCTGAGAGGCAGAAGCGTCGGATCCTCAGCGCTGCGTCCAATTCCAGAAAGGGTGTTTGTCTGCTGTGCAGGGAACTGACACCTACTGTATCGAAAAACACTGTGCACCGTCTGCTCAAGCCGTCTCCTCACTTCGAGCGAAGACGGCTCTCGTCCACGCCATACCTCACGAGGGCACACGAAGAGGCTCAAATCCATTTTGCCAAGTAAAATGTCAGCTGGACGCATCAATGGGATGAGGTAGTCTGCAGGGTTACATTATTGACGTAGTATAGTTCACGGCGTATCAGTAATAGCGTTGCCGGTATCTTTTCTGATGAGAAAATTCAAAATTGGATGAACCCGATGGCTTGGCAAGTCACTGGAAGGATTTGAGGGAGGAGCCGCGCCACTTCTCGAGGCGCGGATTTGCTGGTGGTAATTTTATGGTTTGGGCCGCCTTCTCTCGCTTTGGTAAAAGCAGGATACTATTCATCACGCATCGTATGGATTCCAGGGCATATCAGGACGTTCTAGAAAGTAGTTTACTACCATATAAACAGCGCTAAATACATACATTAGGTGCCAGTTCCCAGCACAGCCGACAAACACCCTTTCTGGAATTGGACGCAGCGTCGAGGATCCGACGCTTCTCCCTCTCAGAAAGCTTCTGCGGCCTTCCACTTCTCTTTTTCGTTCCGTACAGGTCCTTGGTGCTACAGAAGCTGTCGATCAAGTTGTGGAATAGGCCCATCTTCTCAGAATTTTGCGATTGTTGAGTTCCACATCCTTGTAGGCCAGAATTTGTCCTTTTTCGTACTCGGATAAGTGCGTACCACGTGGCATGGCACTGTAGAGTAAATCTCAGAAGGATGAGTCAACACATTTACCTCACAACTTACCTCTCGAAGGTAGCAAGGCGGAAAGACTGAGTGGACCTATACTTTTGGGACACCCTTATTTTTGAAAAAAAGCAAATAAAATTTTGCAATTTTATGTCTCCAATTTTACTGAGGCGTTTGATCGCTACTGTGATCAGGTACCACAGATGAAAATTTGGAAAGGAATCGCTGGTCCATTCTGGAGATATGGATGAAAAATAGGGTGGACCTATACTTTTGGGACACACTGTAGCAGGGGCTTTCTTGAGCTCTAAAAAGTTCCATTCCGATTTCCTTTCCGACTTCCCTTTTTCATCGAATTCAGTTTGCGGTCCCGACTATATCATAAGCTCCTCTATTTTACTACGAGGGGGAGGTAGTGTAGTGGCAAGTGGCTGAGCTTGTAGCCGTGACCGAGTGCACACATTGTGGAGCAATTTGATCAAAAATATAAGTGTAAACCAAGTAGTAGACATGAGAATGGGTGCTATTGTGATGAGAGGAGCGTGTTGAAAGCCTGAATTTAAGTATCGCTGATTGCCACTCAAGCGTATCCATACTTTTGTCCAAACCTCAGTAAACAGAAAGTACTAGTCCATTTCCGCTACTAAAGCTAAGGCAGACATAGCGCCGGACGCAAAGCACAAAGGGTTGCCTCGTTCTTGTTGCAATAGCACCTAAAAATGTTTAAGTCTGGTTGGTAAGGCCATTTGAAAAAAGAACCTGACGAACCAGGAAGTAAAGCTCTTCAGTTCGGCACAGCTTCTTCAGTACCCTCTTGGGAATATCATTAGTGGCGCCCACTGAGTAGTCTTGCAACTCCTTTCGACGTTCTTCCGTGAGCCAAAGGCTAATGACATCAATATTTCAAACAGCCCCAATCGTGGAGTCTTAAGTGGGAATCCGGATCGAGGCACTCACTCTGATTCATTTTTTTGACTTTATTTGCATGGTGGAATTAAAAAGGTATGATTAGCAATTTGAAGGATATGTATAGATGATAGTAATTATGTCCGTTGCATAAAAATTTTGGCCGTGAAAGAGTTCTGCTCCGGCTCTTTGCGCCGCCGTCAGACGTTGCGATTTTGCGTTTCTCCGATTTTGCGATTGCTATGTCGCGGCACCGCAGAAGTTGCGGCATCGCATAACCTCAAGGGGGTGTGCGCAGATATGACATTGAATCGCTTCGCGGCGCCACCAGTACGACTCGCCGTATCGATTGCCCTTGGGAGCCGACCGAGCGTGACTGCGTCACGCCTGCGCTTCCACTCATGCCACACTGCCTCCCTTGAAGGCTGCCATGCTCTGCCAGCACTCGAACCCCCCGCGCCGCTCCCTCGGGCGGCCACGCGATTCGCTGTCATATCTGCACACACCCACCTCAAGTCCGTAGTATCGGTTGCGAAAGTGCGACGTCGCAAAATGGTAGGATTACAAAATCGCAAAGTCTTACCGCGGCCTTATCCAGAAGCCATACGTGGCAACTGTGGTAAGATCGCAGTCGGACTTTGCCACTTCGCGATTCTGTGATTTTGCGTCGTTGCCTTTCGCACGCGATACTACAATTTTGAGATTGTGCAGTGCTGCAACTTGCGTGTGGAGCCGTGACACCGCTAAGTCGCAAAGTCTGATGGTGGCCTGAGAGCGCCACATTCCTCTACTCCATCCTGGTTTTTTAAGCGAGATATGTGCGTAATATTGGCGCCTCTCTGTCAATAAAAAGCAATCACAAAAAGTGAGTGAACAGGAAGTGAGTAGTAATCTAATGGACCGGAAATGACCTTGCGCATCCACTGCACATTTTCCAGCCAAATAAACATAGCTACTGCTATCGTGCACTACTTACTGATTGTGATACCATAAAATTTTGATATTTACATTTGTAGGAAGTAAATATGATGCTATTACTACGGAATTTGTATTTGATTATCGCCACACACTTACGGCCTTGGATGAGCATTTCAAAACTAATTCCGGTTACTCCACTATTGTTGAGGTGCATTTACGACAGGATTTTCAGGGAGTGACCACTATGAGAATCCGTATAAAAGCAAATTCCCATTATTTCCCACAAAGAAATGGCAAAGAATCAGAAAAGACAAGAGACAGCAGAGAAGATCTGGAATGACGAAGTCAAAAATTAGAGGAGATGTCATGTAATTCAATAGCATGACGGCTGCTTTATGCTTCGCTTGCACGAGCATCGCCTGCAAAAAGTCGCCATGAATTTCTTCGCCAATTATCCGTGCCATCTGAAAAACCATGTCACCACTGAGCCATGACAGTTGGGAGTCTTTTCTTCACTTTTTTGGACACGTAGCTGATTACCTAGCTGGCTCTATTACATGTGGGAGCGCCCATTATAATAACGAAATCTTATATTAATTGGTAGTTTATAGTTAAGGTTTTTCGGCCAAAGTTTGTCGGCCAAAATCTGCATACTCGATGTATTGAGCTTAAAGTTATAGTCAACTTATTATTTAAAAACACCAGGAGGGGGTAATTTTGGCTTACTGTAGAACAGACGTAGTGTGGATGAGCTTAAAGGAATCGTCCACGGAAAATGAGTTTCTGTGTTACCCATATATTTATGTTATATTTGCCTAATGTTGGCCTCATGCAAAATTTCACGCGAAAAAATGTGAATCTGGCTGAGATACAGCACCACAAAGTGCGGTCCCAGTGGGCGGGGCCTCCGTGTAAAAGCCTCGTCCCGTCTTCCGCCGCCGTTGGGAACGGAGAGTGGAACTGTTTCCGTAACCTTCTGTTCCTATAATGCGTCTCCGACCACGGCGGACGCGGTACGAGGCTTTTACACGAGGCCCCGCCCACTGGGACCGCACTTTGTGGTGCTGTATCTCAGCCAGATTCGCATTTTTTCGCGTGAAATTTTGCATGAGGTCCACATTAGGCAAATACAACATAAACGTATGGGTAACACAAAAACTCATTTTCCGTGGACGATTCCTTTAAGTGCTCGCCATTGCACGAACTCGCCAATGTGACGCCTTGGCATGGTGCCAAAAGGAGATGTTTCTATTATAAACTTGTTTTTCCTTCTACTTTTTTCTTTGTTCTTTATTATATTGTTTCTAAATGTACTTACATGAATGCTACTGTAGTTGGGAATGGCCACTCCACTGCGCTGGGAGTCAGGTGCTACAACTAACGTTGGCCCGCGGCCCGTCTCCTACAGCGGACAACTCGGAAAGTCAGTGTGTTGATGCGAATGGGATGCGAATACACACCGCAGCGTCGCACTTTTGAGTCCGGGTTTCTTTGCCTATTATCGCTTCTGACCTTCAGTGTTCGTTATAAAATGCTTATTTTTTGCATCTTCCTCTTTCTTCTGCCTTTCTTCTTCCCTTCCGCTTCTTTAAAGGAATCGTCCACGGAAAATGAGTTTTTGTGTTACCCATATATTTATGTTGTATTTGCCCAATGTTGGCCTCATGCAAAATTTCACGCGAAAAAATGTGAATCTGGCTGAGATACAGCACCACAAAGTGCGGTCTCAGTGGGCGGGGCCTCCGTGTAAAAGTCTCGTCCCGTCTTCCGCCGCCGTTGGGAACGGAGAGTGGGACTGTTTACGTAGCCTTCTGTTCCTACAATGCGTCTCCGACCACAGCGGACGCGGTACGAGGCTTTTACACGGAGGCCCCGCCCACTGGGACCGCACTTTGTGGTGCTGTATCTCAGCCAGATTCACATTTTTTCGCGTGAGATTTTGCATGAGGCCAACATTAGGCAAATACAACATAAATATGTGGGTAACACAAAAACTCATTTTCCGTGGACGATTCCTTTAAGATAAGTGTAACCGCTGGACACAGACTCCCAAGAATATCTGGAAAAGGCAATGTGAGCGGAATTTTGGGATGCACTGCCGAATTTCAAGCATTTCATAACCATAGAAGTTGTTTTAGTTTATAGTGCGATTGTCTGCTTGCCTTGATCAAGTTCTTGATCGATTAACCTTATTCTCTCGTATTGGCATGATAGTACAGAAATGTTGAAAGTTTATTAGATATTTTTGGTGTTCTGACTGGACCCTCCACGAATGCGTTTTTTGTTCTTCAGACTTCTTCTCGTATTCCCCTGGAAGAGAAGCGATTAAGCACAGGACAATAGCACAGGACGAATTCGTCGGGAGCGATGCAGCCACTTACATGATAATGTGAGGCATGATGATACCACATGTGGAAACGGCAATGAATATCGAGAACAGATAGAGACACAGTCGGTCCACTGCCATTGCTGCAAATCGCCATTCTGAGGTGATCTGCAAATGTGGAACGAAATCTTCAAAAAAAAAAGAAAAGAAGGCAAGGCCGAAATTTATAGTTAGGAAAGAGGAGAGCTAGGAAGAAGAAAAACGGCTCCATGTCATCAATAGCTTTTATTGCCCATCTCTAGTGTTCGACAATGTTCTATGAATTTCAAGCTGGTAGGGACTTAAAAATCGCATTTATTAAAACATGAACCCTCATTTTCCACGGGGATGCAAACAGTATGACCTTGCAGAAATTTTCTCAAAAAATTTTTTCGACTTTTCAGGCTCTGAAGAAGGCGAAGACGCCGAAACGTCAGCCTCGAATAAATATGATAGTGAATCCTATGAAGCTTCAACAAAAATTAGCCAGAAAGTCTATCTATGGTGAGTCGAACATGGAATTTTCTTAGAAAAAAGTTGTTACAGTGATGTAGAATTTTGAGCAAAAAAGTTAATTTCAGAGGGGTTCGAACCCGTACTCCATGCTCACCTGGCATATGTGATAACCCATCACCTACCGAGATCCCTTGATAATTGCGGTGAAAACCAGCAGCTAACAAAAACCAAAACATTGAAAATCAAAATTCGTAAAAAAAGGCTTTACGTTCGGTGAAAATGGCTAGTGTCTCACTTGCAACGCTGGATTTCTGGGATCCAAACTCAACTGATTAATGGCATCGAAAATCAAAAATAAAATTATTCGTTGGCTCTTCTCAAACAAGCTTTGTGTGAAGCAAAATCCACTGATTCCCTTACCAACTCATGAGCGTAAATATCCTTCAGCGTTGCCGTCATCTTTTCCAAATTTGAGTTGACCACCTCCAGCTCATCACAGAACTGATCGAAATATGTGAGATAAAGTGGTCGCTTTTCTATAAAAAAATATTTATCAAGGGTACTTTTTCCAACTAAAACTCGATTTCTCCAGCACGTGGTTCAGTATTAATTTATTTATTACCTCGTTTAAAGTTCATTTATTCATACGAAAGGACATACTTCTGTTTATAGAATCACAAAAAACTAATTAACTTACCAAATTTTCTCGACGAACATTTTTGTATTGCTGTATTCAGGGTGGATGGCCGAGGTAAATTCAAAATTGGCAAGGTACTAAGCCTATGAATTGGTAGAATAGTTTTTCCGATCACCTAAAACATGCGATTCGTTCGACATGAACTCCTACGAGACAGCTGTCTGTTCTTGCCTTTGGCTTCGGTGCTCTCGGATGGTCTGGAGTTCGCATCATAAGGATGTAAGGCAGCCATTCGACAAAGACGCGGCGCATCTAAATAGAATTAATACCATTCTCGTCTCACAAATTATAATTCAATGCAACTGCAACAGCATAAAAATGCTAGAGGGTTGATTTTTCGGGTTTATTGCTATTATCTGGTATTTGTTATTATTACTTAGTATTTATTATTGTTCATTATTATTAGGCTGAACCATAATTTCTGTTACACTATGACGAAAAATTACAAATTCATTTTTCTTAATTTGTGTCCAGCTTCAGTCAACAAAATATGTACCATTATGATCTCCAATATATTGCCAGCGAATAGGGAGATAGTAGATGCCTGGCTTATATTAGAAGTCTGGGGATTTCTGGTCGAAGAAAGTTTGGAGGTCGATTTTGAGATCATCGTCATCTTTAAACTGCCGTCCGTCGAGGAAGTGGGTCAGAGATCGGAATAGGTGGTAGTCAGTTGGGACCATGCTCGGAGATTACGGTGGGTGGGGGAGCTTCGTCCAACCAAGGTCTTGGATCCTTTGGCATGTCAACTTTGCCAGATGTGGGCGAGCGTTGTCGTGGAGGAAGAAGTCTCGGTCCATTTTTCCGGTAAGTTTTGCCGCTCCGGTGTTCAATTGCCTGCAGTAGAGATCGCCAGTGACTGCCGTGTTGAATGGTAACAGTTTCCCTTTTTTTTGAAAATTTAGAAAAAAAAAATCATCTTTTTCTCTGAGCAATTTTTTGAATTTCTGTTTCAGTTTGAGCAGATCGAGCCATCGGGTTGCCGCCATGTGAGGGACAGTACCTGGGTCCATCGACTGGTTGATTCGGTTAGTGGCCTTGCATGCTGAGGAACCGGGGCGGTGTTCGTGAATTTCGCACATCTCGCGAAATTGTCGTAGATTCACTGCTAGTTGAAGCCATAGAGAATATGAATGTGTTAATCAGTAGCCCTTTTCAGTCGCTTCATATAACCCCCACTACCAAATATTCCCAAAGCTTCCACAGTTTTCCCCAAGAGTGTAACAGAAATTATGGTTCAACCTAATATTACTACTGTTCATAACCATTATTATTTATTATTGCAATTGTCGGCATTACAAGTATCAAAAAACGGCCAACAACACTATTTAAAAATTTGACAAAGTTCAATCTTCATCACAGGCCTCAAACAACAGAGCTCAAGGCACACAATTTTAAAAAAAAGTTGGATTTTATAAGAAGTTATGAGTAATAGTTAGCAAATATTGCGTAGGATTTGTTGTGAAGCCTTCATGGCTGGAACTCCACAGAAGTACATAAGTGCTGTGATAGACTGCCAAAGTAACCTCAAACCGCTAATGTTAGTCGAACTCCCGGATTCTCCCAAGTGTCTAAGCCCATTAAGACCCAAACCGCACTAACTTTAAAGCAGGCGAGCCCTCGATTGTGGATAATGGAAAAGCGTTGAGGACGTTCAGGCCACTTTCTCTGACGCGAAGGAGCACCGCAACTTCACTGCCTTTCCATCGATGAGGTCAAGGGGCTCCTCGTAACGGTATACATACTTGTTGGCTCAAACCCTTTCCCATTTTACATAAGAAAAGATAAGAAGAATTGTGAAGAAACCCACCAATGGACTCATTTCATGTGTTTCAGCTTTTCTCTGATGAAGACAGATTGTGAGTACCGTAAAGACGCATGAACATGCCACCACCATCAGACAGCATGAGAAGAATGCGGCTAAAAAACCCCACTTGACTACAGTATCTCAAATGAAAGCAGGGAAACATAAGAGTTCACCAAGAATCGGAACCGATTTCGACTGCGGTGGACTCATGTTGGATACCATCTGTAGGAAGAAGATCACCGACAAAAGTACCGTCGTCTCTGAAATCGCTGAAGATCAACGCTGGGAGGCTAACGAATCCTTCCCGAACGTCAGCAGGATGTTTGAAAGCATTGACAGCTCCCCCCTGAAACTTTCCCGGTTTAGGGAAGAAACCACAAATGAGAATTTTAAAATAATGTTTCTTTCGGTTCGCCCAAACCAACTCACCAAAGAAGTGGGGGATCGATAAAATAAGCTTGATCCATTCGAGTGAGACGAGACGAGTCATTACAATTTCTGTTTTGAGTAACATTTTTGGTGTACTGACAGATGGGGCGCTTACAAACTTTCATGGTGCGGTGATCAAATCGCGCGTCAACGTCAGTCCAGACCAATCAAGCCTTGCACCCTTCGGGATAGGTGAATGTGCCAGATTCGTCTGGGAAGATGGAAGCACCTATTTGTACGGTTGAGCAGTAATTTGTATGGTTTACTAAGGTTGAGCAACAACCAGTCCTGTCGCTGCTAACCGGTTGATCTCCAGGATCCAGATTATTGTGGTGGGTTGCTCATCCTATGGTTGGTTACGTGGTGGCCTGAGTAGTCTCGAATTTTAGTGGGCTGACGAATGTGTTTGGCCGGGTAGTCATGAATTGCCTTAACCTGTTTGGGCTCTGAAAAAGGCGATTTCACCGAAGTTACCCGATAAAGGTATATTAACAACCTCGTGAGAAGTTAAATAGTAAAGAAGATTAAGTAATTTATACAGCGGCTAACCCCTGTAAGTCATTGTATAGGCCAGTTGGCATTCACCTGCCACCACAGTTCTGAATGAGACCAGAATACGCGGCGCATCCCATAGAAGGGATAAATTGGCGCCAAAAAAATTTATCCTTTATCTCCTTTTCAAGAAGCCATTTCAATTACCCACAAATTGCTTTGCTTTTTTCAGAATTCAATATTCAAAAACCTACCTAACGTGATTTTCTCACAAGCATCCGGAGGAAGTGTGAATCCCAACACAGTCATCATAGATATCACCAGCGAAGGGATGATCAGATTGATACCGTAAGCCAATGTTCGACGACGAATACGTATATAGTAGTACAGTTCATGGTAGGATTCTTCACCAAATGCCGTAACCACGCGAGTTCCAGGAGTATCTGAAGTGTACAACGCTCTCAGTTATTCTGAACACCTTTTCCGAGAAAAAACAGTGAGACCAACTCATCAGATCCCATTCGCCATTCTGTAGATATACTTGTAAGTCAATTGATTCGTTAAGAGTGTAGCTTTCCGGATTGTCGCCGTACGGTCGAGAAGAGGCCAACACAGGATAGCCTTTTACACCTATAGCAATTATTGTTGTAACTGTACATACTGTGAAAATCGCATCAGCACTTTTCAACTGAAAAATCCAAAAAATTGAGTTTGCAAGAACTAGTGGTAATTTTTGCACGTGCAACTTTGAATAATCGTACCAAAAAATTCCATGTTTCCATTTCCTTTCAAAACTAAGGTCAATGTGGCTCGTGGGGGGGGGGGGGGGGGGGGAGACGAAACCTACAGTGCCGGTAGTATCGTTCGCAGTTGGAAGTGTGTCCTCTGGCCGTGTGGGCTCTCCCAGATTCGCACAAATCTTTTCAGGAAGTGAGTTTGACAGCGTCCTCAGCAATCTCCAAGGCGTGACGGCAAGCCATGTCTTCTTAAAGGAATCGTCCACGGAAAAATGAGTTTTTGTGTTACCCATATGTTTATGTTGTATTTGACTAATGTTGGCCTCCTGCAAAATGTCACGCGAAAAAATGAGAATCTGGCTGTAATACAGCACCACAAAATGCGTCCGGGTGAGCGGGGCCTAAGAGTAAAAGCCTCGTCCCGTGGTCCGCCGCCGTTGGGAACGGAGAGTGGGACTGTTTACGAAACTTTCTGCTCCTACAATGCGTCTCCGCCCACGGCGGACGACGGAACGAGGCTTTTTTCGGAGGCCCCGCCCACCCGGACGTACTTTGTGATGCTGTATCTCAGCCAGATTCTCATTTTTTCGCGTTAAATTTTGCATGAGGCCCACGTTAGGCAAATACAACATAAACATATGGGTAACACAAAAATTCATTTTTTTCTGGACGATTCTTTTAACGACTCGTTTGGACTATCGCAAACCAATCTTCACACAGCTGTCGGCGGGAAGAGTGCAGATCAAAGTTTCGCGCCCAACACTGGCTTGCTTCCCCCCTCGTCGTCTTTACAAGAATTTTTATGGCCCCGCCTCCCCGGATAGCCACACCTCGCAAGGGGTTACTTTAGGAGCTATATCAGCCGTATCCTTGTTCCGTTTTTGCGCGAAACTTTCTATGTGGCCTGTTGTAAGTAGATACAACATAGTATATGATTAATAAATAGAGCACATTCCTATGGATGATTCTTTCAAAGTCGCTTTCATCGCATAACAGTCACTGACCGATCATTTGAGTGAGCATGAAATCCAGATTTATATATCTTCCACTATACGTCCAACTTCCTAATTTCAAGAAGCAGGTTTGTGTATCAAATGGATAATAAGTGACGTCCACCTACAAAAATAACTTCGAGAAAAAAAACTTCGGTAGACGATACCCAATAGTAAAAGTGAGATGGCACACCTTACAGATAAATCTGAATATACCGGGAGGATTTTGCTGTATTTCTCCATCATAATTGACAATGAAACGGGATGAGTACGTGGAATCGAACGCCTCTGATACACTAAAACCTTTGAAATTTGGAATTGATTTGAATTTTAGAAGGATTTTGGAGAAGATTTAAAATGGATAACATTCAAAATAAAGAAAATTTGAACTGAATAACATTTAAAATAAACCTCAAAATAGGTTTTCTTGATTGAGTTGATGAGGAATTTTCGTTTTTTATTTTTGCATGAGCCTTAATGCATAAAAGTGGTTCTCTTTCTAGGCTAGAGTGATCCATGCCCACAGCGAGATGCCCTCTGCGCTCTCCACTCCCCTTTTCCCCTGCGCCTAAACCACTGTTCGATCTTTGGGCGTCCAAAACAACTGAGCTCAACAACAAAAATTGAAGAGTTAAAAACGACAACAAACAACAACAAAGTAAACAAGATCAACTCATAAACGCTAAATAATCAACAATTAACTATTAGGCTGTCCCGAAAGTTCCGGAACACCTTGGCGGAGAAGGGTTTTCGGGCCTTCCCACGATGGATAGCCAGGGGATTTGTCGATTGACTTTGAGGAACGTTCCATACCATAGGTGTAAAAGGATTCGCGCTTATCCACAAAAGGAACAGAGCTCGAAATGGACGAGACGTCACCCCGAGCATTGTACTTCTACGAGTTCTACCGAGGGAGTTCCATAAGGGAAGCGGTCCAAATAATCAGCGTCGCATGCGGAGCAAGCACAACTATCCACCATTGGTTCACCCGCTTCCGTTCTGAAGATGTAGCCCTGAAAGATCGGCAACGCAGTGGCCGTCCATCTGAGCTGACGATCAGCTTCTCAGGAGAACTGTGCAGGAGAACCCCACGGCCAGCACACGTGAAGTAGCCCTGCTACTCGCTTGTGGGAACACCACAGTCGATCAGCATCTCACTCGGCTGGGATACCGGAAAGTGCTCTCGATTGGACACCCCATGCCCTATCCGACAGCCGACATCTTGCAACATTCACCCGGGACACCTTGGCGACGCTAGGCTGAGAAGTGCTACCACAACTTCCATATAGCCCCGACCTCGCACCGTCTGACTACCACCTGTTCGCCCCTCTACAGAACTTCCTAAAGGGGAAACAGCTCAAAAAGCAGCGCGACATCAAGATGGAGGTCGAGCGTTTCTTCGCGAGGCAGCCTCAACAATCCTAGGCGGATGGGATTCGCAAGCTTCCGGATAGATGACAGAAGGTGATAGATAGTAATGGTGAATATCTTGTTAGCTGAAATGTGTTTACGTTGTAAAGAAATAAATTTGAAAAAAAGTGGTCGAGGTGTTCCGGAACTTTCGGGACAACCTAATACTTCGGGCGTCAAACTTCAAAGGACTTGTACGCAATCGCACGCAAAAAACCAACCCAAACTCGCCCCCGCTCGCCGCGTGCGGCCATGCGATTTTTCGTCATAAGGCTATACACCCGGAATTTTCTGATCGATGCGTGCGATCGTCCTAATGCTCGCACCACTGCAAATTATTCCTGAGAGCTTCCACGTTTTCCTATTTTCCCATATTACCTCCAAGTTTCGCGAATTAACTCGCAGCCCGATCTCCAAGTAAGAGGCTAAGGGATAAAGGCTTCCTCAAGCATTTTCTTTTGATAGGACCACGAGGCAGCGCTGCACCATGACTGCTAATTCTATTTTATTTATTTGTTTATTTATTTCATAACGTCTCTAGACTTGGCATTATATAAAGCGATGTTATTGGCGTAACACGAGTATTTTGTTTACTTGTTGACAGGTATCACTACCTGTTGAACAACAGCACATCTGGTCTCCATAACTTGAAGGCCGCGTCTTGCTCACCAGCAAAACGCACATCTTTGATGCCACCGAACATCTTCGGATCCCACCGGAGTTTATAATCGTTCCAATGCTGTAAGCAGGTTATGTCAATGGATTTTCACACACACAGGGAACAATAGTCACTTCCAGGTTGAGCCATGCATCCAAATAAAGCGAAAAAAATGCAACCTCTCCAAAGATTACGAGAGTATGTAGATGGTGAACTCATGGGTAAATGTAGGATAAACTTACGAAATCGATATACGCGAGTATTGACATCACTTGATTCTTCTCATCCTAAAATTAAATCTGATACTGATCATCTCCTTAAAACCGTGTAGCATTCAAGGTTCCGCTCAAACTGCAAAAATACCAGCATTTACCACGTCGAGGATCTGATTGAGAAGAAATCGCACTTTCACGTCCAATGGCTTTGAGCTATTCTCCACTGGTCGTTCAAAGTGATCATAGTTCTAAATGGAGTTTTACGACAACTGCATGATAATAATAAGAATAAAATAATATTAATTAATCAAAATTCTGAATGATATCTGTTTATTAATTTTTGAAAACAGTTCAATCAATGTTCAACTAGCCTTCACACACATGAATGGAGTAATCAATATGCAATATCAATAATATCAGAAACGCACATTCGGTATCCTTTCAGAATTGATTCCTCTTGAATTTTGAAAATTTAAAAATTCCCACTAAGAGTACATAGAATTTAAAAAAAACATGACTTTATGTGGATTATCGAGGGGGGGGAGGGGGGTGAAATAATAATTGATTGACCTGTGCCTAAAAAGAGAGCTCGCTCGCGTATGTGGGCCTCTGCTGCCCCTGCTTATGAGCTCCAAAAGCTTCCAGCCAAAAGAATTGAAACAAAATTGATCAAAATGAATACATAATTAAATATTAATACATACATTAATCAAGTAATTAAAAGTGAGACTGGAGAATTGTCAATGATCAGCCTGATGCTAAGAGCGCGAAAAAGGAAAGAGGGCCAGTGGGGTGGTCATATCGTACTATAGGATCCACTCATGCATCGATCGCCATTAATGGACTTGGGCTTTCTCTTTTTAGTGTTTGATCACCCTGTTTAACTGATAACCAAGATTGACGCTAAAATTCCTTGTTTTGATATTGGGATACCGAGGGGTGGGTCCACGAGGTCGAATTTCCGCTTCGCGGCGTTTCACTCGCGGCGCCCCCGTACGACTCGCCGTATCGATTGCCCTTGATCGGCCGGCTGAGCGTGACTGCGTCACGTCTGCGCTTTCCACCCATACCACACTGCCTCGCTTGAAGTCTGCCATGCCCTGCCACTGGCACTCGCACCCGCTGTGCCGCTCATCGCGCGCGGCCGCGCGGAAATTCGACCTCGTGGACCCCACCCGATACCGAGTTATGGGCAGAGGCTTTGGTCTCTAACGGGATTGGAACCCGCACCTCATGCTTTTCGGGCATATGTGCTGATCCATTGCACTACTGACACTTTAACTCAAATTTTTGATTGTATATTTACCACAGCTCATCACCACTCACACTTTAACGTGCTGAGCCAGTTAGCAATTATCGGCATCGAACCGTGAAGCTAAAAGCTTAAGCAGATATTGATTTGCTTCTGCCTGTAACTTAGGACCCCGACAGCACGTTCAGCATCGTGGGCTGCGGTAAAAATCAGCAATTTGTTGAGAAATTTAAAATATTTTTGTTTTGTCTTTCAGGGGTCCGTTCATCACTGTGTGATTTGACCATTCGTCGATGCCGCTGCCGTTCCCAGCCGCTACACGTAGGATAAGTATGTATAACAGCTTGAGAACTCGTCAGACCTACGGCAAAAAACCATTTTTTCAACCAAGTAAAAACAAAACATTTCAGAACAAGGAATTTTCTAGGTTCTCATTAGATCGATCCACGACACCGAGTCAAGTTTTAGGTTTTTTGCAGGCATTAAGGACCTAGCACTTCGGTGGGGTAAGAAGCCTTCCCGCCCCAGGAAGAATGTTCTGGTCATAATTACCTTCAACTCTACCCTTCGTTTGTTTTTTGTTTTTTTTTCTCTTCAAAGACTCGGACTTCTGCCTGCCACATTGAATTTTCCTCCTCGCCTTTCAATTAACTAAAATAAATAAATAGTTGTCTCAAGACAGTGAGACGACATGACACCAATAACATGGTTTTATGAGACTTCCGTCAAGGGTGGTAAAAACCCTAAAAGAAAAAGGCTTGAGGCGGTCCATGAATTTCGATCCTGCCGAATATCTTGGTGAGAATGGTGCTCTACTAGCTTTAACCATCTCCTCCTGTTGCGGGTGCTTTAATTGAAAAACATTTGAAAAAGACCTTTCCGACGAGCAGCATCCAAGGGAATGACCATAAAAGAAAAAAAGTTTTTTTAGAAAAAAAATCAAGGAAAAAGAAAGAGCGAAATCATGTGATGAAGCGGTTACCTCCTTGAGATACTGTAGTAGTCGATATTCGTCAAAACTGGGAATTACAAATGGAAATAATACGGTAGAAACAAGTAGACTTTTTAAAATCATTGAAGTGTAGAGGGGGGAGCTTTTTGGAGGAGAGACATAGATGCTGTGAGAATCAATAGCGTGGTGGTTTGTGGATTAGTGGCTTAATCCTTTTGGGAGTCGTATGAGTGATAGCCGAGTGGGAAAATCTTTGTCTTGCCATCCGCTCTTTCTTCTTTTGAAAAATCTTCATCTTGCCTTTCGCTCTCGCTTCCTGTTCGCAAAAAGGATAGGACTTTTCGTCGTTAAACGATCCCATCCGCAGGATGCGCCGCGCATTTTAGTTCCATTCAGAATCGTATTGGCAGTTGAATGCCATCTGACCGACACAATGACGTGCGAGTGGAGCCGATGTACAAGTCAGGCTTTTAACCTCCCCGATGAGTTTATCACCACTCCATTAACTCCGGATGGCTGAAGGCTTGTTTGGCCTTGGCAGACGTTGATACCTGGTTTGATCCGTGCACCTTGAAAGTGGGAGTCCGCGCCACAGTCACTGCACCACCTAAGCCGTGTAGGCGCTACGCAATTAAAACCAATTACTTGGTCATTCATCACCTTTATTACTCAATATCTATTGTTTTTTATTCGCTCCTTAGCATCGGAACGTACGGAAACTTATGTGTGGCACTAAAATAACTAAGAACCAACTTGGTCGATCTCCCTTTCGTAACACGCCATGAATTCTAATTATATGCAGTCTCGTAATAGCATTTGTATGTCTACATGAATTTGCGGAAATCAGAGTCCAGGGCGTGTCCTGACAAGTGTTTTTATCCTCCAACATGAGTTTGATCCTCGACCATAAAGGGATGAACAGCTTGGTCGGTTGGGTAAGCAGTTTGGTCGTCAGCACTTAGGGGATACATGAGAATGGGAGCTTTCACGGGTAATCGTAATGAATAAATTACGCACGAATCGAATCGCACTCCAGCCGTGGAAGCTGAATAGGATATGTTAAATGGCTCGTCGACTGGACGATCTTAAAATTCGGTTACTGGGAGGGATGTGAGCTACTAAGAGCACCTCAACGCATTTGCTTCGTGCAAGTGACCTAGCCTACCACGCGAGGTTGAGGTCGTAGAGGTGGAGGTGGTGCTCTTCAGTCTACTGAAAAGTTGTCCTACTGGTGATCCACCTTGCGCCCCGGCGCAAGATACTAAGGTAAGCCCATGGTACACTTCGGTTGATTGATACCGCGAGCTGGTTCAGTACTCTGCTGAAAAGGTTCTCGATTTTGAGACTGCATCACGGTCCCAAAGAGTCTTAGTGGTTCTTTCGTCTGATATGCTCTCTTTGTGATATAGATTTATTTTACTACGCTTTACAACACGTAGTAAGCCATATTACAACACGCAACATGATATTGTCTATTATTATCCTACAACGACACAACTATTAGGTTGTTGCAACATTAATTTCGGAAATGGACCGCATACTTCAAACTAGTATAACTCAGCTTAAACACAAGTTTATTAATCGAAGTAAAAACCATCAGAATCTACACACTTTTGCCAACGAACAGGCAATAAATCTAAGCCTTCACTATTAAAACTACTATCACGAGAATCAACGAAGTCAAGGAAGGCACATTCAACATCGTCTAAATTAGTAAATTGTTTCTGACGCAGATGAGAATTGAGGGCTCGAAAAAAGTGATAGTCTGTTGGGGAAAGGTCGGGAGAATACGCTGGGTGAGGGAGAACTTCTATACCCAAGTGGGTCAATTTTTGCCGAGTGATTTGTGAGGTGTGTGGCCTTGCGTTGTCCTGCAACAGGACCGGCCCTCCTCTATTCACCACCGCCGGCCACAATTTTTGCAACTTTCTATACATTTGCTCCAGATCACAACAGTAAGACTCTGCTGTGATTGTCTGTCCAGGTTGCAAGAAACTGTAATGGATTACACCTTTACAACACCACCACACAGTAATCATAACCTTTTTAGGGTGAAGGTCGGGTTTAGGAAAAGTTTTTGGAGGAGCATCCTTATCTACCCAGACTAATCCCCGCTTCCTGTTATCATAAAGAACCCATTTTTCATCTACAGTTATAATACGGTTTACAAATGGCTCATTTTTATGGCGAACTAGGAGATTAGAGCAGGTGTCGAAACGTGCCAGACGCTGCTCATCGGTCAGGTCATGAGGCACCCACTTCGACATCTTCTTCACCTTGCCGATTGTCAGCAAATGTCTGGCCACTGTAGAGTATGTACGCCTAGGTCTTCTGCTAACGTACGAGTATTCGTCTCCGGATTTGCTTCGACGGCTCTCCTTAAATCTTGATCATTAAGCGATGACCTGCGGCCGCGACCCGACTTCTCTTCGAAATCAAAATCGCCAGAAGCAAATTTTTTAATTCAGAGCTCCACTGTCCGTTCGCAAGGACAATTCGTCCCAAAAACACTGCTGAGATTACGAGCTGTCCCCGCTGCGGAGTGTTCCAATTTAAACTCATAAAGCATGATGACTCGACAGTCGCGTCGGTTCATGATTATACGCAGCCCTGGAAAAGGCCGGCTGGAAAACTTAGAGCGACATTCATAGAAGTTTCTGAAAGAGCAGAAAAAAAAACCCACCAAATGGTATGCCTGGCGTTCTTTGGGATGGAATAGTTCAGGGTAAAAAATCTACTTATTTATACATACCTTGAAACCAAAATTAATTTTGCAACAACCTAATAGAGCTCATTTCCATTGTTTCCCTTTCATTCTTTCTATAGTTTCTCCTCTCCTAGTGTGGGTCCGCGAGGAGAAGAAGAAATGCCTTGCGTCCTCTTCCCGCTACAGCCTGTTACCGTAACCGAGTACGACGTACCCGCTGAGGTCGCCGTCATGCCGGATTACAGGGAGAGCCGCCCGCTCGGCTGAGCTCTTTCCTCTTTTCTGTACCCTGTTGGAGGCCCCGCCTCCAATTTGTCCTCGTCGCTGGTATGCTATCAGTGAGTCACTGTGTTTCACGACACTCGAGATACTGGAAATCTTGGAGTGAATTAGGCCTCAAGTTTTTTCGACTTTTAAGACCCTAATTTAGCCTACTTATCATCCTTTCCGCAAATGATCAACGAGCTCCAGAACCCATTCAAATCACTTCACAATTCCGATGGACTCAAATACATGGCTTATTCCAAATATAGACGATCAATACTGTTTCGTTAGGAGGCTGAGTGTTCGACGAACGTTTATTCACAGAGCGCATAATTACAGCGAATCACAGAAAAAGTAAGGTCAGGTGTCACACAACGGTAGCACCCGCTTTATGGATCGATTATCGATTCTGCGAATAACATCAGAGCATGACACTAGCATGCTTGTGCTAACGATAATACCATATGAAGTGGTTATACAAAAGTGGGCGTGGTCGCCCACGGAGGCGAATCTTCACACTATCGCCTTGGATTTTCACGTACGCATTCCACACAGACAAATACAAAATGATGAGCATAATATGTTTCTCGAGATGAGATCTGAATGCAACGTTCAAATGGCCTGTAAATTGATTATCCAGGGAACGGCACCAGTGTAGCTCCCGAGGCGGTTCTGGTCATGTCTGAATAGATCGAAAATTAGCCAGACTACTGGAATAAGGCTCGTGGCAGGGAAGAAAGAAACCAACCGGACTCTGGTGTCTCATCGTTGGACATGTGGAAACCTTTGTTTTGGAAGCCAAAAACGACGTGCCGATCGGATGTGGATCGACGTCTCAGAAGACTTCGTACTGCTCTGCCTTGCCTAAACGACTAATACTCACAGACCTTATTCCCGGTGGGACTCTAGATCGATATTGGAATAAGAAACCACAAAAAAAAATCATTAATCAAGTAATTCAAAAGTAAATCATTAATCAGTACCGAAAACTATGCCGAGTAAATTTCTAAAAGACCAAATAATTACGAAATTTATCAAATGAAAACAAACATGTAAAAAATATGCAACTACAGGATCTGGCCCTTTGAGAAGGTAAATAGGCCTTATTTTTGTCGCCATTTCTCACTTTTTTTGACTATAATTAACAAGGATAGAGGTGGCGCAGTGGGTAGAAGCGCTCACACACGGTCCACTGGACCGATTCTTCCGGAACGCAAGCGATACTTTCATATTGGTAGATAGGTACCAGAGAGAATGGAAGCAATAATATGAACATTTCGCGCCTTGCATTGTCCGTCCCCCCGCCCCCTTCCCCCTTAAATTGTATAAGCTTGACAACCAGTGTAACACTTGGAGAATTTTGGTCAAGGAAGGAATGCATGGCTCATTCCATGTGAATTGATGGCTACTCTGTAGAGACACTCACCCAATAGTCTCTTCAATAGCATCATTGGTGGCGTTCTGCTTGCGGGGTGTTCTTTCGGATTCTCCGATGAGCGGAGCCCATAAGGCAGCACCAAATGCTAGCCCCGCTAGTGCTGCGGTCTGAAATTCAAACTATTTCATAGGCATTATTATTTCCTGAATAAGATCGATGGTCAACTTTCATAAAAGTATGAAAATCAATAAAGTTACAGTAATCTCGCGATTTCTGAGACTCTAATCATTCCATGAAAAAGAGGAAGCTTCTTAGTTGCTAAACTGCAGAAAACCCCACTTCCGCCCCTTCAATAAATGCTCGCTTTATGAAAAAAATCTAAAGGAACCGGAAGGGGTCCGAAACAAGAGAAAGATGCAAAGAAATGAGCATTTTGTAACGAACACAGAATGTTAGAAGCGATAATCGGTGAAAACAACCCGATTCAAAAGCGCGACGCTGTGGTGTGTATTCGCATTACATTCGCATCAACCCACTAACTTTCCGAGTTGTCCGTTGTAGGAGACGGGCCGCGGGCCAACGCTAGTTGCAGCACCTGACTCCCAGCGCAGTGGAGTGGCCATTCCCATCTACATTAGCATTCATGTAAGTACATCTAGAAACAATATAAGAAAGAACAAAGGAAAAAGTAAAAAGAAAAAACAGCTTTATAATAGAAACATCTCCTCTTGGCACCATGCCAAGGCGTGAAATTGGCCATTTTGTGCAATGGCGGCCACTTGAACTCGTCCACACTACGTCTGTTCTACCGTAAGCCAAAACTACCCCCTTCCGGTGTCTTTAAGCAATACGCGCACTAAGAACATGAAACCGGAAGTGATTCCTCGATAATAATTTACTTACCCATAGTGCCATTGCAGCATTGCACACTGTACTCGACAACCAATACTTTAGCGTTGAGAAATATGAGTCAGATTAGGTCAGTAGTAAGCAAATACAAGTAAATACATGGATTTAAAAAAAAACTGGAGTTTCGCAGAAGACTCCATCAAAGTAAGTCAAAGATGGCGAAAAAAGCCGTTGCTTTTAAGTTCTAGCCTCCTGCTGAAGTTAAGCGCTCCAGCTGTCCTCACCAGCATTATAAGCAGCCGGGAGCATTTCCCTCCACAATAACGGGCGCCTGCGTTTCTCTCGACGATAACGGGCGCCTTACGAATCTCAGTGAGACTCTCATAAACATTCACAAACTAAACCACTTACTCCTTCGGTGGATGGGAGAAGTGTCGTCGGCGTAGTGGGCGCAAACTGCTCGGTGACGGATCGTGGGAGAATCGCAGAGCCACTGCCGCGACGAATCAGCACTCTGCGATCGTCTGAAAGAAAATCTTTTCAATGAAATAGAAAGCTGAAGGTGGTATCCACCACAAATTGCACCGGGAGTCAATGATTTCTCGACAGGAGGGAGGGTGGGGCGTAGTATGGACCGGACAAGAGGAGGGCAGGGGGTCGAATCTGCACAGGTCAGCGATAAGCAATGAAATTGAAGGGGAAGGGCATTTACCTAATCCGTGTGAGGAAATACGGAATGAACATTTTTCGCTTCGGGTAAGAATAATAGTCGAAAACATTGCCACTGTACAATCCGGCAACAGTTACTGGTATTGCAGAGGTCAAACGAAAGAGAGGGCGGTCATACTTGGCTCCCGTACAGGAAGGAAGGGGGGTCTTAATGAAGTGGCTATTTTCCACGCCACTGGGACTACCCTGTCAACCAGTTATTTAGCGCAATAGGTTAGCAGCAAATAGTACTTATAGTGGATTTCTTTGTGAAAAAAACTCAACGCTGGAAATACACCCGACAAGAAACCCATAATACTCTGAAAAAACATGCCTCACCTAAAAAAGAACCGTTGACGAGATATTGTGACGTATCGTTCTCAAATGTGACTTTTTTCAGAGTGACTGAACGTGGCAATTCGCAGATGCGTGACGGCATTGATGAGTTCGATAGCTGAATTTTTCCGATTCTTAACAAGTTCCCTGAACAACCTCGAGCATAAGGCTGAGATGGGGTCTGTATACGAAACCTTTCCAGAGATCGGTAACAGGGGTTCCTGCATAACCGATTCGCGGATTATTGAGCCTCATTAGGTGTGCTAGCGTTAGGCAAGTCAACGCTTGAGTTGAGTAAGGACATGCAACGTTTGCGGAAAAGATAAGTGCCAGTCCCTTGAATTCTCACTCATTGTACAGTATAACTTCAGCCATTAGCTATACGCATTCCTAACCTTTCGCCCCATTAGACTGAGGTTCTACCTTGCGATTCGTGCGGACCATGCGGACGGCGCGGACTCACGGTCCGCACAATGGAATTATCGCAAAATTGCAGACTGCGACGCACGCTACAGTAGTTGCGCGCGCACTACCCCGCTTTTGAGTGCTTGGGTGCATGTGTATTGAGCATGCGCGCACAACTACTGTAGCGTGCGTCGCGGTCTGCAATTTTGCGATAATTCGATCGTGTGGACCATGTGGGTCGTCCATAATCGCAAGGTATAACCTCAGTATTAAGGGAGTTTCGCGGATCGCCAAAAATCATTAATGGATTAGTTTTGTGCTAACGAGCGAGGAGTCTCGGGTTGGTCTGGTTGAATCCCTGATTAAGTGAATTTAGGCCGCCGTCAGACTTCGCAATTTCGCGGTGTCGACGCCCCGTACGCAAAGTTGCGTCAACGCAAAATCACAGAGTCGCAGTATCGCATGCAAAAGTGTGACGCCGCAAAATCGCCAAGTCTGATGGCGGCCTTACTGCTGTCGCTAGCGAAGAGGTGATAGTCGTTTCATGGAATTTCATGAAAAAAATTCTTCCCACCTTGTGAAGTTCAATGTCCGGCTCGCCTAGTACTGGCGATGCGACTTCTGGGATAGCTTCACTAGTGTGGCGTGATGATGCTGATGATACTAAATGATCACTAGTCATATAATTTTTTTACTTATTTCAAGCTCAGCAAATTTATTATAAAAGAATAAGTTATGAGATCTCAAAAATAATTAAGGAAGTTGTTTCTGAGCAACCTAGTAAAACCACTAAATACAGTAAATCGCTAAACTAATTTCTAATGGCTTCCACTTAGGTACTTTCAATTTTATTAGTAACCACTTTCCCTAGCCTCTAACTTTATTTATTCTATTTTGAAGAGCCTGCACCTCAATGAATTTTATTTTGAAGTTCTATAATGTACTAACCAAGACTATCGTTCCGTTGTGGACTGTGAGTGCTTTGATTACTTGATCGTCGACTATCACTCGTTGAACTCTCCTGAGGTGATACTCGCCTTTTGACAACGATTGGCCGCTTGCCTCGCCACCTCCTGTCGAAATCAACAATTGCCGGATTTTCAACGACTCTTGAGCCTTCTCTTTCAACCGATCCATTCATCATCTTCGGCCCAGCTTCGGCTGCGGCGGCCGCTCTTCTCGACGACGAAGCCATTTGCATAGCGCAGAATTCCCTCTCCATCAGTTCACGTTCTAAAGTCCTCCACTGCCTGTCGTGACTGCGACCGTTCTCGCTTTTCTGTTTCATTTTCCTTAGAGTGTCCAGCTGAGCACTGTCCGATTTACGCAGTCCTTTGACTTGAGGACGTTCCTTTGGCATTTTTGTTCCGTTTCGTCGTCCATCACGGCCACGAGACGATGTCGCTTCAGCGATTGGTCGTGATGACGATGCACTGCGATTCTGATTTTGGAGACGGTGACGAGTATTTTGCTTGGAAGTTTCAGGGCCGCTCTCCGGTTCTTCGTAGTAATGTTCGTTACGAACAACTTGGGGTCTAAAACGGAATTACACGTCTTTTATAAATAATTCATTAAAAAGGTATTTCTAACTAGAGCTAAGCTAACTAGTTATAAAACCCTGTTGGGTGCCAGCTCTAAACCTATTAGAGCCCAGGGTAGCATCATACTGGTGACTTACTTATCATAATTCGAAATTTTATTGGTCATTGAGCTCGTCACATCGAGACGAATCCAACCAACACTTTCGATTATTTCCAATTTTATTCACTTTTAGCGAAGAAATGACGGTGCGACGGTTCGTGCCGTTTAATCCGTGGCCAGGCGTCGATTTTTCAAAAATCGAATCCTGTCGACGGAGCGCTATTGTAGAAATGAACTCAGAGACACCAACCAAGAAAAGATAATTGATGGGGGAAAAGGATGTAAAGATATGCCAAGGAATGAAAGAAGAGTTGACTTCGTAGGAACATGTAGAAAATCTATAAAGAAGGTAGTGAAAGTTGGAAAGATTTAAACTTTTCTGTTTATCCAATTTTACGGACTATCTTTTTATTTCGAACTTTTTTCGGAAATTTCATTTTCAAGAGGGTTTGATTCATTTTTCATGATTTAAATATCTTATTTTATCTTCTATCTTTTGAGTCTGTCTTCAAAACTCTGAATTTAAGACTTGAATTCGAGAAAAACGAAAAATATGAAATGAATAAGAATGAGAAATAAAGAGAAACATTTGAATCTATGGCACGAAGAACGAACCAAAAGCCACACAACTACATCGAATTCTTTCACTCTAACGCTTATAGTGCGATAGATAGAACACAAATCGATTTTTTTTGGCGAACTATCCACAGTAAAATGGAATCGGCTGAATACGGTGTCTCGGGAGCAACAACTATGAAATAAGCCATTCTCCCTAAACTACACAGGTTCTCTGAATATTGTTATTGACATTAAAGTGTCAGTCAACTTCCCTGGGGCTTTCCTTCTGTCTCACTTGTTTAGCCGTTTCTTTTATGAAACTTCCTATGCATTTGCGTCCTTATTTATTGGCTTGTACTTCAAGAAGGAGCGATTTATCACAGATTTTTTCAGTCGTTAACCCATAACGGACGGTGCGCCACATGGTTACTCCCAACATTTAAATCTAGTTTTGTAATATTTCCAAAAAACCAATTATACACGTATACACTACAAGTATTGAAGAATAACATATATTTCCAGGACCGGTGCAGCGAAATTTTCAACAAACATTATGCGAGTAACTTCAAATGCAATCCTTTCTAGTTGTACAAACAAATGACAACAATTGTTTTTAGTTACAATCAATAATCCATTAGGATCCGTAGACTCCGTTTCCCATTTGGAAACCCTCGCGCTCATCTTACCACTCGAAATGCATAACTTTTTTGCAGTAATAGGTAGAGAGAAGTACCGCGTATAACAGCATGAGGTGGTACCACTACACAGTGATGACCTTTTTATCAGTAGCAACTGCATAAAAAGGTTACAAAAATGACTCAATTTAAAAATTGGTGAAAGATTTGATTAAAAAACGGCGCAAAAACGCCGCCGTCCGTTATGGGTTGCGTGGCCATGTGGCGCACCGTCCGTTATGGGTTAAATCCACGACACCAGTAAAAATTATGGTATGAGAGCAATCTATCACACTAACGCATAATTAGGGTCAAGCACGAGTTGAAGGATTCTCGAGGGAGAAGTCGTATTTTTTGAAGTGGTTTTTGATAGAGATGGCCTTTAAAAAAGAGGTTCATCAATCAATAACCCACCACTTTATACTGCTGCCAGGCCACGCACTATGTCTAGCGATTGCCGACGTTTTTGCTTTTCGGGAAGATCGTGTACCAGCAAACCAGTCATGGAAGGAAAGAGGGGTGAGCATTGTATGATCAGATTTTTCTGGGTGCCGAATTTTCGAAAACTATGGCAACATACCGCTTGAACCTGTGCATAATTATTTATTTATATATTTATTTAACTGCACTCTATGGTGCGCCACACAAAAAAAGAACAGCGAACTTGGAAATACATCAGTCTGGTAAAAGAAAATAAAATACCACACAAGCTACACTACATATTATTAGGGTTTTTGTCGACGGGTTATTTATCGAATTGCTATTTTGCTTACTTTTTCCAGTTCTTGATGTTGTCTGGGGCTGTTAAAATACTACAGAAAAAATGAGCACTCCACACATTGGAAATTGCAGAATATTTTTGGAAATATTGTTTGAAAAAGTTTGTTAATTGAGCAGCAGGAGAAAAGCGCTTCATCCCTCCTTATTCAATTTTGAATGGAGTAGGGAAAACTTCGCCGCGAACAGACAATATCATATGAGGAAAGACGATGATAAGAAGTAAGAGTAGGAGAACCTGGGGGGGGGGGGGGGGGGCAAATGGCAGGAAAGAGTCAGTAATCACTTTTCCAAACGAAGAGAAAAATGGAAGCTTACTTGGGTAGCAGTCGATAGTCAAGTACGGGACTCTCGATAGACGCTATGCTATGTCTACGATGCTTCTGACGGTGAGACGATGACGTTGAAGCGGAACGGTCATCCCTTTTAGCCGAAACGTTCAACAGAGCAAAGTAGAATGCCATTCACTTATACCAGTGGCAAATCCTAAAGACTTTCATTGAATATCACAATATTTCCAGAAAAAAGGAAAATAATGGCTGCAGAGAAAAACACGCAGCGGAACGAAGCTCAGCTGAAAGGATGTCAAATATTGTAGAAAATATTAGTTCACTTTCATATTCGGCAAATTTAGATGAGAAGTACAGTAAGCAAAACATTGGTTCTCTAGAAATTATCAACCACGCCTTTATGGGATGCGCCACGCACTCCACTCGCATATAAAACCGCACTGCTATTCGAATGCATTGTGCATATACAATAATTTGCCACGGCTAAAGAATGTGCAAGTCAGTGCTTTGATCCTTCAACGGTCTGCACGAGCACTAATTTGGGATTAGGTCCTCATCAAATGTGAGTTAGAGATGCCACTTGTCACTCTCCATCTCCATCCGGGGAAAACAATATGGAAGGAATAGCCTGAGGTGAGAATAAGTCGAGCTCTTCTGAGCATAAAATTTTATTTTAAAGACAGCATTGGGGGTAATGTGGTTATTGAGAAATCCTTAAAAGAAGTCACTTACGTGGGATTTATGGGTCTAAGGCTATCTGTGGCAAAATCCCGGTGAAAAAGCGCGTCTCCGAGCTGTGGAAACGGTGCAATGGATAACCCCTGACGCCGTCGGATGATCGACCCCGCCTCCGGGTAACGTAATTCCCGATTGGCTGGGATGGGAGCGGCCAAGGGGATGCGGCAGGATCGAAGGTATTGCGGCGCGCTTTCGCAGTTTTAGGTTGAAGCTCACTCCAGAAAATAGATGCTGTCGTATTTCCGAACATCCCCTTGTGTTTACTGGCAAAATGCTGGAAATCTCGTTCTTCTCTGGAAATGCTTCTTGAAGGATAGGACGCCCGCGCCGAGAATCAACAGTGGGCAGGACGGGGCCTATTTTTGGGGTCTTTGACCATTTCCTTCCGTTTTTTTCTTCATTATCGTATTACTGGGCATCTAAACTTTCATATTCACTACGTCTTTCACTTTTCGTCCGAATTTCCCCTAATGCTGCCTTTGACTCACAACTCACCAGGGTAAAGTCCTCAGCTTCACTTCACAAAGCAACTGTAGGGGCTCGAGCCCATTACGTTTGCTCCTTCAAAGTAAGTATGGAATTAAGGAATAGTTGCAATACACCGAAAAAGAGGAGCTAGTGGACGACTGCGGACATCCGCATATAATGGACCAGACTTCGTGGTAATATTATTAGGACTTGGCTGCTGTCCTCATGTCAACAAAAACAGCTGCAGATGAGCTTCGTACTCCTATCCCGCCCCTCACTAGATTTAATATTTCCGATTACTACACCTGGCAAGATCAGCAAATGCTTGGTAGACAGCGGGAGACCGCAGACACTGCTGCTAGGTGAACTATTAGGGAAATAGTAGGAAAAGTGTAAGCGAGGGCGAATTTTGTGCGCCCCTGATTAGTTTGATACCGATAAAATGTCTCTAAGTATCGTTCTGTCCCGAGGCCCCATGCCAATTGATTTGATACCAATAAAATACTTACAATGAATGAAAACGATCTAGTTTACATGGAATTTTGAGAAAATGAAAAAGTGTAACTGACAGAGAGTAGATAGACAAGTGCTTATTTACGCGACGTATGAAAACGAGAGAAAAGAATAAGGAAACTAGAGAAACAACAATTTATGAAGATGAAGGGGGACATTGTACTTTGATGATGCATAGAATCATTACGTTCTTTGACCCCGCTCCCTGCGCTGTCGAATATCTCATCGTGATTCCACTGGAAAATATTAGGTTGTCCCAAAAGTCTTGTAGTATTTTTCCAAAAGAAAAATAGTAACTCTTGTTCACTTCGAGGTAGGTCCAGGCGATTCAGGAATATGGTAGAACGTTCCCTAAGCTTTCTAGGAAAATACATATTGACCCACCAGATCCCGTGGAGAGAGCTACAATGCCCGTTGTCGATACCCACCCAACTCGCGGTGTCATCTAAAATGAGCGGTCTTGCGGCAACAAAACGACGGAAGTTTGCCACTCCATTAGCGCTGCATTGGGCAAGGGATGTGTGAGCTACGTGACCGTGCGCCGCTGGTTCATCAACTTCAGCAACGGCGAGATTGACATGAAAGGCAAACCACGCTTGGGACTGTGCTGGTTCTGGGACGCGGAAGGAATGCTTTTCCGCGAGGTGCTGGTACAAGGCGAGACAGTCACCGCTGCCGTATGCACCCACCAGCTCCAGCAGCTCGCCGTCGCTGTACGAGAAAAGCGCCAAAAAAGGTCCGCGGTCACCCTCCTACATGACGATGCCCGCTCCAATTTCCTCCGATTACGCGAAAAGTGCCCAGGCCAAGCTACAGGAGCTCGGCTGGGATGTGCTGTCCCACCCGCCATACTCTCCAGACATTGCCCCTTCTGGCTATCACCTTACCCAACTCGTTGATTATGACTTGCTTGCGAAGGCGATCGCTGACTTGACTCTCAGAACCCAGAGTTCTGGGAGAAGGGAATCAACGATTTTCCTATAAAGTGACTGGGGGTTGCCGATAACAGTGGTCAATAAGTTGTTGCCTAATTGTTATTTGTAGGACGAAAAAAAAAATAAAAAGTGATGATCGAAAAAAAAATCCTATGAGACTTTTGGGACAACCTGATACATATTTCGAGTGAGTATCGTCACGTAGTGCTCATCCTTTGAACTGAAAATTTTCACTCTTCTTCTTCTACTCCTATGTTTCCGAGCCTCTATATAGACCCTACCAAAGAGAATTTCACGGGGATCGGCATCCTCATTCCTACCGAGTGCCCTGCTGGGCTCGATCTTCTCACTAGGGAAGGGTTTCAACTTCCCATGGAACTTTGAAATGAGACCCGGGGGGATCGATAGAGCTCCGAATAGAGAATAGAGCTCCGATAGAGCTCCGATGATTACGACTATGAAAACCAAAGTTGCTAAATGGCATTCTGAAGCGAGTCACGAGGGGTCAAAGTTTGCCTGTGACACCTCATTGGCGAGGCACTTTGCCATCAGCACGGCCGTGCTAAGCCAGCATCGACCACCGTAGCTTACTGGTAGTGTTCGATATCTGCAGGATTGAGTTGGACACTACCAGTAAGCCACGGTGGTCGATGCTGGCTTAGGACGGCTGTGAAAGTACTTCGCCAATGAGGTGTTACAGGCGAACTTTGACCCCTCGTAACTCGCTTCAGAATGCCAATTAGCAATTTTGGTTTTCACAATTATAGTCAGTATTCGGAGCTCTACCGATCCCCCCGGGTCTCATTTCAAAGTTCCATTGGAAGTTGAAACCCTTTCCTAGTCAGACACTGGTTTCTTAGGTATGAAGCTTAGCATTAAAACTGCGCAGCGCTCCCTTTCACCTCCCTGAAACTCTCACAGAATATTCTCCTCGAGGATTTCCTTGTCACTTTGAAACCATTCTTCAAAGAAATGGTGGGGATTACGCCGGAAAACCGATGACTCTGAGATTTTTGGCACCCATGTTTTCACCTATCTTTTAAAAAAAAATTATGACTTGGAAGGGGCTTAATTATTATGTGCACAATTCAGTTGAACAACTTACAAATGACAGTGCCGAGGTTGCGAGAAGAGAGAAGTTGGAGAATTCTTTAAATGACTTATAAAATTTTGAAAAAGATCTGCTCGGGTTTTTTCTCCTTTCCTTGCAAAAAAGGGTGCTTTTTTGCTACATGGTAAATAGGTCACAATTTAGCGAGAACTGTGAGACATGCGAGGAATGGAGGAAACTAACGGACTGTGAGTTTGGTACGTCGTAATTCGTGTAATATATTCGTATTCGGAATATGTAACATATTAATTGTTTAAACAGCGCCTGACAACAGGTGCTTCCTTACCCGAGCATATGAGTTTGGAACTGAACCTTGCCCACGCTCAGCCAAAAGGATGTGAACGCTCATGAACCTTCTACCACTGATGTCAGAACCACAGTTACAAACTGTCCACTGTGTTACAGATACACTCCATTATATTGTGCATGAATGCACTTGAAATTCTCTTGAATGAAAGTCACACGCGTGGCGCAAACCAAATGGATGGATCAGCAATAGACGCTTCATGTGTACGATCCTATTGGAAAGTTTCAAAAAGGCCAGCATTCGATAATAACGCAAGAGAAGTTGAGACCATTTCATCATAAAACTTCGCTCGCTTCGAGTTGTAAACTATATTTCACGCTATCTTATGCCAACCAAGTTTTGCCCTTTTATGTCAAAGAATAATAGGCATAACAGATCGTTCCAGAATCGCGCGTTATGTTGTTATGCGTTGAGTGCGTGGGTGTTGAAGGCATGTGAGACGTCTGAACAGATGCATCATCTTTTATTGCTCCATGGAGAAGACAATATTACGAAACTGAAGAAAGACTTCTTCTGCGAGCAGATTTGCGCCCTTCATAGACGTCGACTAGCATAGTGGATGCAAGTACTCCAAAAGGCGTCAGATATGAGTCCTAAATCCCTTATCTCACTAAGAAAACCCAGTCCATCACACGGCCCCACTATCGGTGGCTACAGTCTGTAGGAGAGGATGAGGGTTGAGCTAAGTCGCCAGAGGATTTCCGAAAGATGAATATGATGCACAGAAAAACAGGTGTTTAGGACGGAGTCCATTTTCCTGTCCTGCTCAATAAGTGCCTACGAGGATTATTTGCCAAAATATAAGCATATTTTGTAGTTTTCCGAGGTTTTTTCAACTTCTCAAAATCTCTGAGACTAATTTAACAACACTAGTTCCACGGGATCGGAAGGCCGCGACGCGTGCATTTCGTGGATGTAGGAACGAGGTGTTAGCGTAGTGAAATGCGATGTGCAGCACGCACTTTTGCACAGAGATGGAAGCCGTCAAAGCTGCAATCGAAGTGACCCTAAACTGTAGTAAGACAAGTCATATTCTTTCGCCATAGTCCAATTTTCACACTTGAATGGGACCACATTCTCAGCCAAATCTAATTCGGTTTGGAGTTTCTTAAGAGGAGAACGAGCTTCCTAAGAGTAAGTTCAATGTTGACGACCCAACCAATCTTTCAAGAAGTAGTTGTCGGACGAGTCAATTGTGCCTGCTTGGACATACTACCAGCAATCTACTCATTTCTAGGGTGCAGTATTTCTAGATGTGTGATTTCCAGAGTTTCATGACATCAGTGACCAACTAAAAAATCACATCAACAGCTTGTGGGTCCACCCACAATTCCATCGTTTTTTTTCGACCAGTCTGTGAGTCATGTTCGGTTACCGATACCTCTAAGTATTCTAAGAGGGGAAAAGCTTTAGAACCTTCATCTCATTAGTATGTCGGAACAGAATGAAGATTGTTAGGAAGTCAGAGCTTGAGGCACTAAAAATAATCCAGCCACCAATGAATTTGAACGAAGAAATATTTGTGTTTGGATAGAAATCACTAGAGTTCGCTTTCCGCGTTGGAACCTAACGTCTTGAATTTTCCATGCTCAGCAATGAAAACCTGCAAAGCCTCAGGTCTCATGTGAACCCTAGAATTCTGCTCCTCCACAACTACATAGCTGTAAATTATTGCCAAAGGCCACAAGAAATATTTGTGGACGGAGGATGATCTGTTGCCACTGGAATGACCACAAGATCCAACCGCAAACAAGATCTAGCACGAATCAATCGAGTGTCTGATTTCTCTGAAGATTACTAATGATAGCAGTTTTACCGGGAGGTATGAAATAGCGACCATAGGTCGTCCTATACCCACAGTGCAGACCACCTACAGTAGCGCTCAAAAGTCTTCGGCGAAATGATCTTTCACTTGGGGTTTTTCACTTGTAACTTTTTTGCAACAGCACCGATCTGAGAGAAATTTCAGTATGTTGTACTTGGATACATTGCATACTTAATATACTATTTTGGCGCTCAACGGCATAGGTTACGCGGTTATATGAAATTTTTTGTTTTTGGAGTACCATCGCTATGCCGTCCCGCTGTGCCGCTGCAATCAAAAGTCGTGGTCTTTCTACAGTATATCAATGTTCTCTGAGGCTTGCTCGTTTTTTTTTGTAAAGAAAGCCGTTCCCCTTGACCAAGCCTTTTACTTTTTTGCGGTACTCAAGTAGAGGGAAATGTTGGCAATAGGTTCAGGCATCACATATTAAAATTTTGTCAAATTTGGTCAAGTAAAAAAAAGTTATGACAAAGGAGTTTTGGCCGAAGACTTTTGAGCGCTACTGTATGTAGGCTTCAAATAATACTGCTCATGCAAGTGATAGGCAAATTCGTAGAGCATCCGAGAAGAGTCTATGGGGGAGGCACAACAAGATTTTTAAAAAATTGACAAAAAGAACCATTGTTCTATGTGACTCATTACTGACATTCTCCACCATCTCCTCTCTTATTCTTACGAATGCGAACGCATTCTCGTGCAACGTAGACATGACCCCCTCATTAGGGGGTGAGCACGCAAGGCGCTCCCAGGTGCGAGAAAAATAGCCGCTCATTACGACACCCCCACCTCTACGGGCACCAACTACGACCCCCTCCCCCTATTTTTTGACCTCTGCAATACCAGTAACTGTTGCCGGGTTATATAGTTGCAACGTATTTCATTGTTATGTATTCTTAGTTGGAGCAAAAAGATATTTATTTCATATTTTCTCATACTAATTAGCAGCAAGATACCCTTCACTTTCCATCTGCTTACTGAAAGTTTAGATTCTAGCGATTTTCGAAGACCTCTGCAAGACGACACCCCCTTCCGCCCGGTTAAATACGACCCCCCCCCCCTGTCGAGGAATCCGCGACTCCCGGTGTACCCTGTGATCACGTCCCCTACTGGCCATTCCTCGCTCCATAGCTTCCTGATGATGAAGGTGGTAAACAAGTAAACATGACAATTAGTTTCAGTTATATTGGAACTTTGACGAATTTTACGAATTAGTCCCAGTGATATTGGAACTTTGACGAATTTTAGCGGACGCTCTGGAAAGTCATCGTACTGGACGTGCATGGCTACTTCCACTGGAAGAGATACGGGGAGTATACGGTGCGACAGTGAGAAATCAATGGAAATTTTTGAGATACGAGAGCAAGTTATGAGAATAGCGGACGGGAGCGACGAGGCGGGATCCCAGAAGCACTCCCCAAGGACCATTGAGCCACATTGCTGCTGCCAATCTCACCACCGACACACTAGGCACCCTGCCGCAAAACACTGTGCCATGTGTGATGGCCACGTCACCGACTCAAGACTACGAGTTCTCCTCAGGAGACTGCATCACTGCCCTGTCCCAAAGACGAGACTAATCAGTGGATGGATAACAAAGGAGATAGGATGAAAATCCAAGTAACACCAATACTTTCACGACATTGATAGTATGAGGCAAAATGAACCACTTCCAGATTTTAATTTGAAGTATCTATATCCATGTTTCACTTATCAATAGTGCATAGCTCTGTTGAACACACTTACCCGTACATTTGTAGATAACCTTTGGTTTGAAATGAAACGAAAATTCTTCCGATTTCTAAACGAAGCTTCCAACCCTTAACCTAGGCCCGCCCAAACGATCACGCAGCATCCCATAGGAATCCATCCTGGTTTGCACATACAGGCAAACTCTTCTATATGTAGTACAAACTTAATCGATTTATATCAGCACAATTACCAACAAGCGGTCAATAATTAAGGCGATGTGCAGATGCATTAGCGAAGGCTCAACCACTCCCGCACTCCAGGAATGGCTGTCGTTCATTACTCAACCAGATCCAGCTGCCAGCAATTCTTGACAACTGTAACGCCAATTTAGATAGCACTCGGAATAACGCCTAATATACCTTCAGCTATGCATTAATTGCATCAGTTTTTGAAGGGAAATCGAGCCCAAAGAAGCAGCTGCAACGATTTTATAACAAGACATGCTAATTCATGTGAAATGTATCCATGAGCGCGGGTTTAGACGGCACCCATGAGTACAAGGCGTAACAGAAATTATAAAAATTGAAATCATATCAATCTGAATCATTAAACAACAACACCACACATCAAGACTAGAGAGCATCCAACTAATAACCTAACGGGAAATGAGAAGTATGAGCGAAGTACGAAGAATTAGATAGCATTAACAGTACCTCTAAAAAATTCAAGCCTACAGCGAAAATAGAAACTATCTAAAGAGCTCTGTTCGATCAAAATATCCCCTTGTTGAGATATGAAATTCAAATATGTGCTCCACACTAAACCTAAGATTCCCCTGGAATTATTTTGAATACTCCTCAAAATTGTTTGAATGTGATATGAACATGAGACTCACGAATCTCAGTAGGCCAAATTACCCATCTTATGCGAAATTTCGAGTACAAAAAGGTCTACATTCCAATCCAAAACGAATATAAATGAACGGATGCTGAATGAATAATGAAAATCGTTGATTTCAACCAGCGTTCTGAGCTTAGCAGTCCAAATGATTCCAGAGATTCGGCTCTCCGAAGAGGGCTACTTATGAATAAATCGCAACCGGTGAACCGCGAAGAAATCCATCAACAATTATAAAACTGCGCAATGTGTCTCACATCAATATTCAAAACTAGTGTCAATAGGTCCATCTGGAGGGCTAAAAAGCCTGGACATATAATAATTCAAAACCACTTTCTTTTTCCGTAACAATTCGTCTGACAAGACCCCCGCTTTCTCCATTCTCCTCCACTGAAAACGATTGACCGGATGATCTGGTCCTTTCCAGTACCTTAAAAGGAGGATAAAACAAGAGCAATGCAAATAAAACAATTTCCACTAATCAACTAGAGTTTCACGCAGAAGTTTTCTCAAGAAATCGTACGATCAAAAAAGCAAGCAGAAACGACAGATGCCAGTCGCTCACCGAACACCGATGTTATACGTTATCGTCCAAACCAGTGTTGCAAAGGCGATTGCCGGAATGGTACGGCGAAATGGCAACGTGATCACGTGCCAAAACCTTAAAGATGGTGGTAGGGGTAATTCGGCTGTATCATTCATTCCAATCTTCGATACTAAACAGTGGACGTTTTCACCACAAAACCTGACGCGTCTAGCACCACATCATTTCGATCAAAGCGGCTTCAATACGAGACGATAAGCATCACTTTCTATTATTCATATCACTCTACACCTCAGTAACAGTCATTCTTCTGCAAATCAACCCTAGGAGGTGGGCAGGAGCTAAAAGGGCCGCCTCCGCCACAACTTGGTGGTGCTTTCTTCGCGAGGGGATTTTGCCGCAGATGGGCTTCCTAGACCCCTAGTTTTTTAGCGAATGACATCCTTTGGGGATTCCTAATCATCTGGATTACCCTATCACTGACTGTAGCTCACAATCGAAAATGATGTCTCAGTTATTGAGCGTATCGAGCGCGCAGGCATAAATTATGGTAGCCCATCACTTCAGGAAGATGAAAAAGGTTGCATTCGGCATCATTCGATTCCGTCCTCGAAGGCGGCACGCATCCTACTTCCATTCGAAATTGCGGTGACATTGCCTTAGTCTATTACGATGACATGCAGCGGCTCCGATTTTCAACAAAAATTTATTATTTTCCTCAACGAGCGTGGTACCAATCACCGCCCTCGTCGAGGTGGATCGTTGGCATGAGCACTCATTGACCCAAAATTTGATCTACCAACAACGCTGCTGGAAGGGGAGCCACTTGCCACTACTCCAACGTCGTCCTCGAGTGATATAGTCCGGGACAGAGCGTTCACATTTCATTCATATAGGTTCAAGATTTCGAATAAATAAGAATACTCTTAAGCGCCCAAAAATTAGATGTACCACACAGTTCAGAACTCTTACCTGAGCGAAAAATTGGAGGAACCCGTGGGCTTGGCGATAAACTTCACAGTTCTTTCATCTGACATATCACCCGACAAGCCTCAGAAAAACTACTGTAACGTAAAAAAAGAACGACGGAAAAGAAGTGGAAAACAAAAGGGCAACAAACAGCGGTATCTTTGATGTGACAATATCCGACCAACTAACAAAATTCTTCAGATATTTTATTTCAATGGATACAGCCTAAATTTAGAAAAAAGACAAAATCAAATACACAATAAAGCGACAGTAAAATTAATGGATGTACATACATATACGGCTTACTATGGGTTATAAATTAAACAACAATCAATGTGTCCAAGACGACCTAGCGCGATCGGGAGCAGACTCAATAGAACGACTATAAATTGATGGATGTATACTGTTAGCTACGGGACTGTAAATTGAAACAACAGATCGTGCCTATGACTTCCCGGCTTTATTGTGAGTGGGAGAATGCCACCTGACCGTGCACTATTGCATTACTTAGTTGCTAATCAGGAGAACATTAGCCGTATGGCTTTTTTTCTAGAAATCCGCAGAAAAGAGACAGGTAAGTATAACGTTCGAATTATGGTGAATCTTAAAGCAAATTCCATCATATACGCTAACTTTTCGGGTTAAACCTTTTCTGATACGCTCCAACTCCTTGACGTGGTTTGCCGATTGGTGACTCCCATATTCCTGATGATCCTCGCCTTGGATATCCCTTTGAACTTCCGAAAAGTTTCGACAGATCTGGCTGAAAACATGGGGGCAGCATCATGAAACTGAGGAGAAACAGTGAAAATACGCTTCATAATAACGTACCGGAAATATTTCACCGAAAAACTGATCAGGATTAAATCTTCCATATCGAAGTAACGCTGCTTGCTCTTCTTGTGCCCTTCGGAGAAGGTTGCCGTCAGCCCACAGCGGAACTTTTTTACGGGGAGCATCCTACAACACATCTTTGTAGCAGAATGAAATAACATTCGAAAAAAGGGAAACACCTCTTCATCGGTTTCGTCACCGCTGGACAAATCTTCAATGTTGTAGTTGTTCTCATCAGATGGCTTGAACACTTTGTCGGGAGTGAGCTCGTATGAGTTGTGACGAGATGCTGACTGCTGATGAACAGCGGGCGTCTACAAATCGGAAAGTCAGTGTGCATACCCACATATCATATATTTTAATACTCACGTTGAAGCTAACGTTTTCAAGGTGGCGATTGTGGAGTTCAGCTGAGGAGCTTATATTAAGACGTGTCAACGCCTCTTCTTCCTCTATACGCAACCTATTTAACCGCTCCTCTTCAACAGACTTCAACAGCATTTGCTTTTCCTCGAAAGCTCTTTCCGCTTGCTGTTCCAATAACTTCTGTGCCTCTTTCTGTTGCATAGCCATCAACTTCTGTTTTTCCTGCTCCTGCTCCTTTTGGAAAGCCTCTTCTTCCCGTTTTCTGAGCTCTTCTTCGAATCTCAGCCTCTCTCGCTCCTTTTCCTCTTCAACAAACCGTTTCCTACGCTCTTCTTCTTCCAGTAGGCGTTTCCTCTCATGCTCTTCGAAAATAAGCCGTTGCTCTGTCTCATAATTTTGCACTTCATTTACCACATCATTTTTTACTTCATCCACTTCCATTTTCACGTTAGCATGCCCTGAGGTTACTTGACGCTCCCTTCCATCCAGTCGTAGCCGACGTCTTGCATCTTTTTCTTCTCTCAGTCTGAGAAAATGTAAAATACGAACAAAAGTAAGTAACAAAAATATAATAATGAGTTAGCTAAGCGTTTCACGTTGGCGCGTCACCGCATGCATAAATAAATAAGTAAGTAAATAATAGGTAATAAATTTGAAATGAGAGCTTCTACGAACCTCTCCTGGCGCTCATGCTCCTCTCTCATCACTCTCTGCAGCTCTTCCCTTGCGATTCTATGCTTACTCTCCGTTGTTGGGGGAGATACCTGAAAGCATTCAATTTCAATTTAGAGAATTCAGACCACAAAGACAGCATTTTCTTTTAAAAATTATGCTACTGAGAAAAGTACGCACAGTATCATCATCCGTGGTGTCACTACTCTTTACACTATCTTTGTTGCCTGTACATGGCTTCCGTCGAACCTCGCGAGTGGGCTTGAAAAACAATGATGAGCAAATATCGAATGTATGTTACAGTGTACTACGGTTTCAAAAAGAATTCAACAAGAGTATTGCAGTAGCTATCTATAAAGACAGCCAAATTTTCAATCGAAACGACCAGTGATAATCGCATTTTCCGGCACAAGCAAATATTTCAAGTAGCAAATGTAACAATAAAAGTAATAAATTACAGTATTCATGGTTGGCTCCCTGGAAGCTTCACCGCTCGCGGCTGTCATTTTTGCAACTTTCGTTGGAGCACGTCCAGGAGTAGTCGGGAAAAGCACCTTAAATCCATATTACTGTGACTGTCTCTACTGATGAGTCTCTACTTTCTGTCAAACATACCTTAGCCGCAGGACGAACATCGTTGCTTGTCGTTGCTTTATTTACTCTGGCCGGGCTTGCGACACGCGAGGGAGCCTTACTTCTCCTGGAAAACAATCATTCACACAAAAAGAACAAACTGAGTAAATATATTGAATCATTTTTCACAGATTAGTTGTTAA
The DNA here is from genome assembly GCA_963978905.1 of Trichostrongylus colubriformis. Classification (NCBI taxonomy): domain Eukaryota; kingdom Metazoa; phylum Nematoda; class Chromadorea; order Rhabditida; family Trichostrongylidae; genus Trichostrongylus; species Trichostrongylus colubriformis. The sequence continues at coordinate 11,626,363 of OZ022257.1, forward strand.
CCGCACATCGCACTCGATATAGCACTACCGTAACTTCTAATTTTACAAATACATTTACAATGAAAATCTGGTGAAAATGAAGAAGAGAAAACATGTCAACAAGTCCGCAAACATGATGCAGCTTTAAAAACTTTCGCCTAATAAACTTGCATATCATACTGTTGAACTCACGACGGACTCTTCTGAACCCGAATTTCCTCCCGCCTTCGCTCATCTAACTCCTCCTTTCGTTTTCGGGCTTCCGCTTTTTGCCTTTCCTCGGCCTCTTTTTGTTCTCGTCTTCGCTGAGCCTGAAGCGCTTCATACATATCATAGTATTCATCTGATTCGATAATTTATGCCCACAAAAACATAATATTTTTGGCTTACTGAAGCACAAGGAAGTTTAAGAACCGGAAATCCTCACAAGCTTACTTAGGACCATGTCTGACACAGTAGACGACGTCTAAATAGTAACGCAAGCGCAACTATTCACTCATTGAACTACATGCACATTGTTAGACTGCCGCTACTGCTATGACTACACAAAATTCAACAAAAAATGTACCGCGCTCGGATTGATAAAACATTTGGAAGAAAACGCTCATTCATCGTTTCAGCCTTCAAGCCAATCACTTGCTTGGACGGACAACTCGTCCTTACCACGACACACTTCTGCACCTGCACTCGATCGCCGCAGGCGCAGAACGTATTTCGTTAGAACATAACTGTTACGAAAAAATTTCTTTTCCATTAGTGATTGCATATTCTTCGGATCATAGTATTTTGCTCATGTAGCCTCTCTTCAGGAACGTCTCGTGATTTATTTGAATAGTTCTTGAAAGAAAGTATCAATACTCCTCTTCACAGTTTTGCCGCACTTTTACATGAATCGATAGGACTCATAAGTGCATGCAATATTAATGTCAAAGCACGGTGAGCAAGAAGAAAGAAGCAAGGATGTAAATTTACTTACCCGTAGTGCTTTCTCTTCGCGTTCTTTACGAATTCGTTCCGCTCTTTCTCTACATTGTTCCTCTCGCAACTGTGCAGCAAGCTCTTCCTTTTCACGGCGCAAGGCTTCCGCTTTCTTCTTTTCAGCTCTCTGAACATTGTGTGCAGCACACACTGTCTTTTTGTTTATGAAGCCAATGGAGTGAGTTGTCAAGACTGAATAGGCAAAGAAAATCTTACCAGGCTGGGATTCGCCGTTGCGGCTGTCATTGTCTCAGTGTTCGTTGCTCTTGTGGGCCGACTTGGAGTGTGAACCATCTGACGTTTTGGAGATAGAGTCCGAGCGACGGCCTGCCAATCACCCAAACAAATTATAGCACCAAAAACACCAAAACATCCTACACAAGAATGAAACACCACACTTCTCATCACAATATCCTATATGTGTACACATTTTCTTTGTGGATCCAACCTGACTATCCATGACTCGTTGAACGGCGGATTTGTATTCCCGTTTACATGGTGTGGTCACTATGTGTTGATGCACTGTTCGTGGCACACGTGTCTGCGATGGTCCTGCAGAAGGGCGATCCAACTCACTGAAACATATAAAAAATACAGAAATAAATTATAATGCGAAAAAGATAGCAGGTGATACTACAAAACTAACACACCCTTCCTCCACAGCGCGAGCCGCCGAAACTGGAGTTTGTTTTCGATTTTTCACGGATGCAATAATCCGTGCTTTGGTACTCGCAAGTGAAACCTACAATAAAACACTAGTAGAATCAAGTCGCCATCATCGAAACTTTGGGGCTAATTAAACCGGTACTCTTTCAGAATCTCAAATATCATCAGCACTAAAGATTCATTAACATACAGCAATAACTCCTATTCAAATTCGTGCAAGTCGCTCTCTAATAAGACACCTACAAGCTAAAGAGTGATATTTGGACAGAGCCGACACAATCTACTTCTCATTTAATCCACCATTGATCTGTTGAGATTCCCCACCATACGTTATTTTTGATTTTTAACTCACCACATTCATGGCCGCATTCGCCCTGGCAACTGATCTCGTCACCTAAACGATCACTGAATGACGTTACAAAATTCGTTGCAATTAATAGGTCAGGACACACATGATGACAAAATGCAAACAAACTACATGCTGACGTCCCTGTCATGAAGTACCTCTGAAAAACTAGTTATTTTCGCGTGGATTTAAGCTAGTAATATCCTACGAATCACCCCAGTCTAACAGAACTGTTCGCGTTGTTTTTTTAATGCGCTTTCTGTATCTTCAGAATGGGTTAAAAGCGCCGGAATCGGAGAAGACTTTAAGGACAATGTGCTTAAATATTATTCCGAATAATACATACATCACATCTTCAGGTAACACTTAAAAATGACAGAAAAAGCAGTTTGTGGCCTACCCTTTCGCAAGTCGATATTGGAGTAGTGATAGGAGCGTCAATATTTGGCCATATCCGTTGAAAAGAAAGAATTTCTCTTTTAACAGAGACGTTCTGCAAATAGAAGTAGCGAAAGTTTTAAACACTCTCATCCCGCTTGCAGCATTGGATGGGTAAAAGTCGTGCAACAAAATACACACGAACCGTGACCGGAGTGTCAGTGGTACTTGGCTGGGAACAGACGGGAGCCATTGGTGAGGAAACCGCTGGACTTTCGACCTCTACCTGGACCGTACTTGATTAAATACTCAGTTGTGAATCTGAGAACGAATTGAATTTTACCTTTATCGCTGGTGCATGATGAGTGTGACCATCTGTACGGTCACTGTGAGAAGACCCTCCAACATCAGTGAGTCCATCACCAGCCGTCTGCCATTGACCATCCGGAGGTCGAATTTCCGCACGTTGTTGTTCGTCTATTCTCTCACTTGTGTTAGCTTCGTCCCTATTCATAGAGCAAACAGCATCTTCATACACACTTTCGGGCTCAGCTTCCATCTCATCCTGAAAAATAACATGAAGGATACCGTCTAAGAATCATGGCATACTCTGTGCTCAGCTTCTTCCATTCACTCATCACTTCGCTAGTTGAACTTTGATTGAGCGACTTCCAGATCAAAAAAAAAAAGAAAATCAAACCAGATCAATGGATGTTTGTTGATCAATGGGAATCTCAATCTTACAATCGATTCCGAGGACGATGCTTGAGCAATTTTCAACAAACATTCAGGCTACATAATTTTTCTAACCACAAAAATACTGCCAAATTATAAAATTTGTGAGAATTTCACGAACCCACTCGTAAGAATTTTTCGGAACTCCGAAATCACTGAACTCACTGAAAGACTCAAAGCACTTTCAGTAAATTTTCCGATTTTCCCCTTCTATATCACTCTGCTTTCGTACAGATAACACATAGAAATAAATGTAAAAAAAATATTGGAAGAGAAAAAATAATATCTTAGCTATCTGACCTGCACCGTTGGTGAAACCGTTTCAGCTATTGTTTCTTTCTGCTCAGTAGTATATTGTTCCTTCGATGCAGCCATCGGTGTTCGAATATGGTCTTCCAGTTGTGCATCCATCTGAATTTGATCATGTTAGTCTGCGCACTGATACAAATCTTATAATTCATCACTCACATTCGCTGGTGCAACATCTCCCTGTCCTTTGTGCTCTAATCTTCTATAAATAAAAAGCTTTGGTATGATCTTTTTTGAAAGCATTCACCACATTCAGCAAACTCACACATCATCGTCGCTATCTTCAAATAATGAAATACTGCGACTATAATCCTCAACTGTTTCACGGATCCGCATAAAAGTTGCACCACGTCGTGGCGTCTTCGGTACTGTCTTACCACCGCTGCAAAATACTCAGTGACACTATGAAGTCCGCGTGAGTGTGATAATTCTCCCGATCCACGAGAAAGAAACTACTTGATTCATCAAACCCACGCTTCTTTGAAAAAATTCTTAAGTGTAGCTTTCTGTGCATGGAGCCACTCAGATGCATCCGAAAACGTAGCTTGAAGATCAACCATTGTAGCAGAGCATCCCCTCTCGGCGATCTGAACAGGTATCAATTCTGTAATATAATAAAAACGACACAGAAGTAACTTATTCGTTCCAATTAAAAGGCAAATAAATGAAACACTAAATAAGTAAAAAGGACCACTGCTCAAGCACCGAAGCGAAAAGGGTATCAAAAGTGCTAAGCACTGATGCCCTCGCTGAAGAATTTTCCAAATCGGTTTTACCATTCAACCCTTAACATGGAAGTCTTCTATAGTCTACAAAATTTTTATCACTACAGAAAGTGTGAAAAAATGAAACCCATGTCAAAATTCGTACCCGTCTTAGCTGCAGCGTCGGATGGAGCAGAATCTCGTGGTCAGCGTCATGACTATCACTACTCCCCTCATCCGCATGAGCTTGACCGTTTTCTTGTTGACAACGATTAACTTTTGCAGTACTCGGCTTCTTCCTAGATCGCTTCGGTGGCATTTCTGGAATAACTGAAGCAGCCGCTCACCACTTCATAAAAACGACCGATATGCTCACAATAAGATCAAATGCTCGAAAGGATCGCGTACACCACTGTGACTTCACAGGAGAGAATCGTGGAGGATGCATTAAAGATGGAAGCCCCAACACTTGTGAAAAACAAACATATGCCACAGTCATGCTGCATCTTACAACTTCTTGCGTATTTCGAATTAACATCTCGATGAAACTGCTGTTCTAAACCGCAACCTTCTCAATTCAGTATACCATATAGATCTGTCAGTTAGGGTTATACACGAGTATTCATTCAGACAAAAGAGTGGTCGCAGTTCTAAGATACTGGGTGCTATCCTAATGAGGGATCACCCCATTGTACTCGCCACCCGGCGCTATTTTTACAATTTTTGAAAACGATTCGTAGGGGCCTTTTCCCTCTCCTATAGGGCTAAGCAAAAGTATACTCTTATTTTTCCATTCGCTTCCTGAGGTTTGAGCAGAAAATGCGGCAAACGCCAAGCACAGTGGAGCCCTACCTCCACTTCGAATATTAGCATGAACGTCGAAAAATAGCATGCCGCTACATGACTAACGTGTCAACAGGGTGCGCTTCAAATTTCACACATATTAATGATCAACTCATCTCAGACTGCTTCTCCCCTAAGCTTGGGCAAATACACAATTCTACCAAATTCCTTTTCTTAAACACGAAAATTAAAAATCGCACTCATAAAGAAATTTCAAATGTGTTGCGCGAGAAAGGAGTCCTCATTCACTAGATTTTTGCAGGATTACGTACGTATTCGACATCTACGGCACTTTGTTGATCCGTCAGTAATGAAAAGATACAGACGGTCTCGGTGTCCAGGAACTTTTAGAAAACACAACTTTCTTGGTCAACGCTTCCGACGCTTTCTCTTCCCATACTCATTCACCTGAGAAAGGTGGAGAACAGTCGGTACTGCCACCTAGTATATGGTTATCGAATGACGTTGATCTTCTTAAATATCTTCCCGTACAAAAAATCACTCACAAAGGGGAGATCGAGGAATCCTCGGGGACGACTCCCTTGAGGATTCCTCAAACATTTTACTGTTCATTTCCAACATGTTTGCCTATAAAGTTTACAACGCTCGACAAAATGCCCCTCAATTAGGAATGCACATGGAAAATATTGTGTTCCTAAAAAGTAGTCATCAAGGAAAATCATGAAGTGTATGCGACACTACTCCTATAGAGTGGAATTCTTGCCTTTTTCTATGTCTACATAGCAGGGTGATTATAAATTCGTGAACTGAACCTACAAAAGCAGAAAACACGCGACAAGGGATGAGATACGGTTCAAAAATAGAACAAGAACTGATCTGAAAAAAAGAACGAAAAAAAGAGCAAAATTAAAAACAACGTTTTATTGCTAAAAAAGGCCATAATAGAAAAACACAAGGGTACAAGTGGTGGTGTAGTTGATGCAGTTGATGTGGAAAAAGGGGGTGGGGGGGAGGACTTACGGTCGCGCCGTCCCTCACTCGTAACCGGTCTATAACCAAAAATTTGTTACTCAAGTGTAAACTTTTACCTATATTTTTACCTAAGTTTTACTTTAAGGGGGAGGGTGGGGGCTTTATAGAGCCTAAGCTATAAGGCCCAGGCAAAAATAGAGCTGGGGTCACTTAAAGAGGAGGGGGGAGAGACGCAAAGTTTTGACATCGAAGTTCTCTCGCTCCCTAGGCTTATGCTTAAGCAGATGAGACAGATGCGTTTTCATGTAGGAGGAGTAGATACGAGTTTTAGTCTGAGCCTAGGGAGGGAAGAAGCCTTGGCGTCGGTGAAAAGCTGCGTCTCCTCCCCCCAACCCATCTTAGATGACTTTAGAGCTGGTGCCAAGTACAGTGGAGTGACCCTCCTCCCCTCTCTCCCCTACATTAGCACCGGGCACTCCAATGTGCTCGGCGTCCGGCGATTTTTGCCCATACCAGCCTAGGCCTTAGTTTAGAGGAAAGCCTCTACCACCCCCCCTCCCCCTTAAATAAGGCTCAGGTAAAAATATACAATTGAGTGAAGATCGTATCTAAACCTAAGGTGCGACAGCGCGGGCGGTCGCGCGCGCATCGTTGCTGGGGCGCGCTAAGCGGCGCCGTACTGAGTGTAGGAGTCTCCTTGGAAGCTTTCTTTGTATCTGATATCTCGTTGTAAACAGCATTACTCGTAAATCGTTCGTCACATCGACCGTTGACGATAACCCCTCGTATTTCACAACGTAATCTACCATTTTCGCTCTACTGAATTCGCTGCTTCATTTGTTGAAGAGTGTCACATAAATGTCTGATCGCTCCACTCACGTACTTTAAACACCTCCTTTCATCCGGTACTGATACAGATGATGAGGTACACTCCACTGTGCTCGACGCCCGACAATATTTCGCCTAGGTTTTTAGCCTAAGCCTTACTTTGGAGGGAAGCTTCTACCCTGCCCCCTTAAGGAAGGCTTAGGTAAAAATATACAGTTGAGCGCACAAACTGATGATTGTGGTCGGTTTCGACTGAGGGACGACAGCGCAACAGTGAGGCCGTCCCCCCCCCCCCAACCACATTAGCACCACTGCATCTACCTTTATGGTGTTTTGGGGACGGATGATTGATGGAACAGACCATTCCCATTTAGTGAATGGATATAGTGCGCACAAAAGTGAGACTCGGAGTGATGCTTTTTCAAATAAGGAAGTCGTGAAACGTCGGTTCTTTTGATCCTTTACACAATATTCGCTGCTGATCAGTGGTGATCTGGTGATTGGCTATTGAAATATCGAAAGGAATAGAAAAATCGGTGCTACTGGAGTTGCGGGGGGCCAGCGCACTGTGCTCTGCGTCTCTAACGCAGGGATAGAGCGCAGAGAAGCCATAGCGCTAGCCGAATCGGCTTCGAATACTGCATAGAAACGATTCTAATGAAGCAAATTCGTGCTTTTTTTCCATCCTATGTTAGCCTAAGCCTTGGGGAAGGAGATTCCCTTTCCCTAGGCTTAGGCGAATATGCGTAAGTGGTTGTTTAGTCTAGTTGAAGTGAATTTCTCGTTATATTCTGATGGAGGAATAGTTTGATTGTTTTTTCAGTTAGTTAGCTGTATCTAGGCATAAAATAACCTTGAGAGTGCCTATAAACAGAAATTGGGGGCAACTTATGCTTTTGTCGAGTGGCCCCCCCCCAACTCCAGTAGCGCCGAAAAATCTCCCTACATCTAGATTTTTATAACGCCTAATATAGCCAACTACACGAAATACACAATAAGTGTGTGTTGATCCGAGCATCTACGTTGAAATCGCTACGGGCGCCACCCAACCCTCTTTTTCAAAAAGTTTGGCGCGCCCCAGCAACGGTGCGCACGCGACCGCCCGCGCTGTCGCACCTTAGGTTTAGATACGATCTTGAGTGAACAAACTGTGATTGCAGAACGGTTTCAGTGAGAAACGACAGCGCGACAATGAGAGCCGTTTTTTCAACTACAGAGCAACAGTGTGTCCCCCCCCCCGCCAACTGCATTAGCATCCAACTGATAGCAAATAACAGTAATAACAGCCGTTACACGCGTAACCATGAACGTACAAGAGCTTTAGCAGATATTCAAAATTTCACGTTCGCGGGCGACAATCGAGTGTTTGGACGACTCGTCCTCATCAATGCGAGTGACGCCGGAACGTGGACGCATAATTGCGTACTTCGAGTAAGTACAGTATTCAACGTCTGAGTTCCGCCACCCTTCTTCCCCAATAGCCACGTCTGTTATTTTCTCCAAAATAGAACATGTCAGCTATGCTATGCTGATCGAATAAATTAGATTTACATAGTATATTAAGATGAGGCTCACAAACGTTCTCAATACTACCAGAGATTGAACATCCTGCAGTGAGCAGAATGTCCAATGCCTGGTAAGCTAGATTTCCCAGTTTCTAAGGACTAGTCTCTTTATGAGACTATGTAACCATCTATTAAATGAGCTAAACTAAATTATATCCTCTGTATTGTCCCTGATTGAGCCGGAATTAATTGCACCTTTGGGAGAAGAAAGGCCTTAATACAAATAGCTACCCATGGCATAAAGTGACCATAGCCAGAAAGCATGCAGAGTTTTCCCGGTGTTCAGCTATGTTATGTGCAGTTTCATGTGTGGTTAAACTAGTAGCAACTTGTATGTCACGAGCTTGAACATGTGGTTTCGGTTATCGCGCTCTAATCGGCTTGACAAGAAGTTCCTTTAATGGTGATGTGTTGACAAAATGGAATCATTCCATTATTTTTGATCTAGTCTCCTGTCTCCAAGCTCCTCTCTTTCGGTTAAGAAATGGTAGATAAAGTAATTGGGAATGGTAGTAATTGTCGAGCTATCGTCCCTCACTAGAAACCGTGGGTCAAATAAAGTCGGGGGGGAGACGCAATTTTGCGTCGACGTCAAAGCTCCTTTCCTTCCCTAGGCTTAGGCTAAAATTGATATCCCCTTCTCCTACATGAAAAAGCATCTGTCAGAGCATAGGTCTCATCTGCTTTAACCTAAGCCTAGGGAGGGAAAGAAGCTTTGACGTAGGTGAAACGTCGACGCAAAATTGCGTCTCCCCCCCCCCGACTTTATTTGACCCGAAACCGTTCTTTAGTAGCCAGTTTTTGTATTAGAGTGTGGTAGGTGCTCCACTCTTAATTAAGGCTGAGACTAAAATAGGCAAAAATGGCGTCGGACGCCAACCGCAGTGAAGTCCCCCCGCTCACAACTGCATTAGCACCAAAAAATGCATCGAAGGATTCACACCATTTCAGATGACCTCGGAAGGAGGCTTGCGGCAATGCCTAACCGATCTCTCTCGAGCCGACACTAGCGGTGACTATCAGAAAGCCTTGCAAGCAGCTAATCGGAGTGAGTTTTTTATTCGCAAGACTTTTCTGAGTTTTCAACGTACATGTTCAGTTATACGTCGTTATCCAAAAGAGCAGTATGCTTTCAAATGTAAACTTGTTTGCCTTATTCAATTGGCAATGTACGATGATGCGCTTACATTGCTTAAGAAGACACCGCCGAACCAAATGGGGTGAGTGTTAATGAACTACATATTTTCTGGAATAATATGTTTCTTATTAGGGAGTGTGCTTTCGAGAAGGCGTACATTCTGTACCGTCTTGAAAGAAACGATGAAGCCCTGGAAGCACTCGCAGCATGTGATCCAAAGGATCATCGCGCCTTGGAATTGAAAGCACAGCTTTGCTACCGCCTTGATCAATTTCAGGTTTGTATGTTTTCTTTTACTAGCTTAATTTTGTCTGCAGAAGAAGGCACAACGTTACGATGGTATAGAAGTAATAGAGGGGAGCATGTGCAAAAAGGGCGTCTCGCAGTATATCATCTTAGAAGTGAATCATCCAAGCCATAACGTTTTTTGGATCCTTGCCGAGCGCCCTTCTCCCCGTTACGTGTATGAGAGGTTTCATGAAGTTAGAGCACTTCAGTCGTGCGTGGCACCGTAAATCTTGCGTCACGATGCTCTGTAAGCCTTATTGCAGCTTTTTCAATTGCGTTCTTCTTTTTCTTTTCTGTTGAATCACAATTTCTGACAAGTAGAAAATACATAATGGAATGAGACTTTCCTACCGTTCATGTGACCTGTTGTTTGGTGTTTAATTTGGAAAATGCAGCAAGTATGGTTCTGAAAACCTTTCAAATATTTTAGGAAGCGCTCGACATATTCCGTGACCTGCTGCGGAATCATTCTGATAGTTATGATGATGAACGTAAAGCAAACTATCTTGCAGTACAAGCTCAACTGGAAGCTATGGGCATCAAACAGGTAATTTTTGCACCATCTTCTTCGAGCGTTGAGTCTGGCTTTGCATCGTTGATCCTCTGTATTATTTGTGGAATTTCTTTCGTTCACATGCTCATGTGCAATTTTTGACGTGTTCCAGCAAACTGCAAGTGACAGTGAAACATTTGAACAATTATACAATACTGCATGCCAACTCATTGAAGCTGGTAATTATGAAAGGGCGTTGTCAAACCTTGATAAAGCAATCAGTATGTCCTTTTCTATTTGCGACTGTAATGTTACATTTTTATTTTTTGTAGAAATTGTTAGTTTGGAATTGAAATACATGTGCATTACAGATGCTTGTCGAAACACCTTGAGTGACGAGGGTTTAGATGAAGAGGAGATTGAAGACGAATTAGCGATGCTTCGTGTACAGCGTGCTTTTGTGTTGCATAAATTGGGAAGAAAACAGGAAGCTATCGATATATACAGAGCACTTCAGTTGGCCGGGTTCGTTTGAGTGATTTTACAATATTTAATACTTTGACTTTTTCATGGTATTCAATAATGTTTTGATTTCAATTCTGAATTTCAGTATCGATTCTAGTTTCAGTTTTGGGTAATTGATTTCAGAAAAGTGTACGTGGAATTAATGAATCTATAGTGAACATTTCAAGCCCACCTCTGTCTTAGGCGTGAGAATCATGATGTTAGTTTTGACTTTTTCGTTGAACGAGTGGTTGACAGTATCTAAACCACTTTTCACAGAGTATGAATGAGCAATGGGACCCGTTCTCAGTGATCCGTTGTCGTTCCTGCAAAAGTAACTGTTCGTTGCATGAGAATGGTGGGGAATACGCGTTCATTTGCTGTGCCTACCTCGTTAGTCCGGAGAGAGAAAGAAGAAATTCAAAAATTGCAGAGAAAGCCTTCCATAGAAATTACAAATTACGAATCATAGGTGAAATCTTGTAGGTGAAACCTTTCACCTTGTAGACCACCTCAATCTCGAGATTTCTCCGCTGGAATTATTGAAGATACAGCTAAAGTCATAAAACGAGGTGTCACTGTTTCAGACCTTCCGATGTTAGTGTTATGGTAACTGTGGCTAATAATATGGCAAGTGCAATCAAGGACCAAAGCCTTGCTGATTCCCGTAAGAAGCTGAAGACTGCTCTGCAGTTAGATCAGAAAAAGCTATCGACACGACAGCGTCGAACACTTATGTTAAACAATGTAAGTTTCGAAACTGTGATTGCTTATAAGCGAATATAGCCTATACTAGGTCGTATTGATTCCGAGCGTATCAGGGCAAGAGTGGATTTTTGTCAGTTTGTTAGTTATGTTAAATTTAAGGCCCTTGTACTGCTACATTCCAATCAAAGGGAGCCATGCCGACGTGCTCTTGATGATCTCATCAATGTCTTCGGTGCATCGAGGGATACTCGGCTCATTGAAGCGGCGCTATATTTCAGATTGAATGACTTCGAGAAAGCGATCAAGGTAGGGTTCTGTTTCGGATTTCTTCTACTAATTGGTTTGGTAGGTATAGATACATATACTCTGTGATTAGTTGTAGGAAAGGTAAACGTTTCCTCAGATTCAAGTCTGCGAATATGTATGGAATGAGTATTCTACTGTTTCTATTCAGTCGTGCATTAGCTATTCTTTTAGATGCTCGAAAATGGAGATCTCCAAATGGAAATGACTCGCATTCACTTCATGATAAATAGCGGTAAGCGACCTGATTACCTAGTGATTCATTCCATTCATACGTCGAAATGTTTTCAAGGTCGGCTTGATGAAGCTATTACCGCACTGAACAACATTCCTGCAAACGTTCGCCTTCAGTCTGCTGTGGTTAGTCTTGCTGTTAGCCTTCTGGTCTCGCTCGAAAGAAAAGATGAAGCTCTGAAGGTTTGCCATTCACCTATGTGCTTATTTGAAGTTTTTTCCAAGTTCGCTTCGAAAATTGTGCATTCCGTTCAAGATGCTCAATGAGGCAATTGGACATATGAAGGACGTGGAAGTACGAAAGCAGATGCTAAGTCAGGCGGCTATGCTTGAGTCTTCAAGAGGAAATGCAGCTGCCGCAGCAACATATTTAGAAAAACTTGCTGAGTTAGTCACACTCATAACTCTCACTATCGTCTTTAAGTACTAAACAAACTTTTGTAGGTTCGATCCGAGCGACATCAAGGTGCTTTGTCGACTAATCCGAGCCTATACAGATTTTGATCCTAAGAAAGCAGAGCAGCTGAGTGCTCAGGTGAGTTATCAGGGCTCAAAAGTTATGTCTGCTGGAAATTATTCTGCTCCTTTTTAAATAATGAGAAGTTCATGGAGGGAATTTCAGGTGTTCCCAGAGACAACAGACGAAAGCATGGATGTTGATGGCATTGAAGAAAGTGATTGGATCCTTTATGGCGAGAAATATAAGCAGAAAAAGGAGGCCAAGTCTGAAGTCGAAGACACCGTATGTTGTGCTATTTTCGAAAATATTAGGTTGTCGGGAAAGTTCTTTCGTTTTTTAAAACTTGCTTTTTTCCCTCAAAACTGCTTTCCAGAAATTTCTTCTGTACATATATATGTAGTACAAGTTCTCACGCATCTATAGGTATTATTGTCTTCTATCTCCCGGATAACCTTTTTCGGCAAAATAAACATATCAAAGGTCAACCTCATTTTCAATACAAAAATTATAAAAAATTTTTTCTTTGAATGGCGTTAGACAGGGAAAGGAAAAGGTGATAATCCGATGGAGCAAGATCAGGGCTATAAGGTGGATGGGGTAGCAATTTTTATCCAAGCCCGAGAATTTTTTGGCGAGTCATTTTTTCAATAGTGGCAAAAATTTTTTTAAATTGTTTTTAAAAAAAAAAATTTTGAGCTTGGATAAAAATTGCTGCCTTATAGCCCTGATCTTGCTCCATCAGATTATCACCTCTTCCTTTCCCTGTCTAACGCCATTCAAGGAAAAAAATTGGAATTGAAAATGAGGGGACTTTTGATATTTTTATTTTGCCGAAAAGGGTTATCCGGGAGATGGAAGACAACAATACCAATAGATGCGTGAGAACTTGTACTACATATATATGTACAGAAGAAATTTCTGGAAAGCAGTTTTAAGGGAAAAAGCAAGTTTTTAAAAAACGAAAGAACTTTCCCGACAACTTAATATCTCACAGTAAATCCTTATGATTTTCCATTCAGGAAATTGTGACAAGAAAATTGAAAAATCGTAAACGCAAGAGAAAGGTTAAGCTTCCGAAGAACTATGATCCCAATGTGCCACCAGATCCTGAAAGGTCGGTGGACATCAACAATTGTTTGTTTCTAAGTTCATAGATTTTATTTGGTTTAGATGGTTGCCTAAGCAAGAGCGTGCCGCCTACAAAAAGAAGCAGAAGAAGAACCGTGATCGGGATATCGGCAGAGGCACTCAAGGCTCGGCTTCTACGAATCCGAACGTGTAAGTGTCAAACCATCAATGTCTCGTAGTGGAATTCGCTCAGACATATTGTTCTTTAGTTGACGTTTATTGTTTCAGCGAGTTTACCACGGCTTCGCCGAGTTCACCGGCGCCGATGGCCGCTATGCCTGAAGGACCACGCCAGCTGCGTCCCAAACAGCAGCCTAAAAAGAAGAAGAAGCCGTCTAAATTCTAGTGAAGAAATTTTTTGATTTTTATTAGGGGAGTTCTTGATTCATTGGTTTGATTGTATTTCTGATATGCAGTGGTGTTTCTAAATATCGCAGATAAATAGTATATTTATTTGTTTTTTTGTCATATATTCCGCATCACTCGCTCTTTTGGATGCATGGAACTGTATATTATACTTGGGTGGCATTTGAAAGTCGTAATCTATATGGTAAGGTCAGCTTAATGAGGTATAAGTTTCTGATTAATCACGATTTTGACTCTCTGTAAAGACACTGGAAACTTTAAAAGGACTTTAGTGAGGAAAATCAGTGTACTAGATCATTCAAAATCAGCTCAGATGCATAGATAACTTAGGCTCAAGCTCAACCTCAGCTCGATTAGATGTGAACTCAAAAAAGCCTCCTTCGGTTGGACTGCCTTCTACTCCCCGAAGCGATACACCGTGCCCTAAGCTCACACGTGCACTTTACCAGTACACAAGGTTGGGCCAGTCAGCATGTGTCAGTATTGGTTACGGTGATGATGCATTCATACTCGGCGTTGCGACTGCAATGATTGCATACGTCGAGTATGAATGCACATGATCATCGTGGATTTTGTTGATTATTCTAAGATTATCTGAAAGTCTGTGGGACTTTTTTGGAAGTTTCAATTGCTTTTCGAAAGAAATCGAGAAAAATTCTGAAAAAACAAGCCCGTTGACAACCAAAGGGGTCATTTCATAGGTTACGAAATAAGCTTGCAATTTGTTATGATCTGCTTACTTAATGTGACTGCACAACAACTAGTCCTTAACACTGCATGCTCGTAATACAAGTTTTGGCGGATAAAGCGGCGCTAACAGGCGCCTGGTTGATATCGCATGACGCGATTTGTGATACCAGTTTGACGAGCGCCTTATAAGCTGGTCAACCAAGCCTCGATTAGTGATAGCCATCACATCGGCCATGCTTTACTTGCACACTGTATTGCAAGTGATTTCGGCTTCCGCCGTAGTCGCTGCGTTGACAGCGATCGCTTCAACCGTCACTATGTACTACGATATTACTAATTTCCAGGATGAAATCCGTATGGACTTACAGCAGTTCAAGGTGAGCCAACTACACCCTATTTACTTGCTGAATTTATTTATTGACTTTCTTTTCAGGACATGGCCGATGATGCATGGGGTCAGATGATGACGAGCAAGGGCGAGCGATCCGTGCTCTACGAAAATGTCATCACCAGAGCTAAGAGGCAGAGTGGTGAGGGTTTTTGATAGTACAACGTCCACGTCCACAATCCCTATCAAACAACTGCATTTCCAGGTGATCAATGTCAATGTGCTCCACAGGCTGCCAATTGTCCACCGGGTCCTCCTGGTCCTCCTGGACTGAATGGTGAAGATGGTGAGCCAGGCACCAATGGCCAGGACGGCAACGTTGGTCTACCTGGACTCTCTGCAACGTCTGATGTAACCAAGGAATGTATTAAATGCCCAGCTGGGCCCCCAGGACCTCCTGGACCAGACGGTCCAGCCGGACCTTCTGGCAGTCCAGGTAATCCGGGTGTGGACGGCAGTAGTGGAGGCGCTGGTGCACCAGGACCAGCTGGACCTCCCGGAGCACCAGGATCTGATGGTCATCCTGGTACACCTGGAGCAGATGGACAAGATGGAGCACCAGGACAGAGGCAGACCAATCCTCCAGGACCTGCAGGAGCACCGGGACCCGTTGGACCTCCAGGACCAAATGGAGAGGTTGGCATATGGTGTTACAATATCTTCTACGCCGCATACAACAAAATTTATTTCAGAATGGTTCAAGTGATGGAGGTGGTGCACCAGGACCTGCTGGTCCTCCTGGTCCACCAGGTAGAGATGGAGAGAACGGTCAACCTGGAAGCCCTGGAGCACCTGGCGCTAATGGAGCCCCAGGAGCTGATGCTGCTTATTGCCCATGCCCCCATCGCACGACAACTCTTGCTTAGAGATGCCAAACCGTGCTCTTTACCAGTGAATAAACCCATTTGCTTGCGTATCCTATTCCACAATCGCCGAATATCACCGAGTAACGGATAAAGAACGGAACTGTTAAAATTTCAAAACCATAAGCTGGCGACAAAATCGGATAAGAAAAAAGTAGAAAGAGCATGGGAGAACCTCATAACGCAAGCTCTCAATTAACTCTCAATTAAAAAAACTGGACATCGAGGTGAGCGGTTACAGAGTGGCTCATGATTACGGTAACGTGATGTTTAGCGTTCGATAGCGATTCTTGTTCTCTCGTTCGCGGTAGATCGAGCTTAAATCTGAACTGAATTTGATCAAGATCAAATTCATTCGTTTAACTGTTTTGTATTTGAAATTTTGCTTTCAATTCAGTTGTTTAATCCACGTTGTAACAATTTTGACGACACGCAATTGTCTATGATATCAGTGGACCACCATAATAAACAACATGAAGGAAATGAAAAAAAGAGACATGAATCACACTTATCACAATAAAAATGACCCGTGTAAATATGAGGATTGATTTTGCATTCGTATTATTTTGTAGGGGTTTATGCTGGTGCACAATGTGTTTTTCGGCGAGTAGCTGAGATCCGTGTTCGAACGGCAGTGGAGGCTCGATCGTAAAGGCAGAATATAGCGGGCAATACGATTATGCCATGAATCAGTGAGAATGATATACACATCACCATAGCTAGAGAGAATACCTGAAAGTATAATACCTTCAGTTCTAAAGCCACATTCAAAATGCGCGTCTTCCGATGTCAGAAGGTCGTTAGGAAGTGTTACGACACCTCCGACCTGCTGACAAATAAGGTCGCTCGCCGACACGTTCCGAATGCTTTCCTACAAATGACAATACAGGCCAGCGTCAGCCTGGTATCGAGTAAAATTAAGGGGAAATATGACCGCCCCTCCCCCTTCGCCCCCCCCCCCCCCCCCCCCCCCAAATAAATAAACAATGGAGTCTCCAGTGCGACCCTTTTGAAATTTCATGGCAAAATTATCCCTTATCCCCACGTGTACGGCGATCCGATGACCTCTTTCTCGGTCGGCGCAGGTTGTCTGTGCCGTCTATTTTCGAGATCCGGGCCGTTTTGAAAAAAGTCAATCATCCCACTGCTATCTACTGCAAAGGGGTGGAGTCTAGAGGAATAGTCGATGAAAATTTTGAAAAAAAGCCTCGATCGTCGAGGAACCCTCAACGGAGCCTTGAGACTGATCTATGTTCTGCCCTCCTCCCGCTGGACCTAAGCATAATTCCAGGTCCTACACATACAAATGCAGAATTAAAAACCAACCTGAGCCATGTACAATGGCACAAAGGCGAGGGGAAGCGCACAGAGAATCGTGGATACGCCTGCTTGAATCACAGGGAATCCCACAGAACGCAATGTGTATTGTAACCTGGAAATTGCTGTAGTGATATTGTAACCATTCTCGATGTTTGTATGCATGGTGCAGGAGGAAGCGATGGGGCGCTGCATCACACTTCCCACAATTTTATTTCTCACCGGGCCCATTACAAAAGCTGTGCGGTCGGTTTTCTCTGCACCTATGTCTGTTTGTGAGTGGAGGTCTCACAAGGATAATCCATCCTAATTTTCCCATAAAATGAAAAAAGGCATTCCGTGTAGAGAAGCTTAAAGAGACACTATCGTGCATTGCATTTTGCTCGAACGGCATTTTGCTCATCCTTCTTCTACTTTGAAATCTCTTAAGCAACCACCGTTAAAGGAATCTTCCACGGGAAAATGAGTTTCTGTGTTGCTCAAATTTTTATGTTGTATTTGCCTAATGTGGGCCGCATGCAAGTTTCACGCGAAAAAAATGTGATTCCAGCCAAGATACAGCACTACAAAGTTTCGGCCGGTTGGGCGGGGCCTCCGAGAAGGTGCCCACCCCGTCGTCCACAGCCATCAGACGCATCGTAGGAACAGAATGTTATGTAAAGTCCCACTCTCCGTTCCCAAATGCGGCGGAAGACAGAACGGGCTTTCACTCGGAGACCCCACGCACTCGGCCAAGCATTTGGGGAGCTGCATCTTAAAGGAACCGGAAGGGGGTCCGAAACAAGAGGAAGATGCAAAGAAAGGAGCATTTTGTAATGAACACTCAAGGTTAGAAGCGATAATAGGCGAAAAAACCCGGACTGAAAAGCGCGACGCTGCGGTGTGTATTCGCATCCCATTCGCATCAGCGCATCCATTCCGAGTTGTCCGCTGTAGGAGACGGGCCGTGGGTCAACGCTAGTTGTAGCACCTGACTCCAAGCGCAGCGGAGTGGCCATTCCCAACTACATTAGCATTATGTAAGTACATCTAGAAACAATATAAGAATGAACAAAGTAAAAGTAAAGGAAAAAACAAATTTATAATAGAAACATCTTCTTTTGGCACCATGCCAAGGCGTCAAATTTGCGAGTTTGTGCAATGGCGGCCACTAAAGCTCGTCCACACTACGTCTGTTCTACCGCAAGCCAAAATTACCCCCTTCTGGTGTCTTTAACCAAATTCTACTTTTTTGCGTGAAACTTTGCATGCGGCCCTTATTAGGCAATTACAACATAAACATAAGGGTAACAAAGAAACTAATTTTTCCGTGGACGATTCCTTTTAATGAACTTGAAAAGTATGGGTACAGCGGAAAAGTGTGGGTTTAGCGGATCATGGAAAACCTCTCTCAAACAACTGAACAATACCAATAACTCTAAGTTCCTGACTAACCTCAACCTGAAGTCCGATTCTTCGCCCGCTTTGGGATCAGATCCGTGTCCAGTTGTTGATGTGATTGTTGAGCAAGTTGACAGCTTTGCTACATGTGCTCCTGAAGAACAGAATAGAAACTCACTGTAAAGTTTATTCATACTATGCAAATACTGGAGCGGATACTTTTGACATAAATTATCAGGAAACAATAATTTAAATGGACGAACTGACTTGATGCATGATAATGGAACGATACATGAGCTGGTATGTCTACACTGAAGCCGATGCACATGATCGAAATTGACATCACTATCGGATCAAGAGACACACGAAACAGCGACATGTAACCGAATACACCTGAAGAATATCTTTATCAGCCGAAAAAGAAATATGAAATTTCGTGAAATCCTAACCCAACTGAATAATGAAAAATCATATTAACGAAAGATGGAGATGAGAGGGGTAGTGGTAAAAGAGGTGTGTGCCACTAAGATTAAAAATTCGCGTCGCGGTGTCCGACGTGAAATGCGATGTGAGCTAGAGACACCAAAGGTACATAGTTGGGGCTAAAGCAATTACTGCGCTGTATTTTTCGACCTTTAAGCACGATCGCCTCAAAACCGGGCCAAGCGTTGCATCTCCCCTCCCCCGGGGTGTTTACCCTTATTTCAGGATTTCGCACGACGACGAGCGGCGTGCGACGAAGTAGGTGCGAGGTATGTGCGCCGCGGTAGTTGGGTCTTAGAACGATTACACAAAATATTGGTGCGATACGCAGTTGACATGTAATCGCTTAGGGACCCAGCGACGGGTCCTTTAGCTCGTCCGCATTGCTTCGCTTGCGACATGCCTAGGTGCAATCCTGACATAAGGATACACCCCCCCCCCCAGTCGACTGCGACCAACCCAGACAACCCATGCCACTCTACCACTCTTGTCTTTGGTATACTAAAATGGAAAATGACTTTACAAAAAAGTGGGCGTCAATCAAGTACCACAGTATTGCTACCCAGTACAAAATGAGATTATCGGTCGTCCTTGCGTGGAGAATCCATCAGCGGTTCAAAAACCACGAAAAAAGGTGGCCGTCGAGGATTGTTTGAAAGAACTTTCGGAACTAGGGAAGAATATGCCCCGCTTTCTACTCCCAAAATACGAACTCCCATTAAGGAATTCTCGACCCATGCGTGAGCCTGCTCGGAACCCGTGTATAGACTCGTAGAAATCGCGTGCGCGCCACACGTGGCCGCTGGGGATATCTATACTCAATGGCACGCAAGCGTATTTTTGGATCAAATCTTCCACGAAACTGAGTTCTCCACCCGTGTGGTTGTCTTCATTATTGTAGTCTCGTCCAGATAAGTCAAGACACCTGGGACATAGTTTGATTACCACCACCATCACTGGTCCATGACTAATAATCAGGTAAAAAAAAGGGGGCACCCTTTGAAATTATATTACACCGAAAGAGTATCCTAATTTGCACTCCCTGGTGAACCATGTGAGGATATATGAACCTTCAGTAGGATGTTCTAGATGGAATGGTACATACCGATGCAGGTGGCAAGGATTGACATCGCAACAAAGAGTATGGTAGCCGGATGATTGATGAACAAAGCACATATGATAATCACACAAACGAACGTGGCCAGCCCTGACTGCCATGTGATGACTGGAATCGCCTGAAAACGGCACACTTCATGACGCAATTGAAACACGATCTCGAGAACTCAAACGAGGCAGTAATAGCTTATTAACATGGGGGAGGGGGCGTCTCAGATCTCCATTTGGAACGTTATGAAAAATTCCACTGCCTTCCGCTGCACCGCAACCTTTTGAAAGAAAATTTCACGTGAGCTCGTCGCAGCTTGCGCTGTTTTAATGCCATAAATTCCGAATCTTTAACAGCGTGACGGTTATGCCGGGTGGTTTGCCGAACGAAATAAATAAGGACTTGTTAGCAAGATACTGATCATTTTTTGATGTTACAATACTCAAAAAGTGCAGCATACCTTGAGCAAGTCGATGAAGAAACCCTCTTCGGAGAAAACGGTCACATTGAAACGCCTGAAATGAGCATATTGAGAACACTTTGAGAGGAGGTCGAGGAAATTTGCTGTTTACAAAAAATGAATCACTGTAATGGACAACTGAGACAGTCTGCTGGCTCCATGTGGAGCGTTATTTCTCGTGCCATTCCATAGATTTAGGAACTCACGGCCGAAAACACCCAAACAACTCGAAAATGGCCGAGAGTATCACTCATAGTATCCTTCTTCGCGACTAATGAACAAGAAAAGACTGAAAATTTTAATAGCCCACCTTTTCCAGTACGCTTCTTGAATAGAGGGCGAAATATACGTAAGAATAAATACTTGCTTGCAAGCACCCCGTGTCCTTATAAAATAGGGGGCCGCTTGATTTTTTTTTTGCGGATTGAGCGTTAGGGGGTGTGTGCAGATATGACAGCGAATCGCGTGGCCGACCGCGGCGAGCGGCGCGGCGGGTGCGAGTGCCAGTGGCAGGGCATGGCAGCCTTCAAGCGAGGCAGTGTGGCATGAGTGGAAGCGCAGACGTGACGCAGTCAAGCTCGGCCGGCTCCCAAGGGCAATCGATACGGCGAGTCGTACTGATGGCGCCGCGAGTGAAACGCCGCGAAGCGACTCGCTGTCATATCTGCACACACCCGAGCGTTGGGTACAATTTCATTTCGAAAACTCATGTTGAAGACGACTAAACTTGCAAAAATAAGAGAAAATGGGGTAATAGTACAGCGTTCCGCAGATTACGAATGCGGTCCCACAGGATTTTTGGCAACTGGAGAGTACTGACCGCACGAAGGAAAGCACTGATCCACTGGCCCTTTTCAAACAAGATGGAAAAGTTGGAAATTTGAAAAATCAGGGGCTCAAAAATTTTAAATCTGTTGTTATTTAAATAAAATGAACCAAAAATAATTCAAGTCTACTCAGAGTACACTGCGAACAAAAAAGGAAAACCTACTCCATGTATCTGTCCGCCACACGTCGCCAAGAATTCAGCAGACGGCTTTTTTCATCCCATGATGCCAGCTGCTCTCCATGAAAGCCAGTGACGAACATAAGTTGCTCCACATCATCTGATCCTCTAATAAGAAGAAACTGTGTAAGAAGGGGATCAGATAATTGAGATAAATCGAAAACTATAGTGTTCTACAAAAAAAAAATAAATCACATAATGATGTAAATCAAAAGTTATAAAAAGAAGGGAACAGACTTGAATACTCACGAAGCGTTCCTTTGTTTGACGAAGCCCTGATAGTAAGAATACTCTGGCCAGTGTAAGAAGGCCTGCAGAGTACCGGCGCTTGGATCCTGACCCAGTTCATCATGAAGCGCTTCTCTGTACCGGACGAAGTCACTGAATAATGACGATGGTCGGTAAACAAGGATTCTAGCGAACTAGGAGGATGAGATGCAGGCCAGTAGATCGGAGGTGCAAGGTGGTAAATGGTTTAAAAAGAGTTCACCTCACTAAGAACTTGGTGCTCTCTGGTCCAATAGCATGTGGAAGATTTTCAAAAGCATTCTTCATATCGAGTAGGTCTTTTATGTTTTCTGGATCAGACAAGTTTCCCGGCTTGCTGAGTATGATCCTCGCAGGAGTGTATGCAGGAAGCATGTATTTATTACGCATATTATCAACCTGAAGACAAATTTCAAATTTTCTTGGAGGTTATCGTTGGGTAAACGTTCCCACCTCCACCAACTTCGAATCCGGGAGAAACATTTTGCGGGACGTAAGATCCACATTCGCGTAAAATGAGCCCTCAAAATAAAAGTGTTAACATAGAGATTTCTTAAAATATTTCGAAGTCCTCACTTACCACAACAGCTCCAGCCACGAATAAGATCCAGACTAATACAACCATTAGCGAAACTTTGAATTTGGAAATGAGACCCGTGTACCACCGCAGAAGACTTTGAGCTGCTTCTCTCAATCGGGAACACTTCTAAAGGGGTAAAATATGTAGAGAATATTTTCGGTGATACCGAAGATTTCCAGAGTATATTTGGAAAGTCCACTTATGCCACATTTTCTGTTTTTGCACGCAATTATGGCACACAAGTCAATTTTCAGCTGTTCAAAATCATTACCAAAATACATATAAGCCATGGAGGGGCAAGCATCGGTATTTTCGAAGAGAAAGGTGTTGACCCGCTTTCCCTTTTTCTCACGAAGTGTAAGGAAACGGGGTCACAAGACGAGAGCACAACGCTAAGCAAGAAGTCACATCGTAATTTCGAATCCCCAGGTCTAACACTGCCCGAGACTTTCAGACGTCAACTTCTTAAGGCCGCGTTCACACTTTGCGGTGCCGGCGGCAGGGCGTGGCTGCGGGGCTATACGTTGTCGCCTGCTCCATCCTGTACTCTGCCTGTGTCGTCTCTGTACCTACCCCAAGCCACTTTGCCTCGCTGCCTGTGGACGTAGCCACGCCCTGCCGGCGCTGTGTATGAATGAGGCCGCAGGGGTTTCTGTACCCGTGTCGTCTTCCTTCTATCGTAGGTATATTTACCCAGTATCCTGGTGGAAACAGTGGCAGCCTCTCTTGCCAGTGCAAAGTGTGAACGCGGTCTAAAAATGGGAGAAGAAGAGATCGTATAGCGAATGTCCAAAAGTGTACAAATACATGCGGTCAACTTCCTCGGTCTAAGAGCAGTATGCACTTCTGTTTGGTACATTAAAAAAAAGGATAAAGGACAACGTTTTGGCGTTAATCAATCCCTTTTTGGGATGCGCCACACATTCTAGTTCCATTCAGAATCGTTGGCTGGTGAATGTGATATGGCCTTTACAATGACTTGCGGTGGTCAGACGATGTACAAGTCAGTGCTTTTATCCTCCCAGACAAGTCTAGTACCAATATACCGAGTCCGGAGGGATGGAAGGCTTGGTTGGCCTGGGCGGGCGTTGATGCGGGATTTGATCCCCGCACCATGAGAGTGGGGTGCGCGCCACTTGTCACTACACCATATCCGCCCGTCTTGCGTATTAGTAAACACAAATACAAACAAACAACTTCAAAGAGTACCTCTTTCTCACTGAGATCTTGTGGAGAGTCTGCGAAAAGTGTCATGAGAGCCGTGTAAAATGTAACTAAAACAAGTTCATAAGTGTTTCAAATATCTGACACAAACGAATAGTTGGAAAAGCTTAATGGAGTCACTGAATCTCCTTCTAAATTCATGTGCATAATAATATTTATAGTGAATTTTACTGCAACTCTTCTAACTAAAATAAGACCACAAATATGAAAATCTCTTAAGTATCAGCCATTAGAACAACCAAAATGTTTGCAAAAACACCAGCTGCTTGAATAAGAATTCAGAAAATAATGCAAGACCTTTAATTTCATTGAATAATTCTTCTAATGCTTAAAAAATGGTAAACCCACGTTGATAAGTCATATCCATAAATATACAGGCAGCATTTGCTATGGAGAACATGCGAATTTCAAATGGTGAAGTATAAGCACCAATAGCGAATGCAAACATATTAGTGAAGGCTGAGATGGCAATTGCTGGACCCGTTTCTACAAGGACCTGGAAAACCAACAATATCCATTATCAATGAATATCTTTCAATAATACCAGGCAAGATTGAGATATCGAAGTCCGGCGACTTTATCGCCACCATTCGATCATCAGTATACTCGACGGTCACATTGAAAGGCGTTCATCTTGCTGCGAAACGGCAGCACTTTCCTTGCAAAACCTACGTTGGACAGCGGCCAGGGCACTCCCAGGTGTCGAAGAAAGGAACAGCTTCAGTTCGACCCCCGCCCCCTCTAAGGGTACCAAATACGACCTCCACCTCCTTTTCAGACATCTACTATACCAGTACTGTTGCCGGATAGTATAATTGCAATGTGTTTTACAGCGATGTATTTCTACGCGATGCAAAAAAAAATATTTATTTCACACCTCCTCATCTGGATTCGCTGTGAAGCACTCTTCGCTTCCCATCTGGTTATGGAAAGTTTAAATTCCAGTGCTTATCTCTGCATCTCTGCAGGTACGACCCTCCCCAGCCCCCCCCCCCCCCCTTCTTTTCGGTCAAATAGGAGGAATCCTCGACTACCAGTGTATCCTGACTGCGGTGCTGCTTATATCACTTTGTTGCCAGTCTGTATTTCAATGACGGAATGCACAAAAATTTACCTGACCCATCATTTTAGCACGAGATGGTGCTAATTCATTGTTCTTCATCGATGATTTTGAAATGCGATTCCATGCATGAATCATCAAAAAGGAGTCATCAACACTAATAGCCAATACCTGAATATCTTTCCACATAACGACATATCATATACATTTGACTTATTTTGTTTATTCATTTTTTACCAATTTGGCTGAAAGGATCTGTCCACTTACTGCTAGTTGCAATTACTGGCTGAGTACAAAAGAACTAAATGAGATGGAACGCTTCCATGCATGCCTTTGCGTAGTGCTATGCTAAAAAATGGGTATGGCCGCCGTCGGACCTAGCGATTTCACACTTTCGCACTTTTCCATACAATTCCACGACCTTGAGATTCTGCAGGCCGCGACTTCGCTTGCGGAGCCGCGACAAAAATCGTAGAATCGCAAAATCGCGGAGTCTGACGGAAGCCTATGGTTGCGTTCGTACACTGCAATGGGCATTTCTATAGCAAACGACCAATCATGTTACAATTAATAACGACGCAGTCTTCTTTTCTTTCTTCTTATTCTTGCCTTTACTCAATTTCTCATTATTCGTGATGATGCTTATAAATCCAAAAGATTTTTGACAATAATTCACTATTTTTTTCAGGGCGGAAGTGGTGTAGTGACAGGTGGCGCGCACCCCACACTCATGGTGCGGGGATCAAATCCCGCATCAACGCCCGCCCACGTCAACCAAGCCTTCCATCCCTCAGGGGTCAGCGAATTGGTACCAGACTCGTCTGGGAGGATAAAAACGCTGACTTGTACATCGGCAGGCCACCGCAAGTCATTATAGGCCACATCACATTCACCAGCCACCACGATTCTGGATGGGACTAGAATGTGCGGCGCATACCACAGAAGGGATTGATTAACGCCAAAAAACTCTATCTATCTAACTTTAATTCACAGTTTCTTTCGTTATGTTTTAAAATATTCGATGGACGCCACATGTTGGACGCGCCGCAACAGACGCCGCAGAGTAGGAATGCAACTTAACTACACCTGAACTGTGGATGTGGGCAGCTGGCGTTCCGTACTCGTAGTGGAAGAGTAGCCAACGTGGGCTGTCAGCGACCCCGCTGATGGCGCTACATTTTAGACGAGGTTTTGGCACAACGCACTCGAGAAGATAAACGACTCACCAGGAATGGCGTGATTTGTAGTATCGGTGAAAATGTCGCTCCAAGAAGAAATATAGCTCCAAGACCTGTACCACATGCCATGAATGGAATTATACATGCAGTGACCGAGATAATCACCTGAAATGAAGAAATCAAAAGTAGAAACGCAGGAATTCCGCAGAATGTGCATGATTATACCTTGTTAATGGTGGCTCTATGGTTATACATAACTATCGAGCTTGCCATCGTCGTTGTAGTACAAAAGATACACATAATTGCAAATCCAATCACAAGGAACGGCATCAGTGATTCACCGGCTTTTACAATTTCTTGAAAATTATTATTCTCAATATCTCTCCTATCATTCATGCTTTCAGGTTTTCCATACCTTCTTGGTGCATTTACCTACTACTTCACATTACAGCTTTGTGGTCAATTTTTCCCAAAGTAGCGCTGGTTACTTAACTGTTTCTGATTACTTAATTGTTTCTGGTTACTTAATTGTTTCATTGCGCTCTTGAAACCGTGTCAAAAGTTTGTAGGACAGAATCAGCTGATGCGGTCGTTGCGCTCACACAATGGGGTCCGAGAATTGCGTGGCGCGACGCTGCATCGGTCCCTCCTGCGTCGCAGCACTTTTTGAATTGTTAAAAGGCATATCATACGAACCGTTCTCCACAATAGCTACAGATAGGACGCTCACAGCTACACGACTTTGATTGTAGTACCTAAAAAAGGTGATTCACTTAAGGGAAGCTGAATATGGCTGCTCATATTTGAAGGATGGCTGCTGGCTGCCCTTTGAAGAAAGTAAAAGTGCTCTCGTAGAAAAGTCGTAGGATGGCGCAAAATAGCATCTATACAATCGCAACATCCTCTATTTCCGCCCCATTTGGAAATTTATCGGCAGCCATTCACCAAATATGAAAGCAGCTGTGATAATTTACCTACCTCGAAAAGTACTCCTCTATGTTCATTTCCCATTCTTTTACCATATCGACCGTCCATGACGGGTGTCTTTCGGCACGAAAGAGCAAATTTATCAATTTGACTGATTTGATGCTTGTGCCATTTTCTTCCATTTCGACACCGAAGAAACTTGGCTAAACATAGCACAATGTACAGTACACTACAAACACTTAAAAGAACGTAAACTGGTTGTAATATTTTCAATGAAAATGTTCGGAAAACAACGACGTTTGTCTCAGACGTAAAGATTGCTCCGTAATGGACACCCTGAACTAAGCTCCAAATTTCTCCTAACAACTAAAGGCATCAAACCATTCGGCGATGGTCTATCCCATTTGGGATGCGCCCCGCATTCCATTCCATTTGAAAGCGCGGTGAACGGCTAATACACTAATTTACTAGGACCAGCCAATGTCACGGGTCAAACATGTGTTGAGGAATGCTTGGACAGTGCGCGTCGCAATAACTGGGACTTTTGGGCCACCGGCCGATATGTGGTAAGGTTGTCAATCGATAATTGCCCCTACTTTGCTTTAGCTATCAATACTATATATTAACGATTGGTACCTATCCATACTGTGTTAACGATTCGACCTCTTTCTTAGGGAGACTATTTTATAGTATCAAAGTCTACCAGTCATGGAAGAGAAGGGGACGTGTAGTCGGGATCGGTTCGAAGGGGATCGTATTTCGAAAATTTTACACTTCGCAACGCATGGCCCTCATTTTACCCCTTTCAGACGAGTGTAGTATCCTTTCCCCTTCACCATATCTGAATGTATGGAACTGGTTCACTTGGTGGGCATCGATAAGATTCCACTCCCTGACCTGTACAGCCAATTTCGGAGCGCTTGGCATGGCGTGGCCTCCGGACTTGAGTAATAGTGTATCAAACTCTACTACTCCGCCACACACTCTCACTCTTGCCATGCACCCTCACTCTCGCCACTCACCCAAGTCCGTAGGCCACGCCCTATCAAGAGACCCGAAATGGAGTATATGTAGGTGGCAGCGGTGCCAATTGTCATTATACCCACTCTGCTCGTTTCAGTGAAAGTAATGGATAGTTTACATAAAAATCAATTAAAATAGGAAAAATCCATGATCGAAATAATAAAGGTCTCTCACCAAAAGGCTAAATTTAGTTGAAAAAATTTCCGATGTTGGATAGGATAGATTGACTCGTTGCCGTATTCCCTCACTGACGTTTCCTTCCAAAATTCGCAATATATTCTGAATTCGTGGAAGCTTTTCTTATTTTTTAGTGATTTTCCATAGTTCACTGAAAATCCTCAGGTCGACTCACATAGACCATCCTTACTGGCTCGTTGGCCTGACAAAACCCGTGACAAAATTCGTAGAAAGTCTGATTTTTGCCAAGATCAGCGTCGTACATTGGAAAGTCAGATGAAACATATTCGAGAATCTGAAAAGGAAAATAGAAAAAAAGATGAAAAGTCATTTTTTACTACATCCTACATATTTCGAAATAAAGACCCAGATCTCTACTCGGTCATCATACAGTATAGTTCAGAATACGAAGAACTTTGATTTCATCGTTGATTGATGTTTTCTTCAATATGGTTATAAGAACTATTCGGGTGGGTATTGTGAGTATGGGTGTGTACCCTTACTTCAGGACGCCGCACAGCGGCATGTCGCAAGCGAAGCAATGCGGACGAGCTAAAGGTGCCATGTTGTTGGGTCCCGAAGCGATTAGAAGTCAACTGCGTATCGCACCCCCAGCATTACGTTGTAATCGTTCTGAGCCCCAACTACTGCGACGCGCATATCTCGCACACACTGTGTCGCACGCCGCTCGTCGTCGTGCGGCATCCTGATGTAAGGGTACACACCCTGTTAGTACAGCATTTCGCAACGCACTGATTGCTATGCCCCACGCCTAAAATAAGGCCAGGTGAACGGCATTCACTTCGGAACCCAATTACGTACGGTGCGTACAACTCAAACATATCGCATAGCACGCCACGTTGCAAAATCCTGTCGCAACAGTACATACAGTCCATTTCGGAGCCCCTGATAGGGCGTTTCCTACGGACTTGGATGGAAGTGTATCAAACTCTCTCACCTCGCCACACATTCTCACTCCCTCCGCTCACCCGAATCCGTAGGCCACGCCCTACCAAATGCTCCGAAATGGACGTATCAGATTCTGCAATTTCCAATGACCCTGGCCGCTTATCACAGTCGTCAGGATAAGTAGTGTGTTCCCAATTGGGGGTGAACTGAGACTAATGACTTTTTTAGTCAAACAAAAATTTACGAATATCAAAGATTACGTCTATTGTTTCTTCCATGTAATCCATTCGAATCATGGATTGATTGTCTTGAGCTCGAAGCAGCAATGCAAGAGTAATGCCAAGACCGTCTGCATTCAAAAATTCCTGCAAAATAACTATTATGAAGGTTGCTATGAAATGGTAGTACAGCCTTTGCTGGGTTACTGGCATGTGAAATCTTAAAAGAAGAGCTCCAAAATCTTTTTTTTTTTGGAATTAAGTTGCATGGTATGGAAGTATATCGGGAATTGGCTCCAGAAAGAGAAAACCTATACCCGGTATTTCGGAAGCAGGTGAGAGCTTGAGTTCAGTTATGAGATCGCATTCATACTTTGCGGCACCGGTGCCGCAAAGTATGAACGCGAAATTTTACTCGGCTCGATTTGCCGGAGTCGCCGCGCCGCAGATGCCGGAGCCGATGGTGCGAATTATGAACGCGGCCCAGTGAGTAAGCTTTGTATGAGAAATGGTGACCATAGTTCACAGAATACGCATTTCGCCTTCCGTTTCCGATTTCTTGACTATTCAGCGCGCTTATTAGCATGGAGTGAGGCCCAGGGACAAGCTAGTGTGCGAAATTGGATATGGCCCGTATTTCATAATTTGTTGGAAGGGGTAAAGGGGCAATAAGGTAGGGAGTTGTAAATGATGATTAATGTTGTGCTGAATTCAGTAGCGTATCGAATATCATAGTACACTCACTCTGGTTTGCTTGGTTTATATCGATTGTCGATTAACTGTGAGGGAAGGGGAGGGGGTGAAGAGAGGGGGTTGTCCATTATCCATTAAAACGTTTTACGTACATGGGGCAGCCCCCCCCCACTCATTGTGACTAAATTTTGTGGTACTTGGTAAGGAGTAATGTAGTGGAAGGATTCTTTGACGACTACTTCTGAGCCAGGGGTCTGTTGTGCCATATGCCAACTTAACTTGGACAAACGGAGTCTTACGCTTATCTGCCCTTTGGTTTGACACACTTTTCAATCAGTAGAAACTACTTTATTTGTTTGAATGTTTACTAAATTCACTAGTGGCTACTATTTGCGACGTCTTGGTTATAACGTGGCAATCCGTTAAACAGCCTGTAGACTTCGCAAAGTCGCACGATAGCAAAAACAGGAGACGTCGGCCCATAAGTCATCTTGCACTAACACCATTATCGCTACTCGGTCTTAGAAAAAAAAACGTCTTTGCAAATGTTTCCAAAGTAATTAATGGCGGAACCTTGACTGCTGTCAAGTGCGCGTTCATTGAAGTGGAAGGTCGAAACCCTTCTTCCTGGGGACATCGGAACGGTTGTTCCAGAAAAGTGATATTTAATCTACTTTCGGGAAAAGCACTAAGAAATGATTTCTAAACAACTGAAAAGAAAAACGCTAGGATATCGGTTTGGTGGAGCGTACGTCAGACATACCTGGAAAACGTTATATTCGTAACGAGACCGTGCATTGTCACTCGACCAGCCATCCATAGAACTGACTTGTCTGAAAGGCAAAGTACTATGGAAAATCAATAATGACAGAGGCACACTATTGGCATCCCAATGAAAGCAATCGCCAGGAAATTAATCTTCTCTTGAAGACACAGGGAGGAGCAAATTCGGCTGATTGTGGATTAAGAAGTAAGGGTGATGAGCAGTGTGACACGAGAAAGAACGAACTAAAACTGCAAAGAAACGGAGAGTTCGGATTCCGAAAACCCCCTCTCTTTCGCGCCCCTCTGCGTCACTAGCAGGGGTAGACCACAGATGGGCGGAGAAGCTAAATTAGCCGGCCGCGAACGTTGTTCAGCCCTCGTCGGCAACTCACCCGGCTGATGAGTTGCAGAACGAGACGCTGTGCTGTTGAATCTTTATTATTACCGCGCTTTTTCAATGCAAATTTCGCTACGCATCACCTATACTGAAGTGGAAGGTTGTTTTTTGAAAGCATGTATTACCTGTTCTTTCTCCTTTCCCCTCCCTGTACATTCAGTAGAAAACACTGTCCGATTATTAATGAGGTGCTGAGACATGGGCAAAAACATTGGCCTCAATGGAATTCGAACTCGTTCTTAGGTTTTTGAGGATGCTGCTCATCCATTACGCTACTGTGCATAGCTTTTTCTGGCTTTCAGTGCCCATTTCACAGTTAATAGCAATTTAAGCGATGCAAATCACTCATTTCAGCTCACGAATTCCTCCCATAGATAAACGTGAATGGTTAAAACCTTCAAAATTGATTTCGAAGGGTTCACAAAAAGGCACCACTGCGCTATAACTATCCCACAAACCGCAGCTCAGGTAAGAAAATGAATTTCGCTGAAACCTGGCCCGTAGGGATCATCCTAGGCACCCGATTGTCACTATACCGACTGCAACCCAAACTTGGCAATACTGGCGCATAGATCTTACCTAAGCGTATCGTATGATGATAAGGACTGTTTTATCGAACGAATCCGATCGAATGTGCCTACGGTTGTCGCGAAAAATAGCCATTTTGTCAGAAGTATTTTTTGAACATTTTTCGGATTCAAAACAATAAAAACGAAAACTTTTTTGATGACTCACTTGGTTGTGACAGCTTTGGTAGAGAGTAATGCTGTGAGAAGAATACAGGCTATAATAGTGATCCGTGGCCAGGTGGCTGACGTCTCGCCGATTCGACGGCACAACCACACACATGCTCGAGTCAACCACAGCTCCTTCATTGATTACCAAAACTGAAACATTAAAATTCCATACTACTACTGGTCTGCTTTTTAGTAATAAGTCAGTCCAAAATGGGCTTCACTATTTCTAGTGCACTTAGAGGAACTGGTTTCGGAAAGGAAGTGACATAAATGAGTAATTGGCTGACATAAATGGCTGAAGAATGAATAATTCATCAGAGTCGCGTTTTGAAAAATTTCTCGGAACAATAATAATGGGCATTTATTTTGTGGAATGAATGTCACTCGATAACATTCAAGGCTGTAGTGCCACGGGACAAGTAACCGGATCGGTACGCGCAGCATGACCGATAGCGTTCATTAAGCGGCAGCAGAAAAACAACCCCAAGGCAGTCCACAAAGGGTGGTCGTCAGGTTTGTGGTCTCTGAAAAGTGGTTGCATTTCAACCTGCTTAGGGGACGTCTGCACGACGGAACATGGCCCCAAAGCAGCCCACTGAAAGAGGTGAATTTTGTGGGTAAATGCCATTGTTTATGGGACTCTCGAATGGTTCAAAATAAAAACGGAAGATGCGATAAGGAGCACTTGGATAATTTGGTCGTTGGGATGAGCCGCGCATTCTGCCCTCATTCAGAAAGGAAAAGACATTCAAATGGGACAATGGACCACGGGAGACAAGCGATAATTCACTGCTTTTGTTTTCTCAGGCAGGTATGATAACGAGGGAGGTAAGGCCTGGGTAACTTACGTAGAAGTGTCACAGGATTTGATTCTGGATCATACTACTGGCAGCGGCGTAATTTCTCACTATACCGTCACCGGCACGAAAGTTGACATTATAATATAAAAAAATGTTTGTTACTTGTTGGTGCTATATTACGAAAAGGGTCCCTACTATGTATGAAACGCTTCGTCTGTCTGACCGTCCGTCCGTCCCTTTGTCTGTCACGAAATTAGGTATTATATGAAACACACGAAATCAGGTATTATATGAAAAACGACTTGTGGAGATGGGTAACAAGTGTGGTATGGGTAGGGCATTGGATAAGAAGTAAAGAGCGCACATGAACCAAGTTGAGTTCCGCCCTCGATGGGCGGGGCGCCGAAATTGTAAATTGGGTCCCAATATGACCCAAACAAGAGGGTAAGGTTGATTAAGATCAGGAATGAGTTTTTTGAAGGCGCGAAAGAGACCTAGGCACAGCGGACGGAGAGCACCCTTAATGGGGCCCGTACATCAAAAATTCATAACTCGGTTCCAGCGCAGCCTTGAAACCAGGAAAAAAATCGGCGAAATGAGCGATGTCCAAGTTACCTTAAACACACTTAAAATGACAGGAAATACGCCCACAATGGGTGGGGCGTGATACATGGTAATGATACTGAGTAAACTAATAAAAAAAGCAATTCCGATCGACCCACTGACGCCCATGATGTTACGCGCACAGTAGTGTGCGCCAGCCAACTGGTTAGTAAGAATAGTGGCAAAACCTATTAAGACAAGAGAAGCGGCAAAAGCTAGCAATAATGTGAATGAAGCTGATGCACCCTTGTGGAGTGGAGAAGGTTCTGGGCTAACGATCAGGGGCAGCCGGCGGGCGCGCAAGCGAAATCTGTAACCAATTGTATAATATTATGTGAAATCTAATGAGAATAGAATTCTCAATTGACGTGGTAGAAGATGGACTCCACGTGGAAGGATAGCATCGTTACTACGGTCGTTACAATGCTCGAAAACTAAGAAAATTATTTACGAAATTGATCAATTAGTTTGTGCCTTTCGAGGTTAATTGGTGGAACATTTATTCAAATGGCCTAACGTTTGACTGAAATAAGTATTTATATTAGTATTTGCGAAGCATAATTGTGCCGAAAGACCAGGTGCCCACTGGGCAAGGTCAAGCATGGCTGGTCCTTAGTGGAAGAGTCGTGTTTTGGGTTGAAAAGTGAGGAGGGGTCATATTTTTGAAAATTTTTTGACAATTCCTCGACTGCCACTTCTTTTAGAGGGATTTTCGGACAGATTAAGTAATCTCTAACAAAAGTGTTGTCAATCGGCTATCTATTGAATTTATCTTCAGCATGATACTCCAAGTATAGGAACAGATAACCTCAAAGGTGTCTCTCCACGAAAGGAACGTAGAAACAAAAAATTGCCCTCAGAGGGGCTCTTAGAAACTCTAAAATTCCCCTCTACGGTAGGCTTGACCCGCATCTCAGGACCAGGGTAGGGACAGTGATAACCAAGACCCACAGTGACGAGCGCCTTCATTGTTAGCTTCCGCAGTATTTATGTGCCTGTCTGAGGAGAATAGTTGGTAGTTAAGGCAGTTGTACTCTACTTTCAGCCAATAATGAAAAGGTTGCTTGAGATGTTGGAGTCTGAAAGAGAGAGAGGAATTCGCGAAGTCCAGTTTTTGCTACTGAACATAAAAAGGGACCAGTAGTAGAACGCGTAGGTACGAAGGACAAGTAAGCGCCATACTACGGGAAATTACGAGTGAATGTCACAGCCAATAGTGTTTCATCATGTGATGTCAAACCAGTAACACTGAATGCCCAAGTCAACAAAAACATCGTAAAAGGTCGCATTCAAGTTGAGTGTAACGCGTTTCTTCACCTTCACAATTTATCACAATAGGAATCCGAAGACAGGTTAGGAAAAGAAATGATCGATAACGGTTGTACGCTTCATCTAAGAAAGAATGGCAGCATGGTACCATGGTCAAGTATGGGACGAGGAATTCTTATGAGGTAGGTCGTATTTTTACGAAAATTCTTTAAGAATCCTCAAACCATCGCTTCTTGGAGTGATTTCTTTGGCCGAACAGGTGGTCCCTAGAAAAATGTCGCTCATCGATAGTCATACTTTATATTAAGTAA
The DNA here is from genome assembly GCA_963978905.1 of Trichostrongylus colubriformis. Classification (NCBI taxonomy): domain Eukaryota; kingdom Metazoa; phylum Nematoda; class Chromadorea; order Rhabditida; family Trichostrongylidae; genus Trichostrongylus; species Trichostrongylus colubriformis. Next base: position 11,661,079 of record OZ022257.1, read on the forward strand.
CAATTCGCTGATGATTAACCTCTTTGATGGAAACCATTTTAGTATGCCAACAACATTAGTCATGGAAAGAGGGACGTGGTTTAGTTGGGGTCGGTTTGGTGGTGGGAGGAGGAGGTGAAGGATGGGAACTCGTTTATTTCAAAAATTTTACTCAAAAAATTTACTCATCGCAACGCTCGACCAGGCTCAAGCATGAGCCGAAAACTCCTCAACGGTGGATTGTATTTTGGGTTGGAAAAAGGGAAAGTCCTATTTTCTGCAGAGAATTTCGAGCGTTTTTTGTAGTAGTTTTTGGACCGAAGATGTGGTCTCTAGTATAGCTCGTTAACAGATAACCATACCACTTGTACTAGGTAGGATTATGTCGATTGATTTTGTGTATTTTCATAATACTCTTTGTAGGAATCATTTTAGCATAGAGGGAAGTGTCTTATGGGAGGGATCGGATGGAGGGAGGAGGGGGAGAGAGACGTTTCCCTTCCACATTTTCCTGCACGTAACGCTTCATACTGAGTGAGACAGCTTCGTGAAGGTATCCTATGAACATGAAAGACCTCTACTTTTCTTCATTGTGGGAACGTGAATGGTTACGACAAGAAAGATAAATAATCTGTCAAGGAATAACGTAAAAGAAAGGTGAAATGAGAGGAAGAAGGTGTTCTCCTGACCAAACCATTCACAGAATGGCCTTTTATGCTGCGAAAGGTCACGGGGAGAGCTTGCCGAATATCAGAAATTATTTTGCTTCTTTTTCTCCTGACAGCAACCGTCGAAGGTAAAAAGTGCAGCAACCGGGAAGAGTCGTAATGCAATGAGTCACTCTCTCACGTAAAAGGTCAAAATTCGCCGAATTTCTTCTGCACAATGAATTGTAACGATAATTTTGTGGCTGGATAACCACATCATGATCTAAAGTCACCGTTAACGGTAAATTTGGCCGATTGTGGAGTAATTGAAGTGCTCAATAGTACAGTAGTAAAGATAGAATGGAATGAAACTGTCAGCACCCGTGAAATATGATTCCTTCCCATAAAAGTGGACGTGCTTTGGCCTCCTCTGCATCACTAGCCGCTTGCTGATGGAATGATGCAGACGGCGAGGACAGCTAAGCGTACCAGCCGTGAACTTTGCTCTGCCCTACGCAGCAGCTCGTCCCGTAGTAGCGCTAAAACTCGAAACGAAAACAAGTGCGGTTTCATTATAGACTCCGCCTCTTTTGAAATCTACAAATTCATCTACAAAATACATTTCCTTCCAATCATGTTTTTCTTCATCCATCCTAAAAACTTTTGAAGGAATATACCAGGACGAAACAGGTGGATCGCCCCTGAACGAGAAGAGGTTGGAGCGGGCCGCAACCAACAAGCGATGCCTCTACCATAACTGGGAGGTGCGCAGTAAGGTTTTTTCTGATAAGTGGCACTTCTCAGTAGTGTGCCCACCCCTATTGACCGCAGTGAACGTTGATGCGCTTCTTCATGTCTGTCGTCTACGCTGCTTTTCTCTCTCTGCCATTCTTCTTCGTCTGGTGTCCCCTGCAGAGATACACAATGGATACCAATGCAGGAGACGTCCAATTGTGGGCGTAACTTGCGTGCGAACGTCCTTACTAGGCTGCCTCAACTGGTCAAGCTTTGCCAATGTCTGGCAATGCTTAGAAACAAAATACTGGCTCGTAAGAAAAATATCTGCGACATTTTAATGATTTTCTTAACATTCACTTTTTGCATCAAAAACTAGGTCTTAATTTTCGACGAATGATCTTGATGTTTGCTACTTTGACATTGAGTAAATGGACCGCATTAAGAACGTCTACAAGACAAACGACCATCTGCTAATGTGTTCCTACTGCAGTGTACAGAATTGAAAAAAACTGAAAGTATTTTATATGTGTCCTTGTGCAAAATTTCCTGAATTTTCCAAACACAGATTTGCAAAATACGACCAGTTTCATGACCTGCATATGTTGTTGGTAGACTGAAAGGGTGGCTCCAAAAAATGTCATCAATCAAATATAAAATACTGCAAATCCATTTGGGATCTCAGTCGATGCCTGACCCTTTTCACATATTGATTGGATTATGGAATCTTTCATGACATTACAGTATACAGTACGCACTTTACATAAAATTGAAATGATTCAAAATGATCGTAATGAAATGCAGCAGTATCATATGGGTAACGGGTTTACGTACCAAACAAGGCGTACTATGGTTGATTGAAGTGATCAAAACAACAAACCACATTCTGCTGAAGACTGGTTTGTAACTGTTATTTGTATTGCAAAGCGCGCACACCAACGGTGTATGACCCCATGATGTTTTTTTTTTTTGAAGATGTGTATTTCCCTACCACCGTAACAATTTCGCCAAACGTCACGATCGATACACATTTACATATATTGCAATATTTTTGAACAGAAACTTTCACTTGATTTTGATATTTTCAATTTTTGATAACTGCTATTTATCGCCGCTGTTTGTGCTATGGTAAATATACCATTCAAAAGCTGAGTTAAGGTGAGGGTGGTGTCGGTAGTGTAATGGATTAGCACATATCCCCGAAAAGTATGAAGTGCGGGTTCGAGCCCCGTCCGACACCGAAGCTTTTGCCCATAACTCAGTATCCTTGTAGAAACTTTCACTGATCCATTGACGGGGGCAGATTCCTTAAAGGCACCGGGAGGGGGCAAGGGCGGAATAACGTTTACAAAAACAATGGCGTCTGAAAACAAACATTTGGGTTCGGTAGATACAATGTGTAACGAAACCGGCCTTGAAAAACGCGTCATAGGGCGCTATTTGCCCCCAGGGCGCGCTTCCGTCCGAACTGCAAGCTTCCATGGCCGAGCCACGCTTCGTTCATTTTAAAGCTTGTCTTCGGCCTGATGTAACCTTATTTTTGAATTATTTCCTCTTTAGACTGTTTTCTAGTGACATATTTTACTTGTTTACTTATGGATCTTTTTAATCGTGCATTTCTATACCTGAAAATCTCAGAAGGGTCAAATAAAGTCGGAAGGGGGGGGGGGGGGAGACGCAACTTTGCGTCGACGTCGAAGCTCCTTTCCCTTACTAGGCTTAGGCTAAAATTGACACCCCCTCCTTCCACATTAAAAAGCATCTGTGAAAGCATAGGTCTCATCTGCTCTAGCCTAACCCTAGGAAGGGAAAGAAGCTTTGACGTGGGTGAAAATTTTGCGTCTCCCCCCCCCCCCCCCCCCGACTTTATTTGACCCGTAAGTACATCTAGAAACAATTTAAGAAAGAACAAAGTAAAAACTAAAAGGAAAAAACAAATCTATAATAGAACCATCTTCTTTTGGCACCATGCCGAGGCGTCAAATTGGCGAGTTTGTGCAATGGCGGCCACTCAAACTCGTCCACACTACGTCTGTTCTACAGTAAGCCAAAATTACCCCCTCCTGGTGTCTTTAATTCAGGCCGTCCCAAAGATAAGGTACATTGGAATTCAAAATTCTCCCATTTTGAAAACGTGGGACAGATGTGGTGCAGTGACTAGAGGTGTCGTTGTGGAACCATGCCCTATTAGGAAGCATTTCTAGTCGCAAGCGTTCCCTCACTTTTGTCAAAATGAAAGTCAAATGTCAGTCAAAATGAAAGTCAATGTCAAATTATAAGGAAAACAAAGAAATTCGTGAAACCTCACAACCTCTGCATAACCTCCTTAACTATGTATTCACTTCCCAATGATTGACTACTTCAAATTAGTAAATTACCTTATAAGATAACACCTAACATCGAGCACCTTTTCCGTCAGCCTTTATGAATTATGAGAGATTTGTACTAAGCCTTAGAAAAGGCGTAGTGATGGCGGATGACCTCAGAACCGATCACTAAAACCTATTGAGCTTTCCGCTTCTTCAAGACCTCGATAAACAACTCTTCCCCATTGAAGAGACTAAAATAGCCGATCTCGTCACTGGGCCTTTTCCATACTCACCGTTCTTCAAGCGGCCATTCGCAGGCGTTGCACACCATAATCAAGCCCCGCACACAACACACTCCACGATCAATATTAATTTGCGTTCATACTTTGCGCCGGCGATGCGTAGCTGCGTTTATAGGCAGCGAGGCAAAGTGGCACGGTGTAGGTGCCGAGACGACACAGACAACGAGATAGGGTGGCACAGGCGGAGACGCAGAGACACGCAGCTACGCCGTGCCGCCGACACTGCAAAGTATGAACGCAGCCTCGCATGTGTGCTTACCGGCAGCCCCTCAACGCTATCGGTTGACACACATATACTGGTGCGGTGGCGTTATTGATCTCGGGAAAACAAGAACTGACGAGCGAAAGGTAACGAAGGAGGGCGACGAAATCTCGGATTTTGCCGAGTATGAGCGCTGTTCTAGCGCTAGAGTACAGTAGCCCACCAGGTTCAAATAGTGTGTACGATGGCTTAGTTGAAAACTTTGGGAGTTGAGTGGTGACAAAATGACCAGGTTGAAGGTCTCTGTGTGGAACAGCTTGATTACTACTCTGAATCTCCAAATTTAAAGCAATTCTGGCATATGAAGTCGTCTGCAAACTTTTTCAATAGCAAACGGGTTTCATATCGAGGAAATAGGCATTAGCAGGCACATTTAACGACTTTGATCACAAACCATAGAATAATACCATTAAACAATGTGAAAGACTACAAATCATATGGAACCGCCGACACGTTGTTACGAGGAAACACGCATTCTGTGCATCTATTTTCACTTGGTGCTCTATGCCAGGTTCATACTCTGCGGCGGGATGCGGATGCGTCCACAAGCAGCAAGGCAGAGAGGCATTCAAGGAAACGGAATAACTCGCTAATTTAATAATTCGCAGCAAAATGAGGAAACTGTGCGACGCGGCTGGAATGACATGAAATCGTTACAAATGCAGGAGAGCAGAAGGTGCAGAGAACATCACGGTACTACTGTACGAGCGCCGCCTCGAATCATTCCACCTAATCGCAAGTGAAATCGTATTTCCCAGTAGTAACAAGTATAGTTTAGGAGAATGTAGCACCAGGAGTTGTCTGATTGAACCCAGAAACACATCAATAATGCAAACCCACAAAAAGATAGTACGGCGTTGACACTGCCATGAAATGAAAGACGTCGTTGCGAACATTGACAGCAACAAAAATCTGAAAAACTGGTATCGAACCGGTAAGAATACCATTGCCACTATGATTGTCGACTGAGTCATGTTCATGAAAAACAGGGTACAGTGAGAGTCGAGGAGGCTTCGACATTAAGGTCGTATTTGAAGGGCTGGATGGGGGTGGGGTCGTAGTTGCAGGGATGGGGGTCGGTAAATTTTCGCGCGGCTGCCCGTGACGAGTGGCGCGGCGAGTGCGAGTTGTTCGAAGTTTTATCCGTTGAAAAAGCAACAACACAACATATAAGAACTTACGAAGCTTCTAAACTGTAATCTTTGAAGGTTTCTAACGATACCAGCCCACTGCATACGGAGCGGAATTTCAACCGCGCCGCGAGTGCGAAGCCGCGAAGCGAAAATTTGACCAATCGACTCCCACCCTAATCGCAGAGGTCAGCAATGGTCCAAAGAATGGGAGTGGGATCGTAATTGCAGAAGTCAGCAATATCACAGGCTAGGTGATAAACGAAACGTGCTGTCAGGTGACCCGATCGTATAAGAACATGTGATTGAATTTGAGTGATCAACACAAAAATTACAGGAATAAAATACACAGTAATACTATGCAATCGGCAATAGTTATTGGTAGTGTAGTGGCTGTGTAGACGTTGAGGAGAGGATCGTATTTCTTTCCCGTTAAGGGGGTGGAGGTCGTACTGACGCGTCGTCGCCGAGAGGACAGCGAGTAGCTTTCTTCGAGTAGAATAGCAGTCCCTCCGCTGTATGTTCATCCAGACGTTTAAAGGAACCGGAAGGGGTCCGAAAAGATAGGAAGATGCAAAGAAATGAGCATTTTGTAACGAACCCTCAAGGATAGAAGCGATAATCGCTGAAAAAACCAGGATTCAAAAGGGCGACGCTGCGGTGTGTATTCGCATGCCATTCGCATCAACACACTGACTTTCCGAGTTGTCCGCTGTAGGAGACGGGCCGCGGGCTAACGTTAGTTGTAGCACCTGACTCCCAGCGCAGTGGAGTGGCCACTCCGAACACATCAGCATTCACGTAAGTGCATCTAGAAACAATATAAGAAAGAACGAAGGAAAAAGTAAATGGAAAGAACAACTTTATAATAGAAACATCTCCTCTTGGCACCATGCCAAGGCGTCAAATTGGCGAGTTTGTGCAATGGCGGTCACTTCATTCGTCCGAACTACGTCTGTTCTACCGTAGCCCAAAACAAATATTAATAAAAGTTCTAACTACGCGATTTACCTTACGCGTCACCTAGCGCTAGGGAGCTACAGACTACGCAAAAGAAAATCTGAACAGGAGTAACCCGGCGATGGTGTGTAGCAATGATAGAAAGTGCAGTTTTACTGAATTCACACTTAAGCGGGTGAAATCATCCACTGGTGTTATCCATTAATCATAGTAATGGGAATGCGACGGCACCCTGTGATGGTAAAACCCATAATTAATCGTTTTCGACCTTCTGCGTGCATCTTGATAAATTACTAACTGTCCAGGACTTGGTAAAAAGACTGCAATCTTTTTCATTTACCTAATTACCCACTCCTTGATCGGTCTATCCCAAAGATAAGTAGGAAGCGCTATCACAACAATAATAGGGCCTTATAGAGGAAGGCTACCACTTGGAGTGGCTATTTGCAATGAGTCACATATCACTCGATGCGCTTTTGGACGCTGATTTCAAACCTGTGTTCAATTTCTGCCAAACAGTTCTCTGAATGGAGTTATGGAGGTTTTTCTGAATAAGTAATGTTATTACATGGTACGTTCACAAGCCCATAATGTGCGAGCGAGTCGTTCTCTTGTAAAACCAGTATCATTTTCGTGTTCAGGGAATCAAATTACCTCGAGGGACAAGTTATTCGCCAATTCGAGAATCGGACCAAATTTCGGAAAAATTCACGGGCTATAATCCGGGTTTTTTCGCCTATTATCGCTTCTAAACTCCAGTGTTCGTAACAAAATGCTCATTTCTATGCATCTTCCCCTTGATTCGAACCCCTTCCGGTTCCTTTGACGTTGTACATGCGTTGATAAGCTGCTTTACAGATGGGATGGTTCACAACAATTTATCATCAAAGGCGCAGCTCACGATAATCTTTGTGGGTATCGCGCCTATGAAAGATTTTAGAGAAGCACACAAGTGAAGAAAAACTAGCGGTAACTTCAAAAATGCTGAAAAATGGGTATTCCGTAGTCTTCGGCTTCGACGAAATCATATATCAGAGTAGGTATTTGTTGCCTGATCTTATCACCCGGAAACGCTTCTTTTGCTATCAGACTTTCCGCGATCCTATCTTATCACAGCCGATAGCACTACATGGTTGTCACCGCTGCCTCGCTGGCAAAATTAAATATGGGTGTAGGCCAGTTTACCCTTCACCCTCGTGTCACGGCGATGGCGCGCACGCACACTGTAGTTCGAAAGGGACGACCTGCTCACGGGTGGATTCACAATATACGAATCATCGTAAATTGTGCCTTTAAAGGACCGCTCTGACCTGCGAGCATCTTAAAGATACCGAAAGGTAATTTTAGTTGATTGTGGAATTTAGAAGTGTAGGCGCTAAGTAGTGCAAAAGCAGAGAAAGGAGTGGATGAAGCAGCCGAAGATGCGAGAAATATGATACCCTTTTCATCAGCCCCCTTTAGTGCCCTGCTCACTAGCCGCTAAGGGTAGGTTCAGGCGACAGGGGACTATGCCAGCCAGCCGCCAGCGTTACCCACTCTCGCAACAACTCGTCCGGTGAAGCGCTGATAGCGATCCCACAGACGCGTTTTTCAACGTGGATTTCTCCTCGGATTAACTCTTGATACTAGCCTCTTTCTTTACAAGAATTGTTTCCAGTTTTGCTTTCCTTTACTGCCTCCACCCCGGGTATGTCTACTTACGACAAAAAGTCGCTTCGCGGCGGTGCACTGGCGGCGCCACCAGTACGACTTGCCGAATCGATTGCCCTTGGGAGCCCGGCAGAACGTGGCTGCGTCACCTCTGCACTTCCACCCATGCCACACTGTCCCGCGAAGGGTGCCATGCCCTGCCACTGGCACTCGCACGCTCCATTCTTTGTCGTAAGTAGACACACCTCCCTTCCGACTCCTTTAAACTTGTTCTGCAACACTTCTTATTCCATTTCCTATTGAGGGCTGAATCATAGCCTCTTCTGCCTTTGAAAAGTATCAGTCAACGCAAAAACACAAGTGGTCATGAATAATTCAAGTATGACAGCTGAATAGGTCTGTGAATGAGAATCTGCAAAAAATTCTTCACAAAAACGTCATTTCCTCAATCTCATTCAGCCGGTGTTTCCCATTCCCTTCTTGGGCGGAATGGGACTGTCATAGATCATCCGGCCAGCGGCGGCCAGCAACAGTTGGAGGTCCGCAGAGTTGGCCTCACCAAGCTCACTTCACCTTCAGCAGCCTGCTGTGTAACAATCCGACAATCATTGAGCTGCTGTAATCTTCACCTTGTATTCTACTGCGAAGCCCATCAATATCGGGATCGCTCCGAAATCGTTCACTGGCCCCTTTTTTGAGTAGGAACTTTGCATAATATCGTATACCTTGTGATACACAGCAAGTGATTTCAACGAATCGTATACGGAACTTAAGGTCATTGTGTTACCCATATATTATGCTGTATTTGTTGCTTACTAGCCGCATGCAAAGTTTCATGCAAAACAAAAATAAAATCCGACTGTGATACAGCTTCTCACAGTGGCGGCCGACAAGGCGTAAGCAAAAAGGCGACGGTCACGTGGTCATGGACGCAGAAAGAAGCAAATCAACAGTGGGCGTAAAATTTTGAACTGCGCTCTGACGGCTGTTCAAATGTTGTGGCGGGAATTCAAACGAGTTGCTCTCCTTCGTTTTCTGCCTCGGAACGAAGCATGAAATTGTCGTGGACGATTCCTTCAGGCTTTCATTGACTTCTACAATGTTTTCTGGAATACTGAGGAGCCAGATGTGCCGTGGATAAATTTACCACTTGTGTAAAGCACTTGACAAAAACTTTTGCCATTGCACCTAGCTCTATTTACTGAATCTTTGCACATTTTGTTTATCCTTGAAATTTATTCTCTGATCCCTGCTTCTCATAGCTTTCGCACGTGGTTCAGTTATTGACTTCCTCTTAAACTTAGCCGAGCGCATTCAGATGAAGTGTGTTTGTTTAGCATTCCTAGTAGATTCTCAGTAACTTGACACTTGACAATCGGCTTCCGTCGACCGAAGTCTCCTTCCCGCTGGAATTTCAGCCGAGTGTACAATTCACCAAAATGCTGACTTATACTTCCGACAGATGAGGATATCTATTCAGCTGACCAAGGAAAGCGCTCGCATACAATGGGTGTGGCCAAAACCAAATTGGATAGAATGAGTTTTTGCGACTCATGAATGAAGAGGCATTACATTTCACACAAACGCCTTCACGCAATTTCGCTCCATTGGACAAATTCTGCTCCAACCTGATCTGGATCGCGAAATCGCTGTCCCTTTCCGGCAGTATTTCTGACATCGAAGACGTGTCCTCTAGCCGTCTGGACTCTCCCTGATTTGCTTACCCCTTTTAGTGAGGGAGCTTTGGCCGCCGTCAGACTTCGCGGTTTTGCGGCATCGCGCTTTCGCACGCGATACCACGCCTTGAGATTGTGCAATGCCGCAACTTCGCGTGCGAAAGTGCGATTCCGCAGAATCGCGGACTTGCGAAATCACAAAATCGCAAAGTCCGACGGGGCCTTTGACAGCGTTGCGTACTCTTCCATCTGGTGCCTGATCGTGAGGCGGGAAGCATGTTGCCGAAAATGTCCAGCTATCATAGAGCCGGTCCTTGATAGCAATTAACCTTTTACCACATTCTTTTCTTTCATTTTCATTTTTTTCTTTTTTCTTTCATTTTTTTCGTTTTCGTTTTCGTTTTCGTTTTCTTTCATTTTTTGGGTCAATTCAAGTCGGGAAGGGGGGGGAGACACAACTTTGCGTCAAATTTTCATGGACGTCGAGCTTCTTTCCCTCCGTAGGTTTAGGCTAAAGCAGATGAAACCTATGCTTTGACAGATGCTTTTTCATGTGGAAGGAGAGGATATCAATTTTAGCCTAAGCCTAGGGAGGGAAAGGAGTTTCGACCGTGACGCAAAATTGCGTCTCCCCCCGACTTGAACTGACCCCTTTTTTTCTGGACCTTTCACGGGAATGTAAAAGGTTGGTTTTTTTTCAAAGACATCGTTCCTGTGTTCTACGTTAATCAGCTAAAAACCTCATGTGGAATGTAGTGGTGTGCAAAGTCGATGTCCTTCAAATTTCGTTTTTCCAAGGACTAATTGATTGATTCATTGGTCTTCATCTGTTGAAAATGAATGCGCGCACAAACCTTCACATACTGATGTACCAACTGGCTTGGTGCTACTGGAATCAGGGGGGCCACTCGACAAGAGCATTGCGCCCAAGTTATACTAATGAAAACGAATAAAGTATTCTTCTATCGGTATATCACTAGAAATTCGCTGCAACTAGATGATCAAGCACTTACGAGTATTCGCCTAAGCCTAGGAGGAGGGAAATTCTTTCCTCAAAGCTTAGTAGGATAAGAAAAATATGAATCAAAATTAGGCCCTGGGATTGTGTTGCTACACACTCCAAAAAAGAGTACGTGCAAAGATCCTCCTGAGTGCTATCGTAAAGAAGGGAGGTACAATTGGGGAGGAGGGGGCGTTTCACAAAACGTATCCTTCAGGAAGTGATTACTCATATGATGATTCTGGAAACATGTAAGGTACGAGCTAATCATGTGAAGGCAGATCAGGGTTCAACAAGTTTGACACGCCAATGGTGCCTAGGTGTTCAACATTTCACAAAATGCCCCCTCCCTCTATATCACACTCCTCCCTGTTCTTCATAGCTAACGATATAAATACTAACGCCTCCACGCATCGTTCAAGGCTGACGACTCAAGCGAATAGTCGAAAAGATTGAATATGTATAATGGGCAACTGGGCACTTGGTGAATAGAGGTTATAGTTACGTAGGCTTCAACCAATTTACAGAGGATGGGTTGCCAATCGATACCTAAAGTATTGTTCAGGGTTCGCGCTACGAAAAGGATAAGATATGTATCGATTAGGTGAACGTACATACATGTGAATCGCGGGGGTGTGTGCAGATATGACAGCGAATCGCGTGGCCGCCCGCGGCAAGCGGCGCGGCGGGTGCGAGTGCCAATGACAGAGCTAGCAGCAGCCTTCAAGCGAGGCAGTTGGCATGGGTGAGAGCGCAGATGTGACGCAGCCACGCTCTGCCGGGCTCTCAAGAGCAATCGATTTGCAAGTCGTACTGGTGGCGCCGCGAGTGAAACGCCGCGAAGCGATTCGCTGTCATATCTGCACACACCCGAATCGCGGGAAGTGTTGTTCAGAGTTCGTCGAATTGCGAATTCCGAACAATGCCTAACTTATTCTTTTCGATTTGCTCTCTCCATTGATCGATGGTACTTAGTGCTTCAGCCCATTCTTATTTACCTGCATGGTCGCCAGCTGAGAACGGTACCTTAGAGAAGGATTAGTTGGGAAAGATAAGATCCAAAATGTGTTTAGGTGATTATTATTATATTTTGTATTTATTTTTATTATAATTATTTATTATTATAGTTTTGTGTTTATTTTTATCATGTTTATTGTTTACATACAGTCAATTTCACAGCGCTAGATAGGGCATGGCCGGAATGATGAGAGTGAGAGTAAGTGGCGAGAGTGAGTGTCGCGGAGTGAGAGAGTGTTATTTTTATATTTATTTTGTATTTTTTTGCAGCTGTTCTCCATAACCCAACGCCAAGGGATGTAAAATGAGACGTGGGACACTGTAATCGCTTTGGGATGCGACTACTTACGGCACCCTAGCTAGCACGCATCGCGTTGCATGCCGCTTCGTGAAATCCTCCACCAATGATACATACTTATCTGACATAGAGTGAAAATCCATTGATTACATTACAAATTTGGATACTACATTAATGAGCGGAGGGGTAACATGTTAAACAGCGATGTTGTTGTACAATAACATGGTTTCACAGGACCTGCAGATGTACACGTGTAAGCATGTATGTTAACTGTCATGCAAAAGCATGTCACAATTTAGCATTCAGCGAGTCGTCCCCTCGTACTCGCACCCACAATCATTACTTGTCGTGTTTTTTATGTCTTTAAATGGTGCGAATGAACAGGAAGTACATTTCTTCAATTGTTTTGAGCAGCTGGTGTAAAATGGCGGCTGGTCATGGATTTCGTGCATAAGCAAGTATTTAAAGGAACGGGAAGGGGGTCCGAAACAAGAGAAAGATGCAAATAAATTAGCATTTTGTAATGAGCACTCAAGGTTAGAAGCGATAATAGGCGAAAAAACCCGGACTCAAAAGCGCGACGCTGCGGTGTGTATGCGCATCCCATTCGCATCAGCGCATCCGTTCCGAGTTGTCCGCTGTAGGAGACGGGCCGTGGGCCAACGTTGGTTGTAGCACCTGACTCCCAGCGCAGTGGAGTGGCCATTCCCAACTACATTAGCATTCATGTAAGTACATCTAGAAATAATATAAGAAAGAACCAAGTAAAAAGTAAAGGAAAAAACAAATTTATAATAGAAACATCTTCTTCTGGCACCATGCCAAGGCGTCAAATTGGCGAGTTTGTGCAATAGCGGCCACTTAAACTCGTCCACACTACGTCTGTTCTACCGTAAGCCAAAACTACCCCCTTCTGGTGTCTTTAAGTTGATCGCAGTAAAGGGCGTAACAACTTGCATCTGTTCTTTCAACGTTTATTGGATGCGTTTTTGTAAACGAACAGCTTCTACTAGACGTATCTTATCGTTCGGTACTTATGGTATGGGAACACTTGATTTTAATTAGGCTTTCAGTCGGTGGGACAACGAGCAGCCACTGTTTCCACCAGGATACTGGGTTAATATACCTATCCTAGAAGGAAGACGACACGGGTACAGAAACGCCTGAGGCCGCATTCATACTCAGCGCCGGCAGAGCGTGGCTACGTCCACAGGCAACGAGGTGGCATGGGGGAGGTGCAGAGACGATACAGGCAACGAGGCAGGGTGGCGTAGGTGGAGACGCAGAAACACGCAGCCACGCTCTGTCGCTGACACCGCAGGGTACAAACGCGGCCTTAGGCCGCGTTCATACTTTGCACACCGACGCCGACACTGGCGGTGCCGGCAATGAATTCATGTGCCCGCCGCCGACCAGGGCAGCACTCCGGTGACGCGCTCCGTTTGTAGAACTATCATCGCTAGACGGCGATGATCCTTCCACCCCTGCGTCTGGCGGGGGCGGGGCTTATGTTGTACTGTAGATAGCGAGGTTGAAGCAACCTCATTCTACTCTTGTCGTACACAGAACACTGTGGCAATAAATATCTTCCCTGCTCTTATTCTACTTCACCACTGAACCACCCCCTACATTTTGGTGCATCGGCCGGGAATTCTTCAAACTTTTCTAGTGTCTAAGCGTAAAAACTTGGGCCCTTGAGAAGTAATAGCTCGTAAAAAGAGCTTATAAGACGGTGATTAATAAACCGCATCTCGATTTAATCGATTCCCTCCTGAATTCAAAGGAGAAGAAAGGAAGAGCTTCCGTATTCATTACCTGAAGCCAACTTTTTCGCAAACAAAGCGAGTTTCCTCCAGACAGGAGAAGAAAGGAAGTGCTTCCGTATTAAATACTTGCAGCCAACCTTTTTCGCACACAACCGCGAAACCACGTTAGTAAAGAACTAACAATCTTCGTAAAAAGACAAGGTAATAAAAAATAAAGATGGCTCTGCATTTTTATAAGAGACCAATATCAAGCGCAATGACGCTAAAGAATTTAGTTAACAGATACAAAGAGTATACTGTCAGCGTAGAATACGCAACCGCTCGAGAAAGAAGAAACAGTGATATGTATTATATTTATGTTAACATCACATTTTGCTTTGTAACCTCGCCGCCCGGCCGGAGTATCATGGCTAGACGGCGATGATCCTTCCAGCCCTGCGTCTGGAGGGGGTGGGGCTTATGTTGTACTGTAGATAGCGAGGTTGCAGCAACCTCATTCTACTCTTGTCGTACACAGAACACTGTGGCAATAAATATCTTCCCTGCTCTTATTCTACCTCGCCACTGAACCACCCCCTACAAGAACGCTCTACTCAACCACAGAACAGTATGATGATTGTGGCGAGAGCCAACGAATTCGAATTCGAAACTTGGCATAGTGGCAAACTATCAAATTTAGAATGCGAATTCGTGGGCTCTCACCACGATCATCCGGATGAGTGGAGTATTTTACAAACGCAGCGCGTCACCGAGTGCCGCGTGGTCGGCGGCGGACACATGATCTTGCCGTCGTCGCCGCCGGTGTCGGCGTTGGTGCGCAAAGTATGGACGCGGCTTACTAGAAAGCAGGGCCCCGATGGCGGGTGATGGCAGGTAATAACAGCTGGTAAAGACTCAAAAGGACTGATGGTGAGTGAAGTAATGGACTACAGTGCGCCGCTTACTACTGTAATACGACCACTTCAAACCAATTATAGTGTGCCCACAAGGTAGATCCTTTATGCTGCTCCGGAAGAATGGTGGGTCCTTATAGAAAACCAGTTTCGCTGGTGCGCATTACTGCGTTGAAGCAGATCTTGTTTTCACATATTGTGAGAACAAAGCCAAAAAGTGTATACAGATCGCCTTCTTCTGTTGATACGAGTTTTATAATGGAAAGCAAAAGGAGTTTCCTATTGGACACGCACATCTCGATGCCGATCGATATCGATTATTCGTATTGATCAGGGCCACATTACGAAATTCCATCATGTGATGTGCTCGATACTTTGCGGCAGCCGCCTGGTTTTGAATAATCATTTCCATTCCACTCGTAAAGAACCTGTTTTCTAGATACTTCTTGTTTTTTGCCGATGATTAGTAATTTAAAGTGCACCACTGAACAGAATATTCTTTGCTCTCACAAAGGAGCTACTGTTTTTCCGCTGTTATAGTGCAACGTGTAAAAACACTACCAGTCACTGGTGTAATCAATCTCTATTTACATTCGATTATAATTTTCAATAGTAATGCGTTGATTGGAGGGTAAACGAAGAGGCTAGACTATACAATTTCTGAACTGGTTCTCAATGTTGTTACACCTGGCTGTTTTCATATTTCACTCTATTTCGGGTGCTCAAGTAGATGGGGAGAGGAATTCCACGTGCTCGGCATCTAGCGCTATTTTTGCCTAGACCTCTCTTCGGGGGGGGGGGGGGTGGGAAGGGAGGGGGAGGACTCTTTGCTCTTTCAACTATGCTTCTATGCTTCTTTAAAGGCACAGTTCCCGATAATATGATTATCTTGATTCCATCCCCGAGTAGATAGCCGCCTCCACAAGAGCAACATGTGTGCCATCACCGCGGCGCGAGGGTGAGTGCTAAACGCGTGAAGAACCCGTAAATGAGATGGCGGCCACCGTCTCAAGATTACTCACACCCATCTTACGATTTGCCAGCAGGGAAGCGGTGGCATATACGTGCATAAGAGGCATGATATCGACTGCGATAAGAAAAGATAGGGAAAATTTCCTTAGGAACAGCAATCTTATCGGATGATATTATCACGCAAAAACTTGTCGAAATCTTTGCCTCTGGTCTGAAGGCTCGTCGAAGCCAGAGGTCAGGGGCACCTAATAACCATGGTTTTTGAAAGGATTGTTCGGCTCTTTCTTCACTTATGTGTTCTTCAGCACCTCCAGAGTCCTTATGGAGCGACACGACGCACGAAAATTACCGTGAACTGTGCCTTTAATATATACACGATACAAACTGATTATTGCAGTATGGTTTCAGATGAAAGACGACGAGGCGGGGCCAACTTAGTCTTCAGTATGGACCGTTCGCTATGACTAGGTGATCTCTAGGAATAATTTGTCACAGTCTTTCAAAGAGCTGATTTCGACGATAAAAAAAACAAGGGTGCTATCGCAGTGGGGGGGGGGGGGGCTAGGAACCTCTTCTTCCTTACATTAAGGCTTAGGCAAAAGTATACGCCTGAATGTGCAGATTAACCCTTCAAGGATCTCTCCAAGATGCTTGGATAAAAACTTTTTATAAGGCCCCCCCCTCATTGCGATGGAACCAAAACAAATGCGCTCTCAAGAGATTCGAATATATTTCACAGCGGTAGCTCGATAAAGCCATAATCAACTGTTATTTGTAATTTTTTGCATGCCGTATAGATCGGTGTGCGCATGTGCGTTGAGAGTGGTGACGGCTGGGACACGCGGTTTGTAGAGCCGCCAGTGCACGCAATAACCATGTTCTTCCTTTTATCGTGTTCACTGTAACAGTTTCCTTAAGAGGTATTTTGTAAAGCGGGCCAGAGCACTGTTGAAATGAGATGCTGCAGGTGTCAGTTGACTTCAACAAGCTGGATCTTCTTCGAGGTTGAGACGTTTTGCTTTAATTTTCTCTCAACGCGAAAATACTCTTTTTTTTGTGTTATGTCAAGATATGATCATGCTTGTGATTCAAAGTTGAGAATACATGGATTAAGTACGTTTGGCGTCTTGTACAGTGAACTGCGTGAGTGCTTCATAAGTAGTGCCGGAATTTACGTCTTTTAAAGTTACGGTAGATACCTGGCACTTACCTGGCAGATCACTGGGTAGCTCCCTTACCTCTCCAATTCCATTCCGTATTTTATAATACTGTATAGCGATGTCGAGATCATATTAGCACGGTTCTACCTTAATATCCTTGTTGCTCGTGGTAGAGGGAAGGATCCTCAGCCATGAGCAACAAGGAATTACTGAACAACAAATACTAGGAATACTGAACAATAGGAAATACAGAATAACATGATCCCGATTTTCATGTTATTCCAGTTCTTGGTGAAAATATTGAATAACAAGGGAATACTCTACCTCTACCAATACTGCGATCCTGGGATCGCAGAATTGCCCAATCGCGGATCGATACTTACCTATTCTCAACGTATCTTCGAGGAGGATGGTCGCAAGTAAAACTTACGGTCTGAGAGTTTTTTCTAGAGCGCCCGATTTTCATGTTATTCCAGTTCTTGGTGAATGACGACAGCTATATATTCATGGAATTTGTTGTAATGCCAGTGACATCATTCGCTATTCTTTTTTCCGTGTGCTAGAAATTTTTATCTCGTAGCCGATTTGATGTATTTTTTGGTACAATATAATAATATTCTACGTTTCAATCATTACGTTCAGCATTTTCATTTCCGAAAAGTTCGTTAATTGACATTCACATAAGAATTCACTAGACTGCTATTCTAGATGCCATACCAATATGGGAGGCTACAAAGTGTTGAACGTTGAGCACATGCGAAGGATGACTGACGCGTCAATAACGTACAGATTTCGGAGCACTGGCGAGTGTGAGAGTGTGTGGCGACTTGAGACAGTTTGACGCTCACCCAAGTCCGTAGGCCACGCCCTATCAAGCGTTCCGAAATGGGCTGTATCGTAAATCTATAGATGTGTAATATGTGAAATTGCAGAGCTAATGTTACTGTTGAGCATCTTCGTGAAGGCATGTTATTGTTCAACATTGAAGGAGTGGCCCCGAACAGAAAGGCGAGTAGCGATACTATCGTTGTGGTTGTTACCGATTTTAAAGGTTACCCTGGAAACCAGGGCGTGGTGCCGTCATGGTAAGGGTGAAGGGAATCTCGCTATAGACGTTGTATCAATAACAAGAAGCCTAGAAGGGGAAAGGACCCCTTCTCATCCATCGTAGCTTAGGGGAAAACACGTATGTGCTTGGATGTGCAGATTCACCCCTCTAACTATGAAAGGGTTTCAACTTCCCATAGAACATTGAATTGAGACCCAGATGCATCGATAGAGCTCCGAATACCGAGTATAACTGTGAAAACCAAAATTGCTGAATGGCATTCTGAAGCGAGTTACGAGGGGTCAAAGTTTGCTTGTGATGCCTCACCAGTGAGGCATCACAAGCAAACTCTGACCCCTCGTAACTCGTTTCAGAATGCCATTTAGCAATTTTGGTTTTCACATTTATACTCAGTATTCGGAGCTCTATCGATCCACCTGGGTCTCAATTCAAAGTTCCATGGGAAGTTGAAATCCTTTCCTAGTAAGTCCCCCCCCCCAGAGATGCTTAGATGTGCAACTGCTTATAAAATGTCCCCCACCCCCTTGCGATAGCCCCACGGGGTTTTCTTAGTACGACCAATCAGCATTCTTAAGTTTCCTCTGTCAAATGCAAAATTACTCAAACCTAACGAATTATAAATATGAACAACGAGCTTTTTTTGTCAGCACCCATTTCAGCGTCCAAAGCGGAGTCCTTTGGAGAAACCCGAACCCCCAAACAAAGTGGCTGCACTGAGTTCCCAGGGATATGGGGAGCGATGAACGTGGCTCGTTTGCATCTGGAGCACTTCGTGGCCGTGGAGCTTCGAGATTGATTGATGCGCTTAGGCCCGGCTACTTGTGCCCTTTGTGTAGCGGTGTGTGTGTGTGTGAGTGTGTGTTCGTGATCGATTCGCCGCCCTGCCAGTAGTCCCGCCCACGACGCTGCCCGAACCATCACGGCCGCGATTCTTGCCCACCCTCACGCGAACCTCACTGCTCTCACACATTTCACAGCTACGTTTCGCTAGTCTTACCTTCTGGAAATCGTGAATCACCTCATACTTCGTGTCCTGAGTAGGCTGAGAAAGATCGTAAAGAGCTGAAAAATATAGAATTTGAATGTGGGCTGTAAGACTGAAAAGTCGTCTGTTTTTTTTCATTTCCTTCTTGATTGACGTTCACGAATAAATGTCACCATTGGTGTCTATCTTATCGCTGTGGCTTCTCATGCTATCGGTTGCCAATCAGTGAACAGCGCTCTGCCGCTCGCTCTCACTCATGCTTCAGTGCATGTACTTTCTTATAGATTTTCCGTCGTTTGTGGTGGATTTTTTGTTTATGCCTTTATGGATCGTCCGCTTTTTTTTTCAGCGCAGAACATCGCGTCGGCGGGAGTGCGCACGGCAGTGTCAATTCGCAACTACCAACTGGTAACATCTGAGCGTTGAACGACACCGACATGACCGACAATAAGAGTCCAGTGAGTCTTGGAGTGATTCTGGTGTGGAATATTCCAGCGGAAATCAGACTCTAAAAATTGAGCGTGGGACAAACAATGGAACGAGTGGAGATGGTAGCTCCAACTGGAATTAGCATGTTGCAGGACTGTTGTCGCGGGACAGTTCATCGGAAATTAGCACTTTTGAGATTCAAAAATATTTTTGCGGGCAGAGGGGAAGGTATGAAGTGGATCTGCCTCGGGTCTCTCTAGGCGTATGCTGAATCCACACACCTCGCTCATTGATGCGCAATTATTTCTTGGTGTAGTGCCCTCACCTATATAGGCTAGTTTTGATTGCGCCAGATGTGGATTTGAATGCACTCGGCGGAAACGTACCCGTTATCCCTGTAGCTTCTAAATAGTTTCCAAAAATTTCCTAATAAGTTGTTAGTTGTTAGTTTTTGATGTGAGGTATGCTTGAAAGTTTTTGCTTTATCAGCAATTTGTGGCCCCTTGCATGCAGTTATCCACGGTATCCACGCTCCAAATTCAGTATTCAGCGGAATCCCTTGAAATGTCTTGGGAGAAGTGGAAGAATATTGCAGCGATGTTTGCAGTAATTGTATATTTTCGAATAAGTCTCGGCAGGCTGCTAATGAGTAAGCAGTTCGTCCCAGCAAGAAACTTTCAGCGCCTCGATTCTGCTCTCTGTTCAGTGCGTCACTACTTTTTGTTTCTATCATGCATGATGGATAGCACGTTTAGAATTCAAAGAGCATTTTTATGCGCATTAATTCTCATCCTGGGCGGTGTGTGGTGAAATGGGAAGAATAACTCTTCGACGGTGGCTATTACACTGAGCTGCGCGTTTCTCAAGATCTCAATGCTTTGCTATTTTTTGAAATGTCTCAAGTTGCGACACCAAATGTCGACACCGTAATCCAAGAGGAAATGCATTCTCAGTTTATCGAATCTTTTGTTGGGGCCCCACTGTTTTGCACTTCTTTACCATTCAATTTCATAGGTTAAACATTTTATGCACTACAAAATATATTGAACTTATGGTGTGTAGAGTATCTATTTTATAGCTACATCTGAAGTAATCTGAACAATTCAAATGTAAATTTTCTCCTTTGCTTAAAAGCTGAGATTTCATTGCTTATCAACAACCGGATTTTGCACTCACGGGGTTATTTTGTTTTTGATCAGGTGAAATTCCTTTTTTTTTTTTTTTGATCAAGGGACTGACTCATTCTCGTTATCAACGAGCTGACTCATTCTGGTTGGATCTCCTCAGTCTAGTCGATCGGCGCCGAAAGCATCTCGTCGAATTACTTGAGCCCTTTATTACTCAAAAAAAATTTTTTGACGCATTTTAGTGAAATTATTTTCGAAGGTGAGGCAGTGCAGTGAAGATCATTTTTGTGGCTGATGTAGTGCGCTGAAATAATTTTTGACCATAGTGTGGTGCTGTGGAATAGCTTTTGAAGAGGAAACATTGTGGTTAGAATACATAGACTCATCTGATAAGGTGCTTTGTGAGGCTTCTATCAGATATGAGCTAGTAGGAAAGCAAAAGTCGATGATTTCAAAACTTTATTCATAACAGCACATGGAGCGCACTCTCTTTCGAAGTGAGTTGAATGATTTTGTAATATTCTCAAGTGTACACGTATCATATCGGGAGGCGTGCTCTTGAAAGGGCATTTCGCTGTGACAACCACATGAATGACTTATCCTATTTGGACAGCACAGGTCTGATGATTTATTTGCATCAGGAATAGAGAATTCTCCTTGTGAAGGGATGACTAGTGGCAATTATGAAAAGAAAGCCATTTGTCGAAATATCCATATTTGGTCGTACGGGACAAGGCACATGTCTTGAAGCACAGCAAGTGAAAAAGTAATTTCAATTAGTGTTTTCTTTTGTGTGCGGTGCTCTGCATAATGATACATAGCCATAAATTATCCGGAAACTACCTCAAGTTTGTGGATCCATCCCCTACTATTTTTTTCCAGGGTGTTTTTGATGAAAAAGGGGTACAGATATAACGTCCCAGTGGCTGCCAGCACTATCGCACGAGGGACACACTTCGGTTTTCAAAAAAATGCCCTGTCATAGAAATATTAAGCACCGAGGGAGTGCAAATCCTTGCTTACAATATTCTGGAAGTATTTACGAAAAATGCAAGGAAAAGCATATTTAGCAAGGAATCGAACTCGTGACCTCGGCCTGAGGTCGTAATTAGAGTTGTGGCTGGATTTTGCAGTTTAATCTTCGACAGATCATAGCTGACAGAATGAGCTCTGTTCGATCCCACACTTTCGGCAACATAAAGAATATTTGCATAACCTATCTTGATGAATGGCTAATAAGGTCCGCATGCAAAGTTCCACGCGAAAAAGTGAGAACTCGGATAAGGTACAGCTCCCCAAATTCTCGGCCGCGTGGGCGGGTCTCCGAGTAAAAGCCCCATCCCGTCGTACGCCGCTGTTGGGAACGGAGAGTGGGACTGTTTACGTAACTTTCTGTTCCTACAGTGCGTCTCCGACCGCGGCGGACGACGGGCGGACATTTGCTCGGAGGCCCACCTTGCCGAGATATTGTGATGCTGCATCTCAGCGGGATTCACATTTCTCCACGTGGAACTTTGCATGTGGCCCACATTAGAAAATACATCATAAATATATGGGTAACAGAAAAACTCATTTTTCCGTGGACTATTTCGTAAAGTCACTAGCTTCATGACGCAGAAGTCAAAAGCAAAAGTACGTGTTTCAAAGAATAATTGAGAAAATTCCAGGAAGTCGTCGAGAAGCCGAGCGCGGAAAAAACTGAGCAGCCCGCTAACAGTGAAAAGCCCGTGAGTTTCAATTTAGTTTTAGACAAGGGCAGGAGGTTTCCCATCTTCGTTTTTGTTTTTTGTTTACATCCCAGTTTTCCCATCCCATCCCCCAAGAAACGTCTTCATGTGCCATCACGCTGGAAGCATAGTGTTTTCCTTCATTGAATTGATACATTCATTGAGATTGGCGCTCAGTCATAGTAGCTCAGTGGACGTACTCTGCAATTCGTGTAGCTTCTTTGTTCGGTGGCACTGTATTACTTGGGCTGACATTGTTTTGAGGTTAATTTTTCCCTGTCATAAATTCCAGTGGAAGTATAGCGATAAGATACTTGCTACGTCCTTCTTCTTATCAGCAATCCCTGAGTCAAGTGCTGAACTGTATTTGTAGGTCGTAGCAAAGGGCGTGTCCGGTGTGGTGAAGTGGTTTAACGTGAAGAATGGATATGGATTCATCAACCGCACGGACACCAATGAAGACATCTTTGTCCATCAAACAGCTATTGCCAACAACAATCCCAACAAGTTCCTTCGAAGCCTCGGAGATGGAGAAGAGGTATCGTTGAGAGCTGTGACTGATCGAGATTTTTGATCATGAGATCATTCGAGTCGCCTACTCTACGTTCTCTTAACCATTGTTTTCTAGGTTATGTTTGATGTTGTGGAGGGTGCAAAGGGACCAGAAGCCTCGAATGTGACCGCCAAGGATGGTGGACCCGTGCAAGGATCGAAAGTAAGTTGCCTTTTCTTTTGGGGCATGAGAGTATTCGTTTCTTGTCTTTTTTTTCTTTTTTCAAGAGCCACTTTTGAGGACTTTTTGGTCGGTGATGTTTTATAGTCTTGAAATAGTCTTGGAAGTGCGCAAGTGGTGTTCTGCTGGGTCTGATAAAGCAGAATTGATAGCTATTTGAATCTGATGTACTCATCATCATTGATGTAGTATGCGATACATATTCGCAACGTTTCTTCTTATAATTCTGCTGACAAACCTCTTTCACACATACAATGTTGAGTCGAGAAACGAGACCGAACTTTGCACACGGCATTCTGTATTCGTATAAAAATGGATGAAAAAGTTAGAATAACCTTCTCTGGACTGCCATTACTATCTTCAGTATGCTGCTGATCGCAACTCAGAGCGTGGAGGACGTCGCTTCAGACGCAGAAATTTCTTCCGAAGCAGCCGTCGCGGGGCACCTGCTGGTGGTGAACGACATGAAGAAGGGTACACCAAGGACCACGAGACGGATAGACCGGAAGAGGTGATGGTTCCTCCTACATATAAGCGAAAGTTCATTTTTCAGTGGTGTGATTCTTCAGTTCTTTTTGTGTATGAGTAGGTATGCTATTAACCGGGTCCAGTGATTTTAATTTCAGGGTGGTCAACGACGTTTCCGTGGAGGCCGAGGTCGTGGATATCGTGGTCGCGGTTTCCGTTCCGGCGGCGGTCGCGGTGGATCATACGCCTCTGCGAACAGTCATGACGATGCGTCCGGTGAGGGACAGCAGGTGTGGTCATTTTCCATCTTCAGGTTTTTGATTGTTGCACTGTCCTTGAAGGAGTTTTCTTGTATAACTGTGTTTCGCTAGGCCGACGCAGTAAACGGAGGTGAAGGGGGACGTGGAAGAGGACGCAGAGGACGTGGAGGACGTGGACGTGGAGGACGCGGACGTGGAGGAAACGGAAATGGTGCTAAGGAGGCCGAAGCTTAGATGTAAGCATTACATGCATTTATAGTAGCAATATTGATTAGTCTCTGGCACGCTCTTGTGAGAGAGTAAGCGGAAAGTGAATATATTTTTGTACTCTAATTTTCATGTATACACACATTTTGTTTTCAGTAGATGATCCCCGGTCTTCTGCTCCTCTATTGAATTTCTTGGGCATCAACTGTCATCCAGCTTCCATCATGTACTTATTCTACTAGATCAGAAAACGACGAACCCCATTACAATTGACATCAGTTTATTTATGGAACAGCTCTAACCGTACGCTGGGCTACCGTACAGCAGAATCCAACAGTAATTAAACCAATTTAGTTTTTGCACCGCCACAACATCGGCGGTAGCCAGGCGGCATGGAGTGACCAAGCCTCTCCCACGATGTATTTTTAAGTTATCCTTCGACATTTTTTTGGTTTTAATTCCAAAGATTGTAGAATTTGTATTGTCTCACCACCTATTGTGAAATTACAATGAGGTCTTGGCTCGCTATCACATAACAACTAATGCCCTATTTCTTAATTTCTACCATCTTTTAGTCTGGGTGATGCCCAGAAATCATTCTATTTTTTTTTGAATAAATTGTTATGTTCTTATTCGGTGGTTTTTGTGACCATTCGGTAGTTATGTGGGCGCATTCTAGGAAAAGATGATGTGTGGAAAAATTTTTGGTTTCCCGGTTAAGAACTTACGCCATATCGTGAGGTGGAAGACGGGAGAGGCAGCTTGAGTGCTAGCGAAATTGCGATCGAGCAGAACGTAGCCCAACGAAATTACGCCGTCTTCGATTTCCTTGCTTCTCCGAAATAATCTTGTCATTTCTTCGATATCGCTGGAAATACTTCGTGGAAGTTAAGGGCGCTCATTTCCAGTCGATGTCGCCAGAAATTGGTGATTTAG
The DNA here is from genome assembly GCA_963978905.1 of Trichostrongylus colubriformis. NCBI lineage: Eukaryota > Metazoa > Nematoda > Chromadorea > Rhabditida > Trichostrongylidae > Trichostrongylus > Trichostrongylus colubriformis. Next base: position 11,685,776 of record OZ022257.1, read on the forward strand.
AAGAATACGGCGAGCCATATTTTATTTGAAACGAGCGCAATCCTACTGCTTTTGGAGAATAACACGAGTTGGTTGGGCAACGCCTCAGAGGATTGCCCATGGTTCACCGTAATTCAGGGAAAAGCTGAATTCAGACTGCCGCTGTCATCAATTTTCTACTTTTTTTTATTTTTCATGCATGGACCTTTACGGACAACGGGAGCTCTCAATGGTTATCGTCAGAGACACCACGAAGGAATATGGGTGTACTGAAACTGGAGCTTTTTTTTGAAAATGAAAGTTAATGGCTCAAAAAGATGGCGTATGGTGTAAATTGTGGTGAAGGACGCACCCAAAGTCCTTGAGGACACTGTGGTAATGAAAAATTGGAACAGGGACGTTACGCTATTTCTAAGTGGTAGGGCGACTTTCAAAGGAAGATAGTGTTGAAACTTTTGCTGACATTCGCGCCTCTTCGACTATTACTGCATTGTCAGGGTGCGTCGGGACGGCGTGTGCCGACGGTGGCGTGCCAGTGGATGGCGGGGTAGGTGGCTTAGCTACTCCTGCTCCAGCAAACTCCCTTCCCTCAGCCCGAGGGGCGAAGCTCTCGATAGGAATCCGCGGTAGCACGATAGTTCCATTTCGTTCTTAAGGTTTTTGTTTTTTTGACCGATTTTCCTTTTTTCTCTTCATTCATATTCCACAACTCACAGTTATCCTTAACCATGTGTTCAAAAAAGTTTGGTATGGTCACGCAACACCGTACGCGCCGAACAAGTCTATCAAAGACGTGTGGAGTCAATAGGATTCGATTTCTCGGGTTTTTAATGCTAGCCACTTTATTTCATTTTTGCTACCACCACACCACTTTTAGTCCATCTCCCGAAAACTGATTGGGCGTGTCCTTCGAACTTGGGTGAATGGCGAGAGTGAGAGTACGTGGCGAGGGTGAGAGTGTGTGGTGGGGTGAGAGAATTGAGAGAGTTTCATACACGTTTATACAAGTCCGTAGGACACGCCTACTCAGTTTTTGGGAAATGGACTGTACCATTAGCACCCCTACTTTCATTTAACAACCAACCAAAATACCCTTTGTAGAGCTTTTGTATAAACGCCTCAGTGGTTCAGAATAAAAAATGAAAGCGTGGCGTCCCAGTTGTTCGATCTCAAATGCGTCCAAGTTTATTATTTCTTGGAGATTTAGCGAACTGGAACGACAATGTCTATACTTAAGTGATGTAAAAGCACTGAAACGAGAACTTTTTAGAAGAACTTTAAAAAGTCTGTCCTTACCGAGCTGAATTTATTCAGAACACAACTCCAGCTAGATAGAGTTTAAACAGCCTCCAGGCCTACATCCTTGTGTTCTCGTTAAAGACTTCGGATTCGAAGGGTTCATAACACGAGAAAACGCAGCAATTTTCTGAAATTCCGACAATCCGTCCGGGACAACTAGTCTAAGCCTACAACGACCAGTCCGTCTCACCTGCGTGCCCATCTTGCAATGGTGCGCGCTTACATTTATCCGTGGGTGACTGTTGTCCCATCCTTATAAGAATCCTTGTAAGATATTGATCAGAACCATCACCCACACTCGAGGCAAGTCGATCAAATCAGTGCTGCTGTCAGAATCTGGATAAGACCGTGGGCCTGGGTATCAGGAGACAGGGTACCAGCAATTTGTTGGGGGACAATTTTCAAAAAAGTATTACCTCTCCTCTCCCGGCCGATCAGACTACGACCCTTCTTGAGGATTTCACCGTCATCGGTGGATACCCAAGGCAGATAAGTCCTCCTCCCACGTCGTACCCTCGTTTTCAACACGACGTTTTTCAGATGTTATACCGTAATTGAAAGCCATCTATGGGCGTGTAGTGTCGATTAAAATGGAGTGAATAGAATGCAAAGTACTTGAAAATTCAAGATGAGGTTTGACTGCACACGGTCAAGGCCGGTATTGATTACCGCAATGGCCGGCACGCCAGCTTGCAATCGCAATGGACAACCAACACGGAATGCACAACATTCGAAATAAAGCGATAACTGATTTTTTAATAGAAGCATTACAGGGAGAGCGTATGGATATCCAGCGCCATATCGACGAGGGGGGGGGGCAGGTTGTTGAAGGTGAATCAGTAACATGGCTTTACATGAATTTCGTGTCAACATGCCGTAGATGTCATAAATATAAATGATGATCCTGTAAAGCTAATTTCATCAGGTCTAGACATGTGGCTGATTTACATTTGACAATTTGCCCCTCCTTTCTTAATATGCTTAATATTCTCCTACCTTCTGCGAGGATTGATCGAGATTGCAGAGAAAGGGCCCCTGCACGACAGATGGTGTGGAGAGATACGCGCTACGCGGTCAACCCTCGCTCACCGGAGATCGGGTGGAATCGGCGCGAAAGCCACCGATTCAAGTGGCCAACGATACTCGTCGTTGAACCTCGTTGAGACGAAGGTCGGCGCTTGACTCATCGCTTTCAAAACCTGACCTTGTCTGTTTGTTGGAGTCCATGCCCATGTTTGTTATTCTTTACCCACATTGCTTATCTTGGAAGTTCACACAGGCGCTATTCCACAGTGGGGTTATGTGAATAATTTTTGGCTGTAAAAGGCCGTTCAAACCGTTGCGTCTCGTAACAGTCCAAATGAACTTGTGATAAAAATACGATTTCTCACTATAGTAGTTGCATGAGGTCTGCCTCATTTCATATTCTGTACGTCTGAGAAACGGTGGCTTCAGCTCTTTCTCTCTCTAGTCTTAATTTCGTCTGTGAACGTTTCTAGTGAATTGTTAATTATCGGCTTCATTTCCTAAGGTTGGACATTCATTAATTTCACTTTTAGCACATTCCAAGCTATTGATCCCACTTTTGGCATATTCTCAGCAATTAATCTCACACTTAACACATTGATAGCTATTAATCCTATGTTTAGCGAATTCTTACATCAATTCATGTCTATTTACTTGTCACGAAAAGAAAACGAACTGGACGCACTGAAAGTGAGTTTCGATTGGATGATGTTGAAAGATTTGTGATCGTATCGTAGTTCTCGTATATAATGTTCAAATTAGGCAAGTCATAATGAATTGGCCGGTCGTATAAAAGCAGCTGAGGCTCATGGCAAAACTCTAGTATGGGTACCTCACGAAAAAGATGGATTCGCTTTGTCCTTCATAGTCAATGAGCCGGATAATGAGGGTATGCCACGGCAATCGATATCGTATTTCTTTCTACTACTTCAGTGAATTCATGTATTTTCTCCTAGGATATGTATTGGTTGAGTTGCTTGATTCACATGAACGTCAGCGAGTGAGTCGAGATGACTACCAGAAAGTGAACCCACCGAGATTCGATAAATGCGAAGATATGTCAAGCATGTCATGTTTAAACGAGGCCTCCGTTCTATTCAATTTAAAACAGCGGTTTTTTTCTAACCTTATCTATGTGAGTTTTACTTCACTGTACTGCTACTATTTGAAGAACTCGGTGGCGTTATGCTTAAATGCTGGAAGCGTTGGAATAAAATGGTGCCATATCCACAAGCCCTAAAGTATTAGATTGTACCAAAGTTTTGTAGGATTTTTTCACCATTCCTTTTTATTATTATTTCTTCCAACAAACGACAAGTAGGCTGCAACGTTTTCGCCTTTGTTATCGACAACACTTTGCCACCTCATAGGTAGATCGTCTCACAACTCTGGGTTCTGAAGGTCGAAGAAGTTAGCGGTCACCTTTGCAAGCAAGTCATAATCAATGAATTTTCTCTTGGCGGAGAGTATGGCGTAGCATATAGTAGAGTAGCTTATCCCAGCCTAGCTGCTGTAGCTTGGCCTGTGTGCTCTTCGCGAAGTAGGAGCTGGCGCTGTCATCAAGTAGAGTGACCGCTGACCTTTTCCGATGCTTTTCTCGAACAGCGACGGCGACGTACCTAGAAGTAGCACTCTCCTAAACCTGTTTGTCTTCCATGTCAATGGCATCGTGGCTAAAGCTGAGGAACCAGCGGTGCACGGTCTCGTGGCTGTCACCTCCCTTACGCAATGCAGCGTTAATGGAATCGCAAGCTTCCGTCGCTTTGGTGCCGCTGACCACTCATAGTAGATGACACCACGTGTTTGGTGAGTATCGACTACGGGCCTTGTACTAGCTTTCTCCACGGAAACTGACGGGTAAATATATTTACTTTGCTAGATAACCTAGAGAACGTTCTACCATATTCCTGAACCGCCTAGATTTGTCTCGAAGCAAACAGGAGTTAATGATTTTTTCGGAAAAATCCTATAAGGGTTTTGGTAGAACTTAGTATGTATGTGTCAATCATTTTGTAAAATATGTTTGCATCAGCCATCTCGGCGAACCCAAACTCAGGTTTTCTGTTGGATGGTATCACCGACCACACAGCTGCCACACCTCTCAGTCGAATGGGTCTGGAAACTCATTAGTGTTGTGAAAATTGATTTGCGTCCCATGACGATATCGAATTATGTAGGCCAGGAGGGCTAGCTATGCCACTCCAAATAAAGAGCTAGTGCTGTTGCAATGTGCTGTATGGCCCTCACTGTTCTTTCCTATTGAGCGCACGGTGGCAATAGGAGCTCCAATTTTTTCATGTGTCATTCAGGAGACTGTCATTATTGGTGTTTTGTTTACAGACGTATTCTGGATTATTTTGTGTGGTTGTAAATCCATATAAGCGACTTCCTATTTATACTGATTCCATCGCGGAGCAGTACAAGGTAAGTCTCATGAGCATTGGTTTTCCAACTGCTGGACATTAGGATGGGGAGCTGGAGGAGGTAATACAACCTTCGCCCTACTCGCTTGGCCCTATGCGATGATGGTGGGTAGCGTTATCTGCATCTGCCGGTATCGGAAAAATCTGGTCAGGAAAGAAGGTGGGTGGACACAGATGAATACGTTGAGCAGAAACGATAAGAGTGAGTACCACACTATATGGCTTATTACTGGCTCGCCTTTTTTTCATCGGTTCACTGTTCTGCGACTTCGCTTTAGACAAACACTACATGCAACCTCCCTTCTCATATCTCGATATGTCTCCTCTATGGACTCTTCGACCCAGTCTGCACTATATTCTGATCTATACCAGCCTGCTGGCATCAGTAATCTGCTTGTCTTCAGGGAAAGAAAAGGAAGGAGATGCCACCGCATATTTTCGCCGTCACTGATGAAGCATATCGCAATATGCTTCAAGATCGTGAAGACCAGTCCATTCTTTGCACGTGCGTAACTGATCTCATAAATTTCCAACAATTTATCACCATATTAAATTTTAGAGGCGAATCAGGTGCTGGCAAGACAGAGAACACCAAGAAAGTTATCCAGTATCTTGCCCATGTTGCTGCACCGAGAGCGAGTAACAGTAAGGTACAGTCACTTTACCATTCACCTATTTGAACTTTAACTGACTCTATAGTGCACTTCAGCGTGTTGGAAACAGCAACGGCAGCCCAGTCCGCTCACGGCTTCTGGTGCGTGTGAAAATGGAGCACTGCTTACAAAAAAATAAATTCTGCTATTGCTTTATTCTTTTGTCTATTATCCTACACCTTTTGAAATTCTCTATTGACTTCTCCTAACTACGGAATTATTGCAAAATAGAGGAGTGTGTCTTAAATAAAGTGCATTAGGACTTTCTGGCAATTGGCCTCTTCGCTGTCAATGTTTCAATGGGGATGGATCGAGTTCAGATGTGCTATGGAGGTCATGCTGAGATTTTTTTCAGGGTCGTCTAGAAGAGCAGCTTTTACAAGCGAATCCGATACTGGAGGCTTTCGGAAACAGCAAAACGATCAAAAACGACAATTCGTCTCGTTTTGTACGTCTTTTTATTCTACTTCGTTCCTTTTGCCTTGATCTAGAAGGTTCGGTTGAAGATTTTCGTTGACCAAGCTCTCGCTATCCTCAACTATCAACCGACTTCTTCATTGATACATGATCTCACCGTATGACGTGGTCTGTCTCCTTCATCTGACAGTATTTTTGCCTTTCGAAGCTCGTCACTGTAGTCCCCGGGAAACTAACGTCGATTTCCCACTAACCTTTCTCAATCATCTCGGCCAAAGGTAATATTAAATCCAGTCTTTGATAATTCGTCCTGTCTACACTCCTTCCCCATTATTGTGAAAATTCTGCCTCCTTCGTCCCTCTGGGTAAATCTCTTCTCCACTGACTGTTTGAGGGTCCCTTCTTCTCATTCAGAGCGCAATTCGGTTTAATACAATTCATTAACGATTTGTTCAATAAACTGATATAGAAGCAAATTATTGTGCTTATCTGCGGCTCATAGTTACTTATGGTCATTCAGAGAATTTGCAGGGTAAATTCATCAGAATTCATTTTGACGCAGCTGGTGCTATCTCAGGAGCAAACATCGAATTTTACCTTTTGGAGAAGTCTCGCATCCTTCGACAGTCTGCAAATGAACGTTGTTTCCATATATTCTATCAACTCCTCAAAGGAGCCAGTGCCGATCAGCGTGGTCAGTGTCTGTTTTTTCATTTGGGTATTATCAAAATTTCATGTGAAAACCATTTCAGGTGCCCTTCTACTAGAATCGAGCCCAAATCTGTATAGCTTCTTATCTAACGGTGATATATGCATACCAGGAGTTGAAGATGCCGGTGAACTTGAAGAGACATTGCGAGCAATGAAAATCGTTGGGTTCCAAGACGAAGAGATCCAGGGTATTTGGTCTAGTCTTTTATACAATAACGTTTTCTACCTGTAATAATATCCTGTCTTTAGCGATTTTTCGCATCGTTTCTGCTGTTCTGCTGTTTGGAAACCTTCAATTTTCTCATGAGGGCAAGAATTCGGATCAAGCTGTGCTACACAACGATGGAGTTGCTCATAAGATATGCACACTACTGGGGCTGAACCTCGCGGAAGTTATGAAAGCCTTTCTGAAACCGAAGATTAAAGTGTGTTCACGACGCTTATATGTTTGATATCTCTTTTCTTAGCAAGTTCTCAATATTGGGTCCTCAGGTTGGGCGCGAATACGTTCATCGTAGCCAAAACGAAGAACAAGCGAGATTCTCTGTTGGCGCTATATCGAAGGCAAGCTACGAGCGATTGTTCAGGTGGGTGATCAGAGTGCTTCTCTAGTTAGTATCCAGTGTCTGTGTGTTCTGCTACTATATATCTTCAGATGGCTGGTACAACGATTGAACAGATCGTTGGACCGCACGCGCCAGCATGCTGTCTCCTTTGTGGGAATACTCGACATTGCGGGGTATGATTATAGATCCGTTTGCAGATTGGTCGCTTAGTGAACGTGGCTGCTTTCAGCTTCGAAATTTTCGAGATGAACTCTTTTGAACAACTTTGCATCAATTATACCAACGAAAAGCTACAGCAATTGTTCAACAATACAATGTTTGAGAAGGAACAACAAGAGTATCTGAATGAGGGCCTCGAATGGGACATGATCGATTTTGGTCTCAATCTGAAGCCCACTATCGATCTTATCGAGAAGGTTTGTCCATTGATTAAATCATATCGTTTATAAGTTATTGCTTAATTGGCATCTCACTATTGAACTATCGTATTACAGCCCATGGGTATTCTATCCACACTTGATGACATTTGCCTTTTCCCACAAGGAAATGATGCCGGATTCGTTGAGAGGCTCACAGCTCAACACCATAATCATTCCAAGTATCTCGTACCGGAAATGCGCTCTAAGTGAGTTACTTATTAATAAAAAATGAGAAGTTATTTACTGAGCTACTTCAGAAGCGACTTCGCTATTGTACACTACGCTGGGCGTGTTGATTATCAGGCACAGGGATGGCGTGTAAAGAACATGGATCCTTTGAATGAAAATGTCGTTGAGCTCCTACAGCAGAGCAAAGATTTCCTTGTCTGTGAAATATGGAAAGATGGTACGCGTATAGGTTTCTTCGCGATTTTCTTTGCTTTTACTGCTATCTGTTGGGTAGACCGACTCAGTAATATTTTCCATATTAGTAAGTGATATGTGCTGCTTGGGCGCTACGGAGGTTGGAGAAGCGGCAGCTGTGTTTGGCGCCCGTGTCAAAAAAGGATTGTTCCGAACAGTCTCACAATTGCACAAAGAACAACTTACTCGTCTCATGTCAACTCTAAACAACACGAGTCCCCACTTTGTTCGGTGTATCATTCCCAACCACGAAAAACGCGTGAGTTTTTTCTTGTGCTCACAAAAAAGTGCGCTTTTTGGCTGAGTGAAGGTAACACAGAAGCTCACGAAAACAGTTTTGCAGCATGGTTTTTTGAACGCTCATCTCGTATTAGACCAGTTGAGATGCAATGGAGTTCTCGAAGGAATAAGGATATGTCGTCAAGGTTTCCCCAACAGGATTCCTTTCCAGGTACTTTTTGAATGTACATTTGATCTTTTGTAATGAGGAACACCTTTGTTCCTACTGCTCGAGAACTGCGGTAGTTTGGGACTTGCTTTGGTCTTTGCGTTGTCTGCATTGCTTCCAACTTCTTTGTAGGAATTCCGACAGCGTTATGAGAAGCTGCTGGCACCGCAAGCTGTCCCTCATGGCTTCATGGATGGGAAGGAGGCTGTTCGGTTAGTGGTGCCCCACTCCATTTCGACATCGGACAGCTGTCTGCTGCAAATATTGTCCTTCTAGAAGTGTCCCCAATTTTTATGAAGAGCATTTTCAGCCGAATTCTCGAAGCTATTGATGTACAGCCATCTCTTTACCGAATAGGTCAATCAAAAGTGTTCTTCCGTACCGGCGTTATTGCTGGGCTTGAGGAAGATCGTGATGAAAAATTAGCTGTGCTTGTTGTTCGCTTCCAGGTTTTGTTTTAAAATTTTATTCAAAATTGTAATTTAATTTGTTCCTTAGTTATAAATCAATTGTATTAAGGCACTTTGTCGTGGTATGCTTGCTCGTGCTGACTTCAATAGACGTCGAGAGAGAGCTGTAGCTATTCGCATAATTCAACGAAATGGTTTGGCTTGGATGAGACTACGAGAATGGCGCTGGTGGAAGCTATTCACAAAGGTGATTCTTTTTTTGTCAATTTACTTTTCAGACCTGTAAACAAAATGTGTTCAAGGTGAAACCACTGCTAGAAATAACCAACATGGATATGGTAATCGCAGAAAAGGAACAGGAACTGAAAACCACATCGGAAAAGCTCAGAAGAAGTGAAATATTTATCAACGATATGTACCGTAAAATTGAAAAGGTGCGGTTGAATTAAGGGTTTTCCTCGGTTGAAATTTTCATCAACATGTTTTCCAGTACGATGAAGAGAAAAATCGTTTACAAGAAAAATTAGATATGGAGAGTATGGAGCGTGCAGAGGCCGACGAAGAACGACAGCGGATTGCAGCTCGCAAGGTAGACAACTCTTTCTTGACTTGTGCTATCTGCTATGAGTTATGGGTGCTGGGTTTCAGCTGGAATTGGAGACAGCGCTCGACAATATGGAAAAGCAGCTGCAAGCAGAGGAACAGCGTCGCGAAGCTGCAGAACGTGAACGGAAGAAGTTGTTGGTATGCGCTTTGAGTGGCTTCCAATGGGTCATAATCGAGATGTTTCTTCAATTTCTGATGGTTTCAGGAAAACGTTCACGATTTGGAGACTCATCTCGAAGAAGAGGAGCGGGCTAGACAAACGTTGCACATAGAAAAAGTTGAAATGGAGAAAAAGTTGAGGGATTTGGAGTCGCAAATTATGGAAAGTGAGGACGCTGCAGGCCGAGTCAGTCTAGTTATAATTTTTAAATTTTATTGGATGTGTTTCCGAAAAAAAAAACGTTTTTTTCAGTTTGGAAAGGAGAAACGTATGTTGGAGGAAAAGGTCAAAGATTTATCAGCTCGGCTAATTGATGAAGAGGAGAGGGCGAAATCACTCCTCAAGCAGAAAAATAAAGCCGAAATCGTTGCAGTGGATTTACAAGACGAGTTGGAAAGGTACGTGGGCGCTATAGCCACTTCACTAAGGGCTCTTTGAATAAATAATAAATCAATGTCTATTAATATTGCATTATATATTAATATTTGATAAGAAAATTTCAAGAGAGAAAGTGGCACGGAACGAAGCTGAAGCTGCAAAAAGGGTTCTTGATGGTGAACTTAGGGAAGAAAAAGAAGCGTCCGCTGAACGGTTAAGGAAGATTGAGGAATTTGCTCAGGTCATAAGTCGCAAAGACAGTGAATTGGTGCAGATCAAGCTCAGGTGATGCACTTATCACCACATCTTTCCATAGTTCTTCTCTTCAAGGAGTGGAATTTAAGGAACGATGAAGAAACGGCTGCACGTCAGCAGCTCGAGAAAAATGTGCGTGAGCTGCAATCTCAGCTAGATGATGCTTTGGAGGATCTGAAGCAGGAACAAGCACTAAGGTAGAAGCTTAATACTTGCTATCCTTTTCGTTACATTTACAATTGATACATGAAAGATTACATGAGCAAAAGTTAGCAGGGAATAGAAATCCCAGTGTTTTTCATTCGAATATCCACACTTCGAATTCGAATGTTATTAAGAATGAAATCCGAAAAGGCACGTCGCGATCTGAGCGAACAGGTGGAGAGCTATAAACTAGAGTTGGAGGAAACACAAGATAAAAGCGCTTCACATCATGCGCTGAGAACAAAACGAGAGGAGGAGTACAACTTGTTGCAGGTTTGGTTTGTTTTCGACTTTTTCTTCTTGCTTGCATTTGTGTCAGAAGTGCAGAAATCCTTTGTCTTCGGTTGTAGAATCAACTAGCTGACAGCATACGCGAGTCTGAGCTACGGTACGAAGCACTGCGCGCCAAACATGTAAAGCAACTGGAGGAAATTAGTGAAGAAATGGATCAGTTGAAACGAGCAAAAGCTGCTGTATGTTTTCATCGGGGTGTTTTTGATCCACAATTGAAGCCTAACAAATGACACAATTCAGTCAGACAAAGCTCGAACTCAACTCGAGAACGATTTGAGTAATGCTCAAGCTGAGTTGACGACTCTCCAGAACTTACGAAGTGATAGCGAACGAAAGAGAAAGGTGCTGTTTTATATTCCAGTGTTTAAATTCCTTGGATCCCTATGAGATCTGCCCTTGTTTCAGATGGTTGAAACGCAACTTGCTGACCAAGCCCTTCGCTTGCAACAGTATAGTGAAGAAAATGAACAACTTGTTTCAAAAGTAACGAAGGTGAGTAGCGCAGTAGTGTACGACTCAAAAGCATATAACTATAACTTTAACCGTTCTTCTTTTTAGTTAGCAAGTGATCTTGACGCTGCCATGAAGGGACGTGAGTCGGATGCGGAGGCCAATAATAGCTTGCTAAAGAGAATTGCCAATCTAGAAATGGAGATCTCCGAAATGACTGAGGTCAGCTTATTGAATACTACTAAAACTTTTGTATCTCGTGTTAGAGAGGAGAGATACAAGGGGAGACGATACGGCGTTGCGCCGCGCGCAAGTTTTGGGCTCTATCTGCCCCAGTCAAGGACATGTTACGCGCTGAAAAGTTTTAGGAATTCGTGATGAGCAGCGGCCATAATCTTCAGACTTTATAGGCAGCTGAAGAGGCCGCGAAGAACCGTTCGAATCTCACTGTGAAGTTGAGAAAAGCAGAAGATGAAGCGGCAGAACTGCGGGATGCTCAGGATGAGCTAAAACAGCTTGTCGAGAAATCTGAGAAGGTATCAAACCTCCGACCTCAGTCATTTCATCAATGTCCTTTTCATGTACTGTTGTAGGAAACGGTATCGCTAAAAACTCAGCTGTCCGATGCACGTAAAAGGTTCGATGAGGAATTGTCCGATGCCATCGTAGAAGTTCAGCGTAAGCAGTCTCGTGAGCTAGCCGCGATGGAGAGCCGAATCACTGAAGCTGAAGCAGCTCGTGATAAAGCTGAACGCGCTAAGGTGAAAGCGCAGCAGGAGGTACCTACAGATTCCACATATAATGTGAAAAATAGGCGTATGTTTCGCTACAATGTTATTTGAACAGGCTGAAGACGCATGTCGTGAAATCATGGAAATTACTGCTGCTCTAAGGGAATTGGAGCGTAAACAAAGGAGGTTTGATCAAATGTTTGCTGAAGAGAAGGCCACCACAGCAAAAGCCATGGCTGACCGTGATTTAGCTCAACAACAGGTTAGTAGTAAGCGATGGAAAACTCTGTTAAAGTGTCTATACGGTGATGATTCAGGCTCGAGATGCAGAAACGCGTCATTTGAACGCTGTAAAAGAGTTGAAGGACCTCCAAGCTCAGGTGGACACAATGGAAAAGGAACGGCGAATGTTACGTTTGGAAGTTGATAATTTGGTAATTTTTTCTACTTATTCTGTTATAATTATGAAACGATGATATACGATATAGGCGTCAACGAAGGATGATGCGGGAAAAAATGTCTTTGAATTGGAAAAAGCCAAGAAGCGCCTCGAAGATGAGCTTGCAGAAGCCAGAGAACAGGTACTGTTAAGCCAGTGGAGCCACACAGCTTACATGATCTTACAATTTCAGATTGTTGAATTAGAAGACGCGCTTCAGCTGGCTGACGACACGAAAACGAGAACCGAGGTCATGCATCAGGCAGCAAAACAGGATTGGGAGAGGCAGCTGTCACAAAGGAATGAGGAAGAAGAGGATCAACGACGATCTCTCACTAAACGAGTAGGTTCCTTGGACTGAGAAGTGTGATCGGGATGAAATTTGCAAAATGGCTTCAGAATGTTTTTATTGCTTTTCCATTGTAATTATTGTTTGTGCTAGTGTCTCTTAATTCAGTTACGTGAATTAGAAGAGGAACTTTGTGCAGAACAACGGTTCAAAACACAGGCTCTAGCATCGAAGAAAAAACTGGAGGCTCAAGTAATTGAAGTTTTTTACGTTGACGTTTCGTATTGCTAGTTTTTTTTTCACATTTTTTCAAGGAACCTTGAAATTTCGCACGTTTGCAGGTATTAACACTGCAGCAAGAGGTTGAACATCTGACCAAACAAAATGAAGAAGCCAGCCGGCAGATTCGTCGCATTCAGTTAGGTGCCAAGGAAGCAGAGACGGAAGGAGCTGAGGCTAGAGCAGCCATGGACGAAGCTCTGTGCAAAGCGAGAGATGCGGAAAAACGGTATAGATTCTCAACAAGGTTCCAAGTTTCGAGGAGAATTTTAGCAAGAATAGCGTAAATGCTGTGATTCAGTCTGCGTGCGGCCGAAGGAGACATTTCTCGTCTGAGTGCTGAATTATCATCGTGCCAGTTGGCTCGTCGAAAGGCTGACGCTGAACGAGATGATCTGGCTGAAGAATTATCGGCGATACGTCAGGGAGGCGTTATTGGACAAGAAGAAAAGAAAAAGTATGTGAGAATTTTCCCATACAATGAGTAAAGGCAGAACAAATTGCTTTGCAGGTTTGAGAAAATCATCACGGACCTACAAGACATGTTGGAAGAAGAGCAGACCAGTAATGAGCTGGTGAACGAGAAACTAAAAAAAGCCCAGGCGCAGGTGATTTTCTTTTTAGTTTCTTTTCGTACTTACTCGTTAGGAAACGGGCCCCACACTTCTAATGTACCAATAGGTTTTTCTTGGAAACGCTTTAACGCATAACGGACCGAGGTAATCTTGTTCTTTCGAAGCGTGTGACACCACGTGTTGCAACTGGCCACCCAGAATCGTGTTTTTTTTTTTCGGATCATATGAAGGTGCCGATTTCTGAGAGCTAAAGCTGTTGGGTTATTCGCTGTGCTCGAGACTCCCCTTGCAGCTCCTGCATGCTTTGACGATGCGGAAAAACGCGTCTGTGAAGCGAAGACTGGGGCAACATGGCTATTTAGGCCTTGATCGTTTCCCATTGTTCTTTCTCCATTGTCGTGGAATTGGCGCCCCTAACTTCATACTCATTAATCGGCCAAATTACTCCTAGCGAGTGAAATGCGCTCTACAACTGTGTATGGAAGTTAAGTGTACAGCGCGAGGCATGGTTCGAACTGAAAGCGTCATTAGATCTTTTTTTTCTGTGGTCATTGATGCAAACTACTTCCTTATTCAGGTGGAACAGTTAACTTCTGAGTTAACCATGGAACGCTCAATGTGTGAGCGCGCAGACGCAGATAAAGTGGCCTTAGAGCGTGCTGTTCGTGAATTGAAGTCTCAGCTGCAAGAAGCCGAATGTAAGGAATTTTCTGTTTCTTTCGTTTGAATTGCATTTTCATTGCCTTATATACAGCAGCCGCCGCGACGCGAGTTCGCAGTCAGCTCGCTACAGCTGAAGCTAAAGCTCAAATGTTGGAGCAGCAATTGCAAGCGGAAGAGCAGGAGAAGGCACGTGTATGTCGTCAGGTCAGTTTGTGTCTCTACGAACTTTGCACTTCGAAAATGATGGTGAGCATATTGCAGGCCCGTAGATTAGAGGCGCGAATAATGGAAATGAATGTGCAGTTTGAAGAGGAAAGACGACAAATAGAGCAACATCGTGAATCGGTCAGTTTGTGGCTAGATGGCTAAGGCCTCGATCCTTATGCCTTTCACCGAAATTCTGGAAATTTCTTCAGTGTGAACGAGCCAATGCGCGATACAAGGCCGAACGACGCCGTGCACAAGAGCTGGAAGAAGAGGTTGCAGCCGCGAACTCAAAATGTCGAGAAATGTCGAGACAGTTGATGGACATGAATGATGCGAATGATTCTCTCACTAGGGAAGTAAATGCTCTTCGGGTAAGATTTGATGAACTTCTCATTCATGGTGCTTACCTTAATTTCCATTTCTTCCTTGTACTTGTATTTCGGTTCATTGTAATGTTTATTAGGCCCGTGTGGCAATAGGCGGCGACCGTCGACTTCTCAGCGCTTCAAGGGACTTGAGAAGATTTGGAAGTAATAATTCGATAACAAAAGGTATATACTTGAGCTTCTTACAATTTTCTGAACAGCTGTGTGTCGTGCTGTTTCTGTATACGGGAGAAAGCTAATGTAACGGTCGCTTTTGCTAAATGAAATTTATTTTTGTATTTCTTTTTTTGTGAAGATTAATTTTAAGGTGATGATTACGTGGCACTGGGAACGAGAAGTATAAACTCTGTTGGTGGTAGCGACAACCCAGAAACTCGCCCTTCATCACGCAACACACCGGCTGGCTCAAATAATGATCAAAGTGAAGACGACGATTCTTTCAAGACATAATTTTATGCGCTGTTAAAAGGCATATCCCGTGCTCATTGGAAGGAGGGGCTTGTTTTGATTGTTATCTGCAGTTAAGCACTGAAGGCGTGTCTTCGCACCCTTGCAGGTGAGGTGGCTTGGGAAACTGCCTCTCAGTCAGCGCCAAACCACCAACGACATGAGGACATGCCCGTCTTTTCTTCGGGATGTGCCTTTAGGTTATGAGAATCTCCATTTCTTCCCTCTGTACTACTAATGTATTTTTTTGCATGATCGAGTATTAAGAGTCCGTTCCCATGATCTTTTTCAGATCCTCAGTTATTTTATCTTATGTACGGTTCATAATCTATTTCACAGTCTTATGCTTTACCAAGAGAATACCCGAATAATTACATGTATAGTTATTTAAAAATTTCTTGTGAATAGTGACCGTCCCATCTTAACTCACATTTATGTATTTTTCTTCCACCGACAAACGTATTGTGCATTCCGGTGTTTTTGTCATTGAAGAATTTTTCTGCTGTACATCCTATACAAAAGTGTGTATATGATAGGGAGTTGCGTTAACAACAGTGACAACAAGATCAAGCATAGGTTAAGGAAGTGTTCGGAATGGCTTTTGGTGTAGGAGAATATGGGAGAGGAATTCCAAAATCCTCGATCGATAATCATACTTTGACATGATGTTTTGTGTAGTAGTACAATAATTATAGATCGAAGACTGCGTGCAGATACGTACCCTTAGTGTACTAACAATGTAAGTCACATGGAGGGAACAGGAGGTGCTCTATCGTCAGTTTATTAGATTCAGGAGGCGGAATAGGTCATACTTCTCAAAGATTTTCTTCAGCTGAAGAAAGGCGCTCAATTTGCGCGCGCCTTCGCCACATCTTTGCGCGATCCCCATACTGTAGAATGGTTCGGTTAAGCGCTGCAGAGCGCGTCATCAGATTGCCACTGCCACTGCCGGTGCCGCCAAGTGTGAACGCGGTGTGATAGTCCCGAGTATTCACGATCCCTCATCGCTTCATGTTCTGATCGCATGATTGTCTGATCCCCAAACCAGCTCGTATTTTATCCATCTTGCCTTGTCGCCTACGAACCTGGATCGCATTAACGACCGCCATGGACGATCTAGAATGCCTTATAAGGGTTGAGATGGTGCTATTATCTGCAAACTATAATAATTTTGCAAGGGTGTTATGGCAAGAGGGGACAAGTTGCCCAATAAAAATGAGGCTAATTTGAGTTAGTAGTTATATGGCTAATCACGGGTGGTTGAGCGACAGCCATAAGCCATGGGGTAGGTGCAGCAGGCATCTCTAGCTCGGTCAGTGAACTGAGGCTTACTACTTTTCCTGTCTTCGTTCCTGGACAGTCTGTATCGCTGCCCAACGCTTCATGGTGGCAAAGGTGGCTCAAGGCTCCCCACCACAGGAAACTCCCTGCAAGTCACGTCTTTTGCCATCGGTCATCGATTTTCTATATGCACTCCGGTAAAGAAGAGAGTAAACGCATTTAACTTGTCTCACATACGCCACATGACCGGCAACAGAGGCGAGAAAAGGGCACGCTCGGGGGTGGTGGGGAAAGGGTGCAAGAGGGTGTATATCGTTGGGGCAGAAACGTGGCGTGGCCGTATTCGGCACGCGACGGGACGGTGCCAGCTACGCGCGCCGTATTGGATGGATCCTGAAGCGATGACAGTGCTCTACGCCTCATTCTATGCGTAATCGCTTCAGGACTCAACCAATACAGCGTGCATAGCTCGCACCATCCCATCGCGTGCCGAACACGGCCACGCGACATTTCTGTCCTAACGATATACACCCAGGGGTGGGGTGGGATATAGGTTGGGACACACAAATCTAGGCCTCAGCCTGTGGCTTTTGCCGTGTGACATAAATTACTCAGCAATTTGTTCATGTAAATCCTATCCTCCTTGTACGTCTGTTCCGTTGTATTGATGACTAATGATGATATAAAGATGTCTGTAATGCTTTAAGGGTTGTGCATGGTCATCGCGTGACCTAGTAGCCCCATGACCGTGTGTTCCAACCGTTACCCGGGTAGGGTGGGGCCAATATCCAGACGAACCCTTGCACTTCAGGATGCCCGACAGCTTAGGCCAAGGCACACGTTAAGTTGCTTTGGAAAGGCTCCTCTGGAGGGGGAAGGTCATCAGGCCAAGGATAGGTGATCATCTCTCAGCGGCTGTAATGAGAGCGCCAGCGGCTGTGTAGGCCAAATAAATTGCTGGTTGACGGCATTTTACGTACTAATTGAAGAAGAATCGATGGTGTGTTGGCTTGTTATAACTATCGAGGAATCAGTATTTATTCACAGATTCACAGAAGTTTCGATAGTTCCAAAGAACATGAAAAGAAGAACAAAAAATAGTGAAACTTACAAAAAATCTACATGCACAAAAATAATATTTACAGTATCGTTTCGCAAGGAAAATGGAATGATTACAAGATTAGACACAAGCCTAAGCTCTATCGCCTGCTTCCCGGGAGACGGTCGTTTGGCGCAGCTCCTTGGAGCTAATTGCCAATGGGGCACTGCCAAAGCTCCTCCCCTAAAAAGGCTTGGGTAAATCTGGGAGAGTCCAGACGGCCCATGCGCCCCATTGGCAAATTAGCTGCAAGGGCCGCGCCAAACGACATACACCCTGCTTCCCACAAAACGACCAAATGCTAGAAATTCGTCCACACAAAAAGTGGCTAAAAGATTTCACTAAGGAGTTTTCTTCGTTTGTCTCGGGAGCATTGGGCGAAGTCTTGGCTTTGGAGGCTTCGCTGAAGAAAAGCTAGCTAAGATGAGCACAACAAATAAGCGAGTAAAAATGGAAGACGGTGCATGCTAACCTCTACAGTAGTAAGGCATGGATCAAAAGAAAACCCAAAATTTCACATGCTAGCGATTTTGCAGCGATAGCGAATTGCTAAAAAACTTCCCCAAGGAATGCAAATATCACGCCCACTTGTCGTCGATTTAGAAAACCGCAGTAGATACTTAATCGAGCTCTGGACAAATATTCTCGGCCTCTGTGCTCACTAGAACTCTTCCCCAACCGGACGGATCCGGGTTTTTAAATGGGTTTCTCAAAAAGGTTAGCCAAACTACAAAGCTACAAGTGCTCCGAAACAGGAGCGATGGGCAATAGAAAGCGCACGCGAATATCTGGACCCTGGGGCACACTGATTGGTTCAGGTCGATACAAATGTCGTAGATCTACTCGAGCTTATTGACGATGGTAGGCAAATATATTTTCTGTACACGTGGAGGCTTCGGTCAAGGACGCCCTTCATAGAAGCGATATATTTTCCTGTATTAGGCATGGTTCTGTATAGAACCCATCATCTAATCGGAAATAAGCCTTAACTGTTCACGGCATGTTCATCTGCATACAATTACCAAGGTGTACATTGCCTATTTACGTAGTCTCTACATATACCACCGCACACACAATGTTCAAACCTCTCACTGGGAGACCATCACTTTGTCCTCTGTATCCCTTACTATGTGTATTTGACTTATTTGTTCAGCGAAACAAGCTTCCAAGTGATTGCGAAAATTAGCTGGTGATGAATTTGAGTTTGAATTTTCTAATTATTCAAGAACAAGAGAAAAGCAACCATTACGGGTAATAACAGATGGCTACTTTGTTCAACTGCTTATACACTCGATATCGATTATACGAGTGAGGATAAATGTGACTGAGATGAAGTTACCTTTCGTGACTGATTTTGGGGCAACCACCCTCGCTGAACCCCCATTTGAACTTCGATGGAGAGTTTTCTTGATTGAATTTTTGCCGGTAGTGATCTAAAACGTAAGAATACTTTCAGTGTTCCAACGGTCCGTAAACACATGAACGCAGTCTTGCAATTTGCGCCCATGTCGTGTAGCAAAGTATGTGTGCGACCTCAGAAGCGCACGGAACCTAGCATGAAACAAACTATAGCACGCATGCTACGTTTGGTATTTGTGTCCTTTACATGCGCTTTATAATGAACCAAATGAACCTATAGAAGTGAAACTACAATCGTCGAACAACGTTCCTGTTCCTGGATACCGTAAAACAGTTTGTTCCTATCAATCCATGACTGTGTTTTAACAGCTGCATTTAACCCTTCGAAAAGTGACTGTCCGCAAGAAGATGTTGTTATTTCCTGAATAAAGCAGCCAAGCTGCTTAATTCAAATTGGAGAAGCATATTGCATAAGTGCATGAATAACCTGGCCAAAATTTTCACGTGATTGAGGAATTCAAGGCAAGTCTAATTTATAAATACATTTTCAAGAGCATGACAAAATAACTACTTCGCATACATAGAAACTGACAAAACCTCGCCATCACATGCCCGAGCAGCATACCTTAGACCCACGTTTCGAGTTGAACTTAGTGGCTTCAAAGGATTTGCACTTCCGGATTTTCTCCACTGATTGCACGGGCAAAGCTGTAGCGGCAGCTGGCTGCGGCCTTCTTTTGGTAGGAACCTAAAACCACTCAGGAGAACTTCTTGATATGTCTGTATTGTCGAACTGCAAGAACACATTAGTATCTTTACATGACGGGTGCAATAATTAATTACACGGACCTATACAAGACGGAAACGTCTAACTTGCTGAAAAAATAAAACGAAGTTTACTTGGTATATTTAACAGCGATGAATGACATACTCTCTACATCGATTCTTAAACCCATGAATCCACAATGTGTTCGAATAAAAATTTAAACGAGATGAAAAGTGATCTAAGTACTTCATTCGGATTTATTGAAAGTAAAGCTTTGTATTCTCTGGACTCACCGTTATTTCAGACCCGACTTGTTTTTTAGGCTTATTTCTTTGACCGAAGGATTGGCTGATCTCCGAGGGAGGTGGCGTGTCACCGAGCTCTTCACCCGACTCTGATGAGAAGCGATGATAAATTTTTTACGACATTTAGAACAAGAAAAGGTACCTGAACAGTTTCCTACATCTTCTGCTCTCTCTGTGACATCCCAAACACTCTGTTCACTATCGCTAGATTTCGTAGATCGTAAAGACGGCTATAAATGAAGCACTAAAATATGCATGAGTCACAGGAGACACACTGATACTGCGTAAACGGGGAGCGCCCCTCAAAAAATCAGGTGTGGTTTGCAAAAGAAAAAAACTGTTTAATACCACGACAAATTCGATGTAAAAGAAAATAGTAAATGGAGTCAAATAGTGTAAACTGGTAAGAATAATCGCTTGTTGTTACGACCCTTGGATAAGATTTTGTTAAGCAACAGTTAGATCCAGACAGAGCATTTATTAATCGCAATGAGTGTCTCATATTCAGTAACCCACTACTGATGTCACTGGCGCAGATTAGAACAAAACAGCACTTACCGAAGATGAGAAGAGAGCCGGAACAGCTTCATTGCCATGAAATGAACTATTTGTTTGGCTGATTGTTGTTTGCGATGATGTATCGCACACAACCTTAGACTGAAAAAAGGCGCTTTGTTCAATTTTCACCATAACCTTGCCATACTTGGCTTTGAGCTTGCTTCCCTCACCCTAACAGAGTTGGTGGTAGCCCGACGTGGCTTAGATGATAATAGGCATGAAAGCTGTGATAGTAGTGGATTGCTTTGCGTAGTCTTCTCTGAACGTGGGCACTTGCTCTTTTACTTCATTTTCTTGGGAGAAAATTCATTTGAAATGGGGGCTTTTTTCATGGTGAAATTGCGCTAACCTTTTCCATGACTTTCTGCGAGGTTTGCTTGATTCTGGAAAACATAGATTTGAATATATTGAGGTAGACAGAAAATCCCTCCGTTTTTTCATTTACGGCTCTTCGAATTCTTCCCAAATATTTTTGGTGATTCTGGTAATATTTAAAAACCGCAACTTCCCACACCTTTTGAAGAATGCTTTGTATTGAGTCATTCCATAAGCAGTGTCGTTTTTTTTTTCAGAGAAAAGTTTCGCCATGAAATCACAACTTTTTGCTGCATGTCAAAAGTCATTCGGAAGGGAATTTCCTGCTCTACTAAAAGACATGTTCAGTTTTCGAGTATGTTAGAAAAGCGCCGATATTTAGGCTGGCGAAGAGGCAGGTTCAGCAGATAAAAATTGGCCAAACCGGCAATAAATTAAAACACTATATTATTTAAGGAAAACTAACCAATCATGTGTTCCGTACTTGGCCCCGACCTCTCCTGCAAGTTCCACCAGTCGGTTGCTTAGAAAGTCACGTCGCTCTTTTTCCACATTTAGTTTTTCCGCCACATCTCGGTGATTTCAGACGAATTCTTCGAACCAAGGCAAGAAAATTTTTTCAACCAATCAGTTGAAAGAGTGGTGAAATGTTAAGAACAGGTAGCGAGTAGGAACAGGGAAATATCACTGACCGTATTCTTTAACTTTCTCACAAAAAAATAAGTTGTGAAAAATGTCAACTGGCCTCCTATCACATGGCATTGAAACTCAATCTGAATCGCAGCCGAATTAAACTAGAGAGATATTTCTGATACAGCAGAAAAAGTTCTCCGAAGTGGCTCATAAAACAACTCTACGCAAGAAGTTTGAGAGAAAAATTCATTTTGAATAAGTGTGGGTACTTTCGAAAAAAAGATTTTAGAAAAAAACGACACGACTGCTTGATCGACTAAATATTGGAAATTGTAGAAGAGGTCAGGACTAAGTACGCGACACATGACTGGTTAATTTTCCTATAGTGAAATATAGTGCTTCGATTGATTGCCGGTTTGACCAATTTTTGTTGGCTGAACCTACCTCTTCGCCAGCCTATATGTCGGCCCCATTCTAACGAACTCAAAAACTGAATATGTCATTTTGTAGAACAGAAAATCCTCTTTCAAATGATGTATGCCATGCTGCAAAAACTTGTAATTTCATAGGGAAAATTTATGCTTGAAAAAAACGACATCACTTATAGAATGACCCAATATTTCGTTCCAGTAAGTAATCTGCTCTGCTATGCTATTATCAACTGATTTATCCTTCTGCTCTCTTTTCTGCTTCTTTCCCCAGTTACTTGATGAACGTACTAGATATGAGCCTTTACAACGAAAACCTTTAGCCCTATTTCTTCAAGGAACAAGTGTAAATAATATATTAGGTTTGCCAATATGTCCACCCCCAGCTTTGAATAGATGACGCCACATAGAATCATAATACCATGTGTGATTCGCTTTGACCTTGCCGTGAAATAGAGAATCTCGGTCTTTGTGCTAAACTTTCGAGAATGGGCTTCTCCATTTTTTCTGTAAAGCAAATACTTCACCGCTTCAATAACTATTTCAAGGCAAACTACCTCTCTCTGCAGCAGACATGGCACCAACTTTTGCACAGAATTTCTCCATTATGTCCTTGGCAATGTTCGTGACTGCTAAAGAAGATAATCGTGAAACGCACAAGAAACATGATTCACATGAAGCTCGCTCTTCACATACGGGATCATACGGGAATGCGGTACAGAACGACACAGTACAGCACGCATGCCAGCAGCATAACCAGAAACACTCAAAACCTTTCAGGAAGGTTTTTGGACACCTCTGAGTATAAAAGATGAAGAATAAAGGATAAAGTTTGGGGTTAATCAATCCCTTGCTGGGATGCGCCGCACATTCACCTCTAAGTATATTCCAAAGAAGTTCCCAAGTAAAGACAAAAAAGTGCATGGAATTATCGAAGAAATACAACATAGAATTTACGAACGTTGGAATCAGATAAGGGGAGACCAACTCTTTTAGCAAAGCCAACTAACCAGGCATTTGTGGTGGTTGCCAAAGACGACCATGGAAATCTTTGCTTTGACTGCCACTATCCTGATAAAAATCGTTAACTTGAGGACACTAATCAGATCGCGTAATAAATGTTTTATAGCTAATAGAATGTGGCAAATAATTTCTGCAGAACAGTCCGTTATTCACCGCTTACCTCCACGACACATATTTTTTGTGCAGCCACCTCATCGACTGTGTCAGAGATTTGTTTGTCACGGAACTTCGACTTTGGAAAATACGGTGAACGAATTTCTCCAAAGCAGCGGGCCCATTCATCTTCTGAGAAAGTGAATACCCATGTCCCCACAAGTTCAGGAGAGATGTAGTGATATGCCTACTCAAAGGTTGTAATAAGACTGATTACTGAAGGCATTGGCAGCAACAATGCCCATTACTTACCCGTCGCGGGTGGCTCCATATCCATACTGAGATCTACTCGGGTGGCACGAGATTTAATGACAATGATTTCGAAGGTGCAATGGGTCTGGAAGGGAATGTATGAGTGCACGGCTATAACTCGTATTGTAAGAGTTATGGGGGATGCGACTGTAAGGAAATTTGAGTGTTGTCACAGGCCGCCATCATACTTTGCGATTCTATGATTCTGCAATTCTGCGACGTAGCACTTTCGCACGCGATGCTACAACCTAGATATTGCGCGATGCCGCAACCCCGCGTGCGGAGCCGCAACACCGCAAAATCGCAAGATTGCAAATTCGCAATCTGACGGCGACCATACCAGCGATAGAGCGATAATAAGCTGAATTTCAAAACTGTCTAGAAACAAATGAAAGGCAAATCTTAAATGCAAAAATCGTGCACGATCACTATTGAGTGATAAATTCTACGAGGTGATAGACAATAACAATATTATAAGTGAATATAAATTATATATATTATAAATAATTATAATATAATATATAGTAAATTGTCATATATATTATAAATAAATATAAATAGAAATTTCGGTCAATAACATCAACCTACAAATAAACTTGGGTGAATAAGTCTGAGTCTTGCTGAAGGCTATCAACACGACAGTTCTGACACTGGTCTACAGCATCCCAAGCTTGATAATTGGTGGTGTGGGCTTTTCAATGATGCTTCATCAATAAGGCATTCGAAATCACACTTTCGACATCTAATTCTTCTGATGTATGACTTGAAGAAAATATCTGCTGGGTTCCTGAAACAACCACGGAAGCATACGGAGAAGTGACCCATCGTACCTGAACTATCAGTATTCGTTTGAATAATCCAGAAGTGATGGTTGCGACGGTAGTGACGACTAGTGCCAAGAACAAGTGAAAATTTGGTATTTATTATCATTTATTTTGATTCAAATTTATTTATTCGTTTATTATATTTCTTAGAACCTATTCCTTGAACGATTTTATAGTTTCGAAGGTGCTATCACATTGGGAGGGCATCCCACTATTACTTTCAGCTAAGCCTAGAAGGGGAAAGGAACCCCTCCTTTCCTCCACCAGGGCTTAGGCAAACATATACGCCCCCATAGCAGATTGGCCTCTCAATGATCCCTCCAAGATGCTTTGGTAAGCAACTTTCTATAAGACGCCTTTTCGATGCAATATCACCGTTTCGAAATATTGAATAATGATTCGGAAATGATAAAAATTATGTAAAACGAATAATGCCAAGTGTTTTCGAATGCGAATGGTTTCGCGACGATACTGCACTTTTGGTGTGGTTGCGTACACCGAGCGATTACCGTGATCTCGTGTTGTTTTAATGCGCGGCTACATTTCCATCATACACATTCTGGAGATCGCACGAGGAAAAAGTGCATTGTGATGATGATTCGCATAAGTGAATTCCCATGGTACGCGACAACACGGTAATCATCATATCACCACGCAACTTGTCGCGTGTCGCTTGGACGGGACTAGATTATCTGCGCCTTTGCTCGCTACCGGGTTTTAGCACCATCAAGTGACTTTTTGGAAATGTCGGCTATTCACAGGATCCCTTTTACAGGTACGGGACCTTCCCGTTTTCCTTAGGAGGAAGTCAAGAGTCTTTATGGAAGATTTCTAGGAATTCAACACCACTAAATAAAATTGAAACTCATTGTTGCACGGTGTTAGTTGAAAGGGGTCACCCTGTGTCGCGGTGCAACTACCTTAATCTACACACAAGACAATGCTAGCTTTAACCCCGAATTACCAACATAGTTTTTGTCGTACGAGCCATTTCATTAGCACATACCATTCTTCGATAATTTTAGACACGAATCTGATGCACGGCGCATCCTTAAGAAGCCGCTCGTCAGTTTTGTTCGCCAACAAATGATTCCACGAGTTGATTAACCATTTTATGCTTCACATTCTCACCGACAAAAAATACGATATACAGATGTCGACGACATTATGCTCAATGTTTACATAATAGTAGGATTTGTTTAGAATATACGAGAATACCTGTACAAATCGATAAATGAAGGTTCCTGAGAAAAGTTAGTGGGCGGTGATGAAACACCTGAATAGATCACAAACATGCAAATGTACAAATATTTGTTATGAAGATCAAATGATGAATATTGTGGAAGTTTGAAAACATGCAAAAAGAACAACTTAAAGGTAGATATCGAGCGATTTGAAGCTATTTCGTGGATACGCTGTTGATGATAGTGTTTATTGTTTTAATTCGCAGGGGACAGATCCGTTAACCACGTATAGACGAACTACGAGAGATTATTATGCAACTGTTTTCGCAGGATTGTTCACACAGATAGGCGTTCGAGGAATGAGACACATACGAGACGACAGATGGGTAGCGGCTACGTTAACAGTCGATCGTCAGTCCCTTCACAAGAGAATTCTTAGACTTTACTTGCATGTTTTATTTGCAAAATGTATTCACTTTTGTGTTTTATTCTAGCTCTAGCGACGTCTGGTTACACGTGTGGTGCATGAGGAGCCGATGCGACGTCGCGGTACTGCACAGCGACGCCGCGCTGGCCCCCTTCACTTCTTGAAACCCTGCTTGCTTGATGACTGAACTAACGCCTATCTATATAAACAGAGTAAAATATTAGAAGAGTGTTTATGTCCTGAAATACAAATGAATCCCTCATTTTTTTGGTAATACTTTGATAACGATGCTAAACATCTGTAGCGTCGGGTTGACCCCGAACACTGCTTTCCCTGGACGTTTTCGCATTCCATCGACGTACTGCTGCAGTGGCAATGGTGATAAGTAGAATAACGGCTAAGGCAGCCACGGAACCCATCAGAAGGAATGGCCAGGCGAATGCTTTTGACGACAATGAGCCCGTTTGTGAAGCCAGTGATGACTCGGATACCTTAAAAACGGGGATAAACGACGACCATATCAACGGGAAACGGGGATAATTGGGGGAATGACATCAAATATCACCTCAGGGATACAGCGGTCTCCCTCCTGCACATGGCCAATAGCACAGCGTTCACATCTCTCTCCAGTATAGCCGCTGGTGCATGTGCACTCGTTGTCCTGAATTTGGATTTTTAAGAGCCCAAAGGAAAAAAATAATCAAATAAGATCATAAATGTTAAGGATTTCACTCCCTCGATCGATTGGTTTGGGATGTGCCATGCATGAATTTTTGTTCGAAACCGTAAAGGTATTTGACAGGTTCAAACCATGAGTTCTGGGGACGATTACCGTCTTATCTCCAACTCTCACAATTGTCCTTTCTTTACTACACAAAAGCCTTACACACCAGCACAGTTGATGTATCACTTTTATCTACACCTAATTGCTGTCGATCGATCACATTCCATCATCCAACCCAGTGACACTCCTAATCGCACTACAACGTAAGCGCGGGGATAACGGCTGAGATTTGTAACTGATCGATCTTGGCCGGTTAAGCCATGCATTTGCCTTCTCGTGGAATCACAGGCATTACAGGATGATACAAGCATGCATGATGATCGTTGCAATATGGAGCACGATTTGTGCGTACTTTTAATGGTGTGGCAGGGGGGGGGGGACATCTTGAGAACGACACACCTCTACATGTTCAACGTAACAGTAACCTTACTATAGACGGTAACAGGAAAAATGAAGTTGGTTTTCGTCTAAGCTCAGGGGTATGAATAGGGTGCAAGGATTGAAATAATTAGGTACTTCAGCATGATACCACACAAAATTTTCTTTTTAAAGGCCTTCCATCTGCCGACTTTGTATCCGTTTTATAAGACATAGGGAGGAAGAACAGGGCTCGATTCAGGGGAAGGAGACCCTAGAAGTGAACTGCTTCTCCTGTTACCTGGTACCCACTATTCTGTTCGACAAAGAACCGTTTCACTGCCCTCCCACCAGAGTTCCATCCTCCTGAACTTAGGCTGACATTGACAGCCTCAGACCAACAGTTGCGTTGGTAACTAGCACATCAGACGTTCAAAGGACCGTTACTGCTACCTCCTTCGCCCAAAAGTACACAGTGTCCAACTAACCTCAATTTTCTTGGTCAAAGAGAGTATGTTGGCTTTTTTTGGAAAAATTGAGGAACAGCACAAAGCATTCATAAATTTAAAATACATCGATCTTGTGATTCTGGGACAGAAGTGATTTCATGGCGCATCCACAAAAGTTGCGTATTTCTTTGCTCAATACTTTTCGATCCCAGATTTTTTCACTGCTTTGTGACAGCTCCAGTAGATTCATGCCGTGCTTACCTGATTAACGCTCCCTCCATTTTTGCAAATCAGTTGCACATCACAAAATGGTCCAGTGAAGCCAATATCACATAAACAGAAACCTTCCTAAATAAAGACAGCTAATCTTCATGAGAATCTCCCTGTCCTTCCACGGCTCTACTCATGGATTGAGATGGACGCAATATGATGTATAGGAGATTACTGGGACACTCACCAATCCTCCTGTCGGTATACCATTGTAACAGGTACGCATATGACAAAATAGACCTGTCCATTTTGCATTACATTCACATTTACCATTGATCAATTTTCCTGAAATGTAATTTAATCATTCAGTATTAACAGAAGTGCCAGCAATAGTGAATTGACTTTGCCATGCAGTTATACGGTTGAAAAGATATACGCAATTAGATGTATAATTACCTTTTTCGGGCTCACAATATGTGACCTTTTCGCAGCGTTCACCCGTCAAGCCGAATGGGCAATGGCATCGAACCTGAACGAACGAGAACACTTACTAACAGGCGTAAGTGGAATTAGGGGGGGGGGGGCAACGTAATGAATATTAAACTGTAACATGTTTTTACATGAATTCTGACCAGTAACATTTAGATTTACAGGATTGGACCTGCATAAATATGACATCTAGGTACGTCAATCATGTAAGGACAGGTTAATGTTCAACATTCAGCAGATTGTCCCCCCCCCGCTAATACAGCACCGGAATTTACAAAATTTGGGAGCTACCAGTAAGATCAACAACAGTACCTGTCCATTAACGGCGTGTCGACGACCTCCGTTCAGGCATCGGTCTTGTTCGCATTGTTTTCCTTCATACCGTAACGTACATACGCATTCACCCTGAAACAGGATTCTTGATTACGGTATTACCGAAAAAAAGCGTAATAGGCTGACTGTGACCCCTTTATTGCTTCTGCTTTATGCTGGCTTTTTTTTTGAAGAGCCGCGGCGTGACACTTACTGTCAAGCGCCTTAATCCCCCCATGTGTACAGGTTAATCCGGCCAATCAAAAACGCTAATCCTTCATCGTGTTCACTTCTTTGATAGATTCCCACGCGCACGCATAGTACCTCTTGAATACGCACACGGCAGGTGTCTGACCATCCATCCCCACTGTTTCTGCTCAACGCACCACATCACCAGATGTGACCGCATAGTTTAAAGTCTCGTCGAAGACCTCCACCGCCTGCTGGTACAAACGCTGGGAGTCAAAAGTACAGCTCAACCTATGGATCTGTGGTGAAACCATGGCCTTTACAAGACCCCATGAGATGAAAAAGACCTCATGGGTGGGAATGATTCTGAAGTCTTAGGAGGTTGTGCATATATGAAGTATTTGTGGTGAAGAGTCATTTTCGAGCAATCGCCTGTGTAGACTCAGCTAAGCAGAGAGCAGAAAGTCCCTTAACGGAAATAATAAATCAATTGATGCTGTGCATGAATCTCGTGGGTTTCGTTTCTGTTTTTTTCTGTTTAGTTTTTTATTTTTCTTTTTCCTCAGTTTCTGTTTTTTGTTGTTTTTTTTCTTGCTACACATCTTTGTGTATTTCAAACAAATAAATAAATAACAGAAAATATATTGCGGTACTCTTGGAAGGGCATGAATCGGGGCCTGACTTGTATAAGGCCCCATATATGATCAATAAGAAGGAAACGACTGCCTGCATAATAGTCAGGCCCCTTCCCTTAAGCTCTACGAGCAAGGGAATAGTCGTTGGATGTTCTAAGGGCCAGAAGAGTCTACTGAGCCATTCTGACTTGCAATAATGACGATCGGAGAGCTTGCTGGAGCCATATCGAGGATTCTCCGTGGGATGAGAGCGATGCAGGTGAAGATATGGGGCTGCTGAAATGTGATAAACCAGGGAGCTCTATAATGCCCACCAAAAGATCCCGGTTGGATTCACGATTATCCCTTATGCAAAACTCCACTGTATTACACTCCTCAAGTACGTTTTAGTGGGAAAGTAACGACTCTCGTGGAGCACCCAGCTGTCATCATGGAGCCAATAAGAGAAAGTGGTCTCAGAAAAGCCATAATTAAGCTAATTTGCGCCGAGGCGATTTTCTGACGAGATAATAACTATGCTTCTGCGCTGCGAACTACTCGAAGTGAGTACACTAACGTTTTTCTAGGAACCTTGGAAAATAAGTTCCAAAATACTCACATTGACTAGTACTCCTCCATTTTTACAGTAATCAGGTGGTAATGGTAGGTCTTTTAGTCGCTCTTGAGCCAGTGACGAT
The DNA here is from genome assembly GCA_963978905.1 of Trichostrongylus colubriformis. Taxonomy (NCBI): domain Eukaryota; kingdom Metazoa; phylum Nematoda; class Chromadorea; order Rhabditida; family Trichostrongylidae; genus Trichostrongylus; species Trichostrongylus colubriformis. Next base: position 11,715,622 of record OZ022257.1, read on the forward strand.
GAAGCAAACAGCAATGGAATAATGTAGATGAAATCAGCCATCTGAATAGATCAATAGTCGAAAAGCTGAAATCAAAAATGAAATGGTGATGAAAATGAATGGCAAAAATTTTTATAACGACAATTAAGACAATCAAATCAATTTTAAAAGAGTACAACGCTTCTGAAGTATTAACGTAGCAGTACCAACCAGTCATCCACCAGTACTACTAGTACTATGTGTGTATTCTGGATCTCAAAGAAGTTGCTGGTCAGATAGACAGACGTCGTAATCGAATCAGTCCACCCAAAGAGGGATTATCGTGGTGGAGTCGCTGCGCATGAATACACCTACATCATCAGTCATCAGCACATGCAGCAAGAAGAGTACGATGGCAGCTTTTGCAGAGCGGCCGAGGAACTTTCGAGAACGCCCCGGGAGTACCCTTAAAGTGTCATAAATTTGTAGCGGCATTCACTATGCATAGAAAAGGACTCATTGCATCTTCCCCAATCTCATGAACAGGAAAAGTCCAGACTTTCCCAATGAGCCCCCAATAATTAGTAACAAAAAAAAAATGTTTATGAAGAAGTCTTTTTACAAAGGTTGTTTGCTTAGTTTGTGCCTTTCGAGGTTGATTGGTGGAACATTTATCGAAACGGCCTAACGTTTCGACATAATCGTCGTCTTCGGAGGCCTTTTTACAAAATTTACAAGTTTATGCTCGGGTGAGCATTTTCAGGTAGTCAAGCAAGAAGTGTAAAGGCTTGCATAGGAGGTATTTATAAGCGACATCCCCATGACTCAAGTCATAGATCAAAGTATAGTTGAAGCTATTTGCAATCCCATTTCTCCGTGGGAGGTGGAGGGGATTACAGATTTACATGGTACGATGAGGATACCGATCTATACCTCAACGAGCAGACATTTTAAAGACCAAATCGTATTCGGTTGCCACTACGATTCTGAATAGTAGTAGAATGCGTGGCGCAACACAAAAAGAATTGTTTGGCCCATGAAAAAATACGAAAATATTAGAAAGAATGGAAGGTTGTCAACGAAGTTATTAAAGGAAGGCGATGAAACTCTGAAAAATGGCTCAGAAAGTGTAGAGTAACCATGCTAGAGAGCTGAGTAGTCGTATCACTGACAGCAATTTTGGCCAATGAATAGAAGTCTCGAGGCCATCGCCTGACCACTCTGGCCCTCACGCCTACAATACTCACCCCGCCCCCTAATTAGCTGGGCCAAATGCCGGCTGCACGTCGTTGGCGACCTCGAAAAGAATTCCGCACACACACACCCACGGGCTTCAGTGCTCATTTCCCGGAATAATAACCAATGGAAAAATTTGAAGAAATAAATTTACACAAATTTGACATATAATTTGGTACCAAGACCAATAGCACTGTAATAATTACTGGCACAAGCGATGATTTATTACCGATTTGGCTAGGTGGTAGAGACCTGATCGACATCGTAAATCATCTCTGCAATAAACGTGTATACTACTGGTGCCTTCTCATCATTATCGGTCACCGGCCACAATCTGACCACAGCCATCGGTAATCCAATGGTTCATGTGGGAATTCTTGCAAGAATAACTCAATTGCCTGATAGATTCGTAGAATACAGCCTTCTCACTCCACTTCTGTGCGCAAGCGCCAAATCATCAAAACTGAAAAATATCTGAGTTTTAAAGGTGAGTGTTTCAATTTCTGAGCCTTGAAAATAATAAATTGTCCGCCAACGACAACGGAAGCAGCACTTGACGAGCTCTTGCTGAGCTTTCCCCTTACGGAACGGTAAAGTAAGGTCTAGGCGATTCCCTCTAAGAGCACCAGCAGCTGTAATACATCTTTCAGAGTACATTCCGTAATCCTTCAAAAAAAAAGGTAGGGATAGCGAAATGGGGTCCTTGAAAGGGTACACGGAACAGTGATCCTGGGTCCCTGGAAAGGTATTGCCGCTATTCGCTGTACACTTTGACCGTTTTTTGAATTCGTTCTTTCAGCACGAATTCAATTCAGCAGTATCAGCAGTAAACAGTGAATTGTCTCGGCACTTCATAACTAAACTAAAAAATTGTTATCATTATCAGGGGTATTCGAATGATGTTTTTATCAGTTACAATTATTTATAAATTTATTCATGTATCTTTGCAAAGGCTACAACCAAAATGAAGATTACGCCAAATTTATTGACAATGAAACTTTGACACTAAATATTATACCCATTTTTTCGAATAAACAAAAGAATGTGGGAACAAGGCATCATTTCCATGGGAAAAAAGTTGGTAAAATGAAGCTTCTACTGGAAAAAAGCTCTACAAAAGAAACCCTGGAATTGGCACATAAATTTAATAACTCTGATGGGGACGATAAGATATTTCCCTTCCTTAGCATCCTGCTCAGCAATTCGGCATATTCTGTGTACAGACCTCGACCCTGTACAATCACCTAGCTCTGCCCAATTTCGTACATATGGTGACCACGGTGTCTTGAAAAGCTTTGATGGTAGTTACAGAAACATAATTGGCCAGACAGGCGCACAGATGCATTCGAGCGGACACCATATTGTGGATGGGGTAGTTAGTTGGTGTTCAGAGAGAGCTCATTTGCAGAAAAAAAGGCACAGTGCAGAATGAATACCATTTGCTGATCGTCCCAAAATTTATTTATTTATTTATTTATTTATTTATTTATTTATTTATTTATTACACGTTTAAAAGCACATGTGGGTGGAAAGTGATAAATAAGTCACAACGTCATCAAAATAAAGGACAAGTTGGAGAATCTTGTCCCCATGTATTATTGTATATTAATTAGTGTAATATTAAGTTGTTGCAAAATTAATTTCGAAAATGGACCGCAACCCCGCGTGCAGAGCCGCGACACCGCAGAATCGCAAGATCGCAAATTCGCAATCTGACGGCGACCATACCAACGATAGAGCGATAATAAGCTGAATTTCAAAACTGTCTAGAAACAAATGAAAGGCAAATCTTAAATGCAAAAATCGTGCACGATCACTAATGAGTGATAAATTCTACGAGGTGATGGGCAATAACAATATTATGAATAAATATAAATTATATATATTATTAGGTTGTTGCAAAATTAATTTCGGAAATGAACCGCATACTTCAAACTACTATAACTCAGCTTAAACACAAGTTTATTAATCGAAGTAAAAACCATCAGAATCCACACACCTTTGCCAACGAACAGGCAATAAATCTAAGCCTTCACTATAAAAACTACTATCACGAGAGTCAACGAAGTCAAGGAAGGCACATTCAACATCGTCTAAATTAGTAAATTGTTTCTGACGCAGATGAGAATTGAGGGCTCGAAAAAAGTGATAGTCTGTTGGGGAAAGGTCGGGAGTATAGGCTGGGTGAGGGAGAACTTCTATATCCAAGTGGGTCAATTTTTGCCGAGTGATTTGTGAGGTGTGTGGCCTTGCGTTGTCCTGCAACAGGATCGGCCCTCCTCTATTCACCATCGCCGGCCACAATTTTTGCAACTTTCTATACATTTGCTCCAGATCAAAACAGTAATACTCTGCTGTGACTGGCTGACCAGGTTGCAAGAAACTGTAATGGATTACACCTTTACAACACCACCACACAGTAATCATAACCTTTTTAGGGTGAAGGTCGGGTTTAGGAAAAGTTTTTGGAGGAGCATCCTTATCTACCCAGACTAATCCCCGCTTCCTGTTATCATAAAGAACCCATTTTTCATCTGCAGTTATAATACGGTTTACAAATGGCTCATTTTTATGGCGAACTAGGAGATTAGAGCAGGTGTCGAAACGTGCCAGACATTGTTCATCGGTCAGGTCATGAGGCACCCACTTCGACATCTTCTTCACCTTGCCGATTGTCAGCAAATGTCTGGCCACTGTAGAGTATGTACGCCTAGGTCTTCTGCTAACGTACGAGTATTCGTCTCCGGATTTGCTTCGACGGCTCTCCTTAAAGGAATCGTCCACGGAAAATGAGTTTTTGTATTACCCATATATTTATGTTGTATTTGCCTAATGTTGGCCTCATGCAAATCTTCACGCGAAAAAATGTGAATCTGGCTGAGATACAGCACCACAAAGTGCGGTCCCAGTGGGCGGGGCCTCCGTGTAAAAGCCTCGTCCCGTCTTCCGCCGCCGTTGGGAACGGAGAATGGGACTGTTTACGTAACCTTCTGTTCCTACAATGCGTCCAGACCACGGCGGACGCAGTACGAGACTTTTACACGGAGGCCCCGCCCATTGGGACCGCACTTTGTGGTGCTGTATCTCAGCCAAATTCACATTTTTTTCGCGCGAAATTTTGCATGAGGCCAACATTAGGCAAATATAACATAAATATAGTGGTGACACAAAAACTCATTTTCCGTGGACGATTCCTTTAAATCTTGATCATTAAGCGATGACCCGCGGCCGCGACCCGACTTCTCTTCGAGATCAAAATCGCCAGAAGCAAATTTTCTAAACCAGAGCTCCACTGTTCGTTCGCAAGGACAATTCGTCCCAAAAACACTGCTGAGATTACGAGCTGCCTCCACTGCGGAGTGTTCCAATTTAAACTCATAAAGCATGATGACTCGATAGTCGCGTCGGTTCATGATTATACGCAGCCCTGGAAAAGGCCGGCTGGAAAACTTAGAGCGACATTCATAGAAGTTTCTGAAAGAGCAGAAAAAAACCCACCAAATGGTATGCCTGGCGTTCCTTGGGATGGAATAGTTCAGGGTAAAAAAATCTACTTATTTATACATACCTTAAAACCGAAATTAATTTTGCAACAACCTAATATCTTCATTGCATGCTTAGACCAGGCGAGCTGTCCAATCCTCCCAGACTGTGGTGAGCTCTACTATCCTTTAGGAAAAGTACTGACTTATCCTACTATATATAATTCGCTTAGTATGTCTGTGTGTGTGTGTGTGTGTGTGTGTCCGTCTGTCTGTCACGAAATTCATATCTCGCGTCGCAGTAAAGCTGGGACCCTGAATTTTACAAGTGATATAGGGGGTGCCAAGGGAACCCCAGAGGTGGTGGACCGAAAGTGATAGCAGCTGATAAGGGCTGATAAGGAGCCTCGGAAGGCAAAAGTCACCAAATCCGTTTCGCCTTTCGCGTTGATCCAAAAGCGCTAACACTCATAGGTGTTGTGCGAGGTGGGACGGGGACATTAATGGTGGGTGACCCGCATTGATAACGGTTGATAAGATTTGACAGGGAGCGTAAAAAGGCCAGAGTCGTCAAATCCGTTTCGCTTTTCGCATTGGTCCTGGAGCGTTCATACTCACAGGTGTTGCGCGGGGTGGGACGGGGACATTAATGGTGGGTGACCCGCATTGATAACGGTTGATAAGATTTGACAGGGAGCGTAAAAAGGCCAGAGTCGTCAAATCCGTTTCGCTTTTCGCATTGGTCCTGGAGCGTTCATACTCACACGTGTTTTGCGGAGTGCGACGGGGACATTGATGGTGGGTGACCCGCATTGATAACGGTTGATAAGATTCGATAAGGAGCATTAGAAGGCTAGAGTCGTCTAATCCGTTTCGCTTTTCGCATTGGTCCTGGAGCGTTCATACTCACACGTGTTTTGCGGAGTGCGACGGGGACATTGATGGTGGGTGACCCGCATTGATAACGGTTGATAAGATTCGATAAGGAGCATTAGAAGGCTAGAGTCGTCTAATCCGTTTCGCTTTTTGCATTGGTCCCGGAGCGTTCATACTCACAGGTGTTTTGCGTAGCGAGACGAGAAAGTTGATGGTGGGCGATCCAGCTTGATAACGGTTGATAAGATTCGATAAGAGCGGAAAAAGGCCAAAGTCGTCAAATCCGTCTCGCTTTTCGGAGACATTGATGGTGGGTGACCCGCATTGATAACGGTTGATAAGATTCGATAAGGAGCATTAGAAGGCTAGAGTCGTCTAATCCGTTTCGCTTTTTGCATTGGTCCCGGAGCGTTCATACTCACAGGTGTTTTGCGTAGCGAGACGAGAAAGTTGATGGTGGGCGATCCAGCTTGATAACGGTTGATAAGATTCGATAAGAGCGGAAAAAGGCCAAAGTCGTCAAATCCGTCTCGCTTTTCGGAGACATTGATGGTGGGTGACCCGCATTGATAACGGTTGATAAGATTCGATAAGGAGCATTAGAAGGCTAGAGTCGTCTAATCCGTTTCGCTTTTTGCATTGGTCCCGGAGCATTCATTCTCATAGGTGTTTTGCGGAGCGGGACGGGGAATTTGATGGTGGTGGGCGATCCAGCTTGATAACGGTTGATAAGACTCGATAAGGAGCGTGAGAAGGAAAACGTCACTAAGGTCGGTACGCTTTTGCGGCTAACAATTTGTTCACTTTCGCAGGTATTGTAGGGTACAGGGATCTCAATGGTACTGATAAGTACAGGAGTCTTAGTGACGACGGATTACAGTGTCTGATAAGAGCCGTTAGGGATCAAATGGGATGTAATCCTTTACATCGCTCGATACTACTATACGACCGCCTTAGCAAAAGCGTCTGATGCTCAGTGCCATTGGTTGAATATATTTTGTTTGTTCTGATATCACTGACCGATGTATCGACCGTTGAATTGCCTAACTTTCCAAAAAATGGCGCATTTCTTTTGATACTGCGATCTACACTGATAATCATGTTACAACCTATATTTGTGATAGCAAAGCAAGCGTTCTACTCGAAATCATTTTCTGATGCGGTACTGGCAGCAACACTGGGTATCGACCGCTAGACCATGTAAAATTCCAAATAGTGAAACATGTCCATGAAAATGATAAACGTCGATAATCGAAACATGGATCTACCATCAATGTGTAGGAATTAGATGCTCAGCAAGTGAACAATTTGTTACCAATCGATGCAATCGAATACAAAACTTCCGTTCTCTAGACTATGCTCGATGATGACCTATACCAGTTGGCTGGCGCTCACTACTGCGCGCCATTCATGTTGATAACGTGCAAAACGGGTTCGATGCAAAGCTACTGAAGGAATATCATTGTCGAAATGCTTTCCTATCACACTATTTTCTCTGCTTTTATCCTAACAAATAGCTCAGCTGTAAGCAGAGGAAAGGAATTTTCCACTAAACTCCATACACAACTGTGGTCGTGCCGATCAAACTCATTTTGCACAACATCGCCATGAATCGCGCGCATTGGGTGCGCCAGCCAACTGGTAGTATATATGTAGGTAAGGCTCTCATGTCGTCATGTAAGGCAAATCGCATTCAAATGCCATTGCGATTCTAACTGAAAATGAATGTGTGGCGCATTCTGGAAATAGCTCCTATCTTATACTTTCTCAAGGCTCATCTTTGGGTCAGATGATCTGATAACGAAAAACATATGCGTTTTATGCACACAGGCTATCCAATTAAGCAGCTGGTTTGTTTTGGGTGGCGGTAAGATGGACGAGATTGTTACACATCCCCGGGAACATCCCATCTATCATCAACATAACCTTCCAGCTACACATCGGGACATCCTACACATTAATGTCCCCTCCTCACCTGGCGCCCTTATCATTACAACAAATGAACAGCACCACCTGAACAGTGGTTTCCAACTACCTCACATCACGGCAATGATATCTGCTGAGGATGAAAAGCTCAAAAATGGGGAGGGACATTCAAATTCAAACAGGCCATCGCAAACTCAAGAATATGCATATACTGCACTCAAAGGTCAGTAAAGCTGCCGTCAGACTTCGCGATTCTGCGATGTTGCGGCGTCACACTTTTGCACGCGATACGGCGACCTTGAGATATTACATTGCCGCGACTTTGCGTGAGGAACCGCGACACTGCAAAATCGCAGAATCACGATCTTTGACGGTGACCTATTAGTTAAGAAGGCTTCAGGTATGTTATGTACTAATAGAAGTTCATCCGGTGAATTAGTATCGATAGTAACGCTACACTTATAGCTGAGGTAATGTGCTATATAGCCACGAGACCTTTGTACTACATTCTCTGACAGCTACGCTATATAAATAGATTGAGCAACATAATGGTCAAGCCGTGAATTGCATCAGAAGACCCAGATCCACCCAGCTGGGTCTCATCCACCCGGCCCTCTTTGGTGACAGACGTGCTGCCTTCAGTCCCTTATGAGCCCAAACGGGACAGGACCTCTATTGCTGAATATTTTATGGAATGAACTCGGCGTCTCCGCTCCATCCATCGTCCATTACCAATTTGGAATGAATACAGTATGCGGCGGGTATGGCCAATTGCCGGCACCACAAAGGCTCACGCACCGATATTACCACATTAATAATGGAGAGTTATGATAGGCCCTTCGCGAAATATAAGACACCCGCAGCGGAACCCGTCTCATCTCAAGGCGTAGAAAGCGCGTCTCGCGCCAAGAGCCATTGCCGCGCGCATCGATGACAATGAGAACAAAAACATGCTCTTGAACCGACGACGAGGTCGAACTGTGAGACGATAGGTCTCGATAGTCCTCTTCACAGGTGCCCCAGCACTTCATTACCTTTCATTGATTTCAGGGGATGTAGAGGACCCTTTGAGCAATGGATTTGATCTTGTTACGCTATGAGGGATGACTGTAACTCAGATTCAAACCATACTTCAGAATCGATCTCGAAGGTGGTTCAGATCACAAGACATGGTACAGGATCACCCAGTGGTCCATGCTGGACTAAATAAAGTATCTCATTGCGTTCTGTTACGATAAGGGATGACCATGACTCCAACTGGTTAGATGGGCAAAAGGATTACCCAGCGCTTATCATTCTCCCTCTGCTGAATTAACTAATTTATTTGAGAATGTAGATTGAGAGTGAAATAAGCACTTGGACCCAGAGCTGCGGACGTTTCTATATTCCATTTGGCATGCTTTTTTTTGATGCCGATGTGGAAAAGAAAATGTTCTCACTGGATCAAGATTTCAGGAATTTTTCAAGTCTGGTCTAGAAGGCCTATTTGATAACGAAGTGGGTAAACGCCCCAGCATACTTCCATGACAAGAGAATTGTATGAAGTGTTACGCAGCCCTCTAATTTCCAGCCAAACCGGATTTTTCTTGAAATGTTCATGGTAGGCTCCTTATGGAACTGGCAAGATATAAAGAAGCCAGCCATGGCAAGAAATTGAATTACTTCTCGATTCTACCGGAAAATCCCATAATCTTTGTGATGAAACTGGGGAGGGGGAGGGGGAGAGAGCATTTCTTCTAGATTATCTGAGATTGATGGGACTCTACGATAAAAAGTGAGCGACTCAGGTCCTCTCACAATCTTTGAACTTGAAGCAAAAATCCATAAACGAGATCATTATGTCATGAAGTGTAATTAGGCCCGTCGCATGACCGGAAGCTTTTTAACTTTTCGTACAAAATAAAAAGCTTTAAACATCGCATTGCTAACTTCAGCTCAAGAGTTTTTTTTTTTACTTTGCATTCTAATAGTTGCATTTTCATGGCTCTGAGTCCATGTCGTGTGCCTACGAGTCATCTGGTTTGCAATGCTGTTGCTTCGAGTCAGAAGAAGAATTCACACCCAATTCCGTATTGAAATGAGAGAACTGCATTGTGATCGAGCCATTTCGGGCCAAATAACCATCCATCCGTTGCTATTCAGTAGTTGAGTGTCGAACTCAGACTGACATCCACAAATCATCCCAAAGGGCTCATTATACAGTTCCACAGAAGTCCTCATTACTGAGGCGATCGTTCTGCATAATTCCCGCCTGCGTGGATTCCCACGGTGTGGGTTGACAGAAGCAATAACTTTTAGAATTGCTGGACGAGGTCAAATGAGTTCCCGTTCCCGCACCATAAAATAGGGCTCCATGTGACCACATTCAATGATTTACTACTACGACCATCATTACCAAGTGCACGGGCGCCTTCATTATTTCAAGCCCCAAATGACGAGAACCCGTCGGCGAAGCTGGACGACATACAATTCGCTTCCTATGCGAGGATTGCCGCGATCAGATGGCTCTTGAGGGTGCTCGTATTCGCCTGATATTCGGCTAATTTGTGTAGCAATATGCGTCATTCAATTGACCGCCGTAGCTGGTTATTAATATGAGATTAGGTGATCATCGTAACACGCGGACACTAACCAAATCCCCTGGGTTATATCATTCGGAAGGATGTCTTGGGTATTGAAATATTCGTCTGAGCATCCAACGCTCCAACACCACATTCAGGCCTTGTTGTGAACCCAGTTGACCTTTCAGCTCGTGCTCGTACACATACGTTGCTGTTTTCGGATGACTCCTAATTAGGACAAGATAATGGCAGGTTACCGAGACACTGATTGGGAAACAATCAGACAGCACACAACACACTCATTGCCCGGATGACCGGAAGCAAGGCGTGCACGCGAATGAGGGTTGACACACGACGGATAGGTTGGAATTCATCTTTATTAGTGCTTTTCTGTGGATGCCGAATTGCTATACAGATGTAGCAGCTAATAAATCGACGATAGAAATCGTTCTTGTCTCTTGAAGGTTTCCGAGGGCTGATAGGGTTTGGGATAGGAAACTATGAAACCGCGCTCCTACAAGAGGTAGCAGCAGAAATACCGAATTTATGACACGAATCGGAAAGTTTTTGCAACGCTTTTCCACTTATATGTCTTACCAGGCCAGCTTCGCGGGCCCTGAAAGGTGCGACAGACAGACAGACAAACAGACAGACAGACGGACAGACAGACAGGCAGACAGGCAGACAGGCAGACAGGCGGGCAGGCAGACAGGCAGACAGACAGACAAATGAACACACCAACCTCTGCTTTAGATATAGGATGAGTGGATATGTGACTAGATTCCCACAGCCTTCTCTGGACAAGCTGCTATCATTGAATACCAGCAGGTCTGACAACCTGTATGAAAGCGCCTTGTTATTGCGTGGTGAGTTGTCACTCAGAAATGACGGCGAAGCAGCTTCATTAATAGCAATCATTTATCAAAACCATCTCGTACAAGTGGCACATCCGAACGAAAAGTAGTGATGTCGGCACGATCTGGGGAGCAAATCCTAGATCATTTGCCGCCTGGACAAAGCTATTTTTCGGATCATCTGAGGTCGGAATATTCGTAGCGATCTAGCCTGGAATACTACACAAGTTCCCAGTCTTAATATTTCACAATTTCGGTCCAGCAATTCTGGGCTAGGCTCGGTGATCTTTCATTCTCTTTATGGCTCGCACGACATATGCTACCCTTAATGCCGCTGTTTTACGGTCACTGGGTTATTAACACACTGCATAGCCGGGTCTCGTCGTTATACGATACGCAGACGTCATTTCAAAGAGTCTCCAGTGATAATTGGGGTGCCGTAGTCGTTTTGGATAAAGAATGAACGTACCTGTTGTACCCCTGCCCAGATGCAGACTAGCTATTCTAGCTTGGTACGTTCCCACAAAACAAAATTTGACCGTGTGTTTTATAAAAACACAATTAATCGCTTGCTAAAGGCAGTGTTTGGGGAAACTAGGCATATAGTAAAAGAAGTAGTGAATTTGAAAGTTGAGATGCCCAGTTACAGGACTCTGAAGAAAAAACGGATGGAAGTGGTCAAAGACCTGAGAAATAGGACCCTTCCCCACCGTTCATTCCCGACGCGGAGCCTTCCCGTGAAGAGGCGGGTAGTTCAGACGAGTTTTCCATTGACGTGTTGCCATGTCCTAAACGGAAGGGATGTTCGGAAATGCGGAAGCACCCTTTTTCTGGAGTGCGCTTCGAACCAAAACTGAGAAAGCGGGCCGCGATACCTTCTATTCCCACCCGGGTGTAGGTTGGGACACACGAATCTAGGCCGTGACCCTGTAACAGCCTGTGGCCTTTGACCTAAGCCTTAAATAATTCAAACAATTTGTTCATGTAAATCGTGTCCTCCTTGCAAGTCTGTTCCGTTGTATAGTCAAATTGACTGAACTATTCATGTCACAGGGCAAAGGCCACAGGCTGTCACAGGGTCACGGCCTAGATTCGTGTGTCCCAACCGTCACCCATTCCCACCCCAGCCAATCAGTCGCTAGGAGGCGGACCGAGCACAGTAAGGCGGCCCGAGCAGAAAAGGCCGCCTCCGCCACAGCTCGGGGGCGCGCCCTTCGCGGGGGATTTCGCCGCAAATAAGCTTTCCAAACCCGTAGTTTTTGAGTGAATGACTCCTCTTAGGAATCCCTTGTCACCCACATTACCCCTAACAGTGTCTTTAAGAAACTTTTTGCCGGACATCATTGCTCAAAAATCGCTGTAGAAAGTATTGGTGATGTACGGCAATAGGAGTGCATAATGCCTTTTCAACTTATAACAGGTCCTAGTACGATGTACTGGGCGATCAGTTTCAAACCACCCTTCTTATTTCTTCAGATTCCTGACCATTGGTTCGAGGGATGGAGACGTGATAGTAAATGGAGACAGAAGGAGTAATTTTGCGGAGGTAACGATGAAATCAAAGGTGCTTAGTAGTAAGGCAGCGAAGAAAGAACGAGAAGCAATAGCTAATACCGAGAAATAGGACCCCTGCCCTCCACATCGACTCTCGAAGCAGACGTGTTTATCGTTACGCTTTAGCACTGCCTTATCGATCTGAGCCACATGGATCCGTAATGTGTGGCAGTCACACTTGCACGTGACACGATGGACTAAAGTAGGAGCACGGGCATGGACACAGTCTGGTGATTAGCCTAAGGCTTTGTCAGGAATCTGTAGATCAACCACCTTTCATTGCGAATGCGACGCTCTTTCTTTGAACCACTAACTTTCTTTTATTTAACTCCACATTGCCACCCCCCTCCCCCCCCCCCCCCCCCGCCCCCCAAAACACTTAAATTGACCCTTCTGTGCCTCCAGAAGATTATGCTGACGAGACAGATAAAAAGCGACTACAACTCCGAACAAGTCTCCCCAAAAAATCCACTGATCCTCAATTCTGGTAACCTATCCTTGGCTTTCCGATCGCGTATGGGCTACAGCTTCTGATGGTGGGATTTTCTTGATCGCACATGAATCAGTATTTATTAATTAAGAAATGATACAATATTGTTATATACCCAACCAATACAGCTGAGACGTGCCGTACGCGCGATTCCCATCTTAAATCTTAGAACTGTTTGAACGAAGTTCATCGTCCACAAGACACCTAAAGGAACACATGCCGAGGTGCTATCGTAATGAGGGGAACATCCTACTATATATAATTCGCTTAGTATGTCTGTGTGTGTGTGTGTGTGTGTGTGTGTCCGTCTGTCTGTCACGAAATTCATATCTCGCGTCGCAGTAAAGCTGGGACCCTGAATTTTACAAGTGATATAGGGGGTGCCAAGGGAACCCCAGAGGTGGTGGACCGAAAGTGATAGCAGCTGATAAGGGCTGATAAGGAGCCTCGGAAGGCAAAAGTCACCAAATCCGTTTCGCCTTTCGCGTTGATCCAAAAGCGCTAACACTCATAGGTGTTGTGCGAGGTGGGACGGGGACATTAATGGTGGGTGACCCGCATTGATAACGGTTGATAAGATTTGACAGGGAGCGTAAAAAGGCCAGAGTCGTCAAATCCGTTTCGCTTTTCGCATTGGTCCTGGAGCGTTCATACTCACAGGTGTTGCGCGGGGTGGGACGGGGACATTAATGGTGGGTGACCCGCATTGATAACGGTTGATAAGATTTGACAGGGAGCGTAAAAAGGCCAGAGTCGTCAAATCCGTTTCGCTTTTCGCATTGGTCCTGGAGCGTTCATACTCACACGTGTTTTGCGGAGTGCGACGGGGACATTGATGGTGGGTGACCCGCATTGATAACGGTTGATAAGATTCGATAAGGAGCATTAGAAGGCTAGAGTCGTCTAATCCGTTTCGCTTTTCGCATTGGTCCTGGAGCGTTCATACTCACACGTGTTTTGCGGAGTGCGACGGGGACATTGATGGTGGGTGACCCGCATTGATAACGGTTGATAAGATTCGATAAGGAGCATTAGAAGGCTAGAGTCGTCTAATCCGTTTCGCTTTTTGCATTGGTCCCGGAGCGTTCATACTCACAGGTGTTTTGCGTAGCGAGACGAGAAAGTTGATGGTGGGCGATCCAGCTTGATAACGGTTGATAAGATTCGATAAGAGCGGAAAAAGGCCAAAGTCGTCAAATCCGTCTCGCTTTTCGGAGACATTGATGGTGGGTGACCCGCATTGATAACGGTTGATAAGATTCGATAAGGAGCATTAGAAGGCTAGAGTCGTCTAATCCGTTTCGCTTTTTGCATTGGTCCCGGAGCGTTCATACTCACAGGTGTTTTGCGTAGCGAGACGAGAAAGTTGATGGTGGGCGATCCAGCTTGATAACGGTTGATAAGATTCGATAAGAGCGGAAAAAGGCCAAAGTCGTCAAATCCGTCTCGCTTTTCGGAGACATTGATGGTGGGTGACCCGCATTGATAACGGTTGATAAGATTCGATAAGGAGCATTAGAAGGCTAGAGTCGTCTAATCCGTTTCGCTTTTTGCATTGGTCCCGGAGCATTCATTCTCATAGGTGTTTTGCGGAGCGGGACGGGGAATTTGATGGTGGTGGGCGATCCAGCTTGATAACGGTTGATAAGACTCGATAAGGAGCGTGAGAAGGAAAACGTCACTAAGGTCGGTACGCTTTTGCGGCTAACAATTTGTTCACTTTCGCAGGTATTGTAGGGTACAGGGATCTCAATGGTACTGATAAGTACAGGAGTCTTAGTGACGACGGATTACAGTGTCTGATAAGAGCCGTTAGGGATCAAATGGGATGTAATCCTTTACATCGCTCGATACTACTATACGACCGCCTTAGCAAAAGCGTCTGATGCTCAGTGCCATTGGTTGAATATATTTTGTTTGTTCTGATATCACTGACCGATGTATCGACCGTTGAATTGCCTAACTTTCCAAAAAATGGCGCATTTCTTTTGATACTGCGATCTACACTGATAATCATGTTACAACCTATATTTGTGATAGCAAAGCAAGCGTTCTACTCGAAATCATTTTCTGATGCGGTACTGGCAGCAACACTGGGTATCGACCGCTAGACCATGTAAAATTCCAAATAGTGAAACATGTCCATGAAAATGATAAACGTCGATAATCGAAACATGGATCTACCATCAATGTGTAGGAATTAGATGCTCAGCAAGTGAACAATTTGTTACCAATCGATGCAATCGAATACAAAACTTCCGTTCTCTAGACTATGCTCGATGATGACCTATACCAGTTGGCTGGCGCTCACTACTGCGCGCCATTCATGTTGATAACGTGCAAAACGGGTTCGATGCAAAGCTACTGAAGGAATATCATTGTCGAAATGCTTTCCTATCACACTATTTTCTCTGCTTTTATCCTAACAAATAGCTCAGCTGTAAGCAGAGGAAAGGAATTTTCCACTAAACTCCATACACAACTGTGGTCGTGCCGATCAAACTCATTTTGCACAACATCGCCATGAATCGCGCGCATTGGGTGCGCCAGCCAACTGGTTTTATAAAAAGTTGCTTATCTAGGTGTCATGGAGAGATCCTTGAGGAATCTACAGATTCAGGCGTGTACAATTGCCCAAGCCTCAATGGAGGAAAGGAGAGGTTCCTTTGTCCCTTTAGGCCTGGGTAAAACTAATGTCCATAGTGGGATGCCCACACTAGCAAGCAGTCACACTATCGCGATGGACCAATCCATAACTATAAGAATTAAGGATTAGACAGACAATTCATTTTTCTAATCAATACCACAGATGCCGAAATTTCATAATCCATCCCACGTCTGACACTTGGTGCCAGCAGTGTTGTTACGCAATAGGCGTGTCGGACACCTGTCGTGAACAGCGGGATACGGTTCATATGTGGAGCATCTTTAATCTTGAATCAGTCGGGGTCGAACACAAGGCACGCGCAATTTAGCAGCAGCGGCTCATCATTATTGCAATGAACATCACGTAAATAGCAACGACACTTCCCGCAGCGTGACACCACATCCACACCCCAACCCAGCCCGTGGCGTGCACATTCACAATTGACACAATCAGCCTGCTTTAATGAAACACCGTAAGAGCTATACCACATAATAAGAAGGGAAATCATCATACAAACAATGGCTAAAACGTTACTATGCACATCAAGGAACTAGAGCAGGAAAATACAGATAAATTAAATATGAAATGAAGATGATCAAGCGACGTCTCGCATTATGATAGGGAATGATACAGATATGTATGTAAGCATATATGGAGGTGTACATTTGTGTTATACACCAGACTGAATTACTATGTCAAGGAAATTATGCGAGACTGCCGCTTCGAGGTAACCTGAGTCACTTTAGGAAGATATGAAGAACACTACTGGACATCTCTCGGCTTACCTAAAACCAACCAAAATGCGCCTTTAGCAGCTAATAATTTAGATGAAAGCAATGCAAGGTAATGATAAGAGTGATAACAATAAATTAATTAATTCGAATCCGCAGGTGAGTAAAAGAAGGCAAATGCATGGTGGACATCTTACGTGAACATAGAACCACAGCTAATAAAGGAACACCTATGAGCGGGTGACCTGCACCACTGGCCCAACGCCTACGCAATTGATATTCATTTGATCTAATGAAACATCAATTTCACTTCCAGTTATACACGTTTTAAGCATATCATCGTTCAGCAGCGATCCTGCATCGTCCAAGGATGAGCGGGAACTATTCGATCCCAACGGGGAAATTGTTCTGGAAAGATTTCGTACTGATTGTGTTCATTAACTATGAAATCAAGATCAAATATCAACATTATAACATCAGATTGATCGCATCGTTCCTACTTATCATTGTCGCATTTCATTTGATTCATCTGATTTAAAGACACCAGAAGGGGGTAATTTTGGCTTACGGTGGAACAGACGTAGTGTGGACGAGTTTAAGTGGCCGCCATTGCACAAACTCACCAATTTGACGCCTTGGCATGGTGCCATCTTTTTACTTTTTACTTTATTCTTTCTTATATTGTTTCTAGATGTACTTACATGAATGCTAATGTAGTTGGGAATGGTTGCTCCACTGCGCTGGGAGTCAGGTGCTACGACTAACGTTGGCCCACGGCCCGTCTTCTACAGCGGACAACTCGGAATGGATGCGCTGATGCGAATGGGATGCGAATACACACCGCAGCGTCGCGCTTTTGAGTCCGGGTTTTTTCGCCTATTATCGCTTCTAACCTTGAGTGTTCGTTACAAAATGCTCATTTCTTTGCATCTTTCTCTTGTTTCGGACCCCCTTCCGGTTCCTTTAAAGGCACACCACGCGCTAATCAGACTAGTGGTTTACTTGCTTGAGGCAAGTAGGTCCTTGGATAGACTGCTCAGACAGCAGCTCTGTAGCGGCTGCACGGTGCATCGTAACAGTGTTGTACCTGCTCGAACACGACCGAGCCATGCCCAACCACCAAATTATAGACAAACAATTTCCAATGAGCAAGTTGCTTTCATCCGAAATGGCCGTTTCATTAAATTATCTTCCCTTATACGGAGTTTCTTTCTCCACGTTCTGAATTTGTTCGATTAAGGCTAGGTGTGATCTGGTTGGGTGGGCGTGGCTCGTCAGCAGTCACTTACGGATCAACTCGCCCCAAGAAAGTAAGCCTCTATTTACTACTGCGTGGTGTGCCTTCAAGTTCTGTGAAGGAACGTTACTATTTAACATTCGACCTGTTAACCCGCCCTGGTTCACAAGTCGTCAAGCAGCCTTAATTTTCTGCCTTTCCCCGTGTTCCTGCCTGAAAAAAGTTAATAATGACTGAACGAGATAGAAGGCACAAACTTGCTTTGATTTTCCAAGATTTCTTTCCGTGCTAATTAGAGCTTCCGTATTCTAATAATATGAGAATCATTGATCTTTATATTAGTGCGCTCATCTCAATCGCCCACGCCATTAACGAACAAACACCGACTACGAGCTTTCTTTACAACGAATCTATTTGAAACCATCTCTCTATAGCTGCAGGAAAGCTCAGCTCACCAAATACAAGAACGACCCGACATTACCCAAAAATTACTAATAAAAAATACCTTTGCGGGGTGTTATGTCCAGATCCTATTTTGAACAGTGCACGCTTGAGTTCACGCTCAACAATAAATACATTTCTTCGGCGTTCATCTTCTCCAATTCTGGAAAAATCACATCATTTTTGAATTAACCGAGCAAATCATACACCAATGAATGATGAATAGCCACCTGTCATATATAAGACCATCCACTCCGAGTTCTTTCTTGAAATAATTGATATTCTCCTTTTTATCCAAATCTTCTCCCCATACAAAAGTGATGAGGCCGAAGTCGTTAGCTCTCTTGACGGGATATGGATCATTCAAAAGATCCTCCGAGTTAAAGTCGACACCCTGAATTCGTTTTAAAATTCAAATATATGCAACAGCAAATGTTGCCAAGCCCCACATACCATTATATCAGCTCCAGCTGCGAAATTCACTGCAGTAAGACTGGTGCTGCTTCGCTGATCCTGGAATCTCGTGTAACGCTGTGTCTCTCCAACGCAAAGGAAAAGTACCGGGTACTTATTCTGCTTCATTGATATTCTGAAAAAGGAATAAAAAAAAATTATTTTGCTCTGGCTTGTTTATTTAAGAAATTACTGGGTCAACTTCTTCAAAAGCACTTACAGTGAGCAGATATCAGGGTCGAAACTCGAAAACATGATTCTCCTACTCCCGGCGTTATTCAGAAGATCAGCCAGTATAACATCGATAAACTCGTTCCGTTCAAAGTAGTGATCACATTCATGCTGACCGTTCTAAAACAATTTGCGTTAAATAAGGACACGTTAATCACGTGACTACTGCTTCTAACATATTTACGATAACCCTTACGCTTTGCATCATTGGATATTTCACTTCGACGTTAAATCCCACATCAGGATCCACTTTCGACAATGCTTCAACCAATGTAGGGAAAGGCTTGAAGTCTTCTTGTTCTTCTCCATCCTCCACAAGCTTTTTGACGTTTTCCTTCTTTTGGGGAAAGCTCACATGATCCAACTATGAAAAATAAGTTTAATAATATAATATGAAAGCCGTATATAATATGATATTATAATATAAAAGTCGTACATAATATGACGAGGTCAATCTCTCGAAACTAGAAATTTCTACGCCAGATATTTGCAAATACCATATCTGTACATGTCTCTGTACATGTCTATTGAGTAAATAAATAAATATATATACAGTAGCGCTCAAAAGTCTTCGGCGAAATGGTCTTTCACTTAAGTTTTTTCACTTGTAACTTTTTTGCAACTGCACCGATCTAAGAGAAATTTTAGTATGTTGTACCTGGAGACACTGCATACTTAATATACTATTTTGGCGCGCGACGGTGTAGGTTACGTGGTTATATGAAATTTTTTAATTTTGGCATGCCATCGCTATGCCGTCCCGCTGTGCCGCTGTCATCAAAAGTCGTGGTCTTTCTACAAAATAGTAATGTTCTCTGAGGCTTGCTCTTTTTGTTTTTGTATAGAAAGCCGTTTTTCTTGAACAAGCCTCTTACTTTTTTTTGGGTGGTCTTGTAGAAAATTCGTGTAAAAAATCATGAAAAGTGGCAAGCGGCGCTCAAGTAGAAGGAAATGTTGACAATAGGTTAAGGCACCACATATTAAAATTTTGTCAAATTTGGTCAAGTAGAAAAAAAGTTATGACAAAAAAGTTTTGGCCGAAGACTTTTGAGCGCTACTGTACATACAATCTCTTGTCTTCTATACATTCATTAGGCTGAAACTACCCCTCCACAAACTATTGCACCCCTATCTTCTTCATGGCTTTCGTATTAATGAACGCGCCGATAGAAAATCAAATATGTGCACAGTGGAGCTTATTTGTTTGGACATATTATAGAATGGGAAATTTCGAAAAACCATCACAGCCCTTCGCGACAGACAGTTGCACGCCAAATCGATATAATTTCACTGAACACCGTTTCATGCGGTTCGGTATTATGAGTAATTTCATAAAACGGGGTACAGTTTGGCCACACTTTCGGCAGTAGTTTTCTGTATTAGTCCCTAATACAACCAGAAAAAACTATTTTATTTTTCAAAAAACCTCGAACTCGTGGAATCCGATAGAAAAGTCGCGAAATTCTATCCCCAATTTCAACAGTTGAACATGGCTCAGTAGCCAGCGGCAGATGGAGCATTTACTTGCGCTATTAAATCAAACGTTATCAGAATCCACCCTCGTGCTCTCTGCCACATTTTGAAGCCGTACTAACCAATATGCAATAGAATCTCACCATGAGAAGCTTCAGCTGGCTCAGCTTCAAATCTTTCACAGGTATTTCGTGATAGTCTATATGCTTCTCACTATGTATGTCGGATGGTCGTAACACTTCATGGAAACTTCCCGAGGAATGCCGTTTCGCCACAGAGACAAGCACATGGAAATCATGGTAGATCACCGCCACCTGAAAGTAGTTTTTTCGAAAATCAACCATTGTGGCGGCTAATAGAAAGAGATAAACTTTCAGAATCCCAAATATTGTTTCGGATTCACTAAGAAACCATAAAAAATCAAAAAGATCCGTATCGTTCGAAATGACCGCGTCCAATAATGATCACGGTTCACAAAGAAAAACAATAGGAATACAGAAAAACAACGCAGTATCGGTCTATGATGGGCGCTCTAGTTAGCTTGCAGTCGTTTATCCGGTGACATTTTCTATTATATGTAATATAAGATATCCTAAGTTGCGTGAGAACGAAAAATTTGATACTGCAGGCAGTCAGTTGAGTTCAATTCACGATGAATTCTCCAATATCTCAGACTAAATCTATTCGGACAAAAAAGTGCCATCAAGAAAAGCATTATTTGACTACCTTGTCCTTCGTCAATTGGACATCGAATTCCACGTAATCGGCTCCATTTTTTGCCGCCGTGTTCAAGGAGTATATGGTATTCTCACGAGCTGCAGCGAACCTGAAAGCTGCAAAATTATAGCCCACACATAACGTTAATTGAACGCGAACGACTCTTACTTTGTGAAGGAATTGCCTGCTCCTCGGTGACCGACTTCGATTGTGTTCCTTTTCTTCCAATGTCTAGTGTACGACACTTCCATAGTCTGTACAGGAATCGGTTTACGCAAGTTCCGCACAAAAAGATACTCCACTGAAACATTGTTTTCATTGGTGATCATTCAAAAATGATAGAAGCCCAATATTTCACTGATCGTACCACAAATTTGTCCAATGGGCCTTCCTGAAGAGTTGATGAACGGCAACTGGGAGTAACCACACGAATCGGACAATGACGATGGCAGAGCATAGCATGCGCCTATCCTCTTCCCCTCTTCCGAAAAGATTTCCACATAGAAAGCCTGCAATTAAGATACACCTTCTTCACAAAATTCCTTTCAATCCTTGGGGGAACGCCAAGACTCACCAAAAACTCAACAGCAACCGAATGTGTTTTATATACAACGTAGTCTACATTATTATTGAACTTTATGCCTACATCTGGCTGTTGTCTGAACTTTGGATTTTTGTCGGATAACACCTGGAAAAATCTGAATCTATTTCCACAAAAATACATACAAACAACAAAAACTATGAAATATACACGAACCGCGACAGCAATTGGAGAGTGACTGGGATGTGGTGGCATACCGTTTTCGTCGTCATCATCTTCTTCATCTACACCGTAATCGAAATTGATATGGGCACCGCCTTTCTGAATACACCCTAATGAGTTTGCCTAAAAGGGATAGTATAGGTGAGCCCAACACAAAAAAGGAAAATGCGTACCAAGCGATGCCGCACATCCATGGGATTGATCTTCACAGTACAGTTTCTCCGTTCTTTTGCGGACTTGTAGAATTTCAGTGCGTTACCATGAAGGCGAAGCAAGATCTGATTCTCGTCATCGTACTGTAACCAACCTTCCGAAAGAACTTTCCTTCCTGCTAAAATGATACGGAGATCTTTCGTAAAAAAGTAACATGTAACCGTTGGAAAAACAGCGGTATCTACTTCACAAAACAAACCACACATTGGGAGTACAGCAGACTGAACTATCAACAAATTTGTGCTATTTTTCTCTTGGTTTTCGCCCCGATCTTGACATATCAAATAAATAAGTCAGTAAAATGTTGAACTAACCGTAGTAACCAAAGATATCGACATGGTTCTTTCGAAATTCGCCACCCTTCTGATCCGATTTCAATGAAACGGTTCGTGGATGCAGAAACGATTCCCATCGCCCTGAAATCGCAATTATAGACTAGGAAAACTGAAAATCCACATAGACGGGGACGAATAGACTGTTTCAGAAGATGGCACAATCACAAAAGTAAGTATAATATTACGGTAAGGCTAGAGCCACACTGCTCTCACCCCGCATCCGCACTCTTTTCACAGTGTTAAGAGCAGTGACGCTAGCTGTTCTTCATTTGAAAGCTTTGAAGATCGGTGTCACCGATAAGTGATATATTATACCAGGCCAACTGTTTACAAAAAATATTTTACGTTTAGTCCACATATTATTTTTAATTCCAGAGTTTAAAACAGAGAGAATTACGCTGAAATTTCTTCGCGATACTAATACTAACCGGATCAAGCATAGGGTGTTTTATTTTTGATTTGAAACTTCACTACTTTCCTATCCCATTACACTGAATAATTTCGCCGAAATGAGGTTCGAATTAGCCTAGCCTTGAGAAACTAAAAAAAATGCGCGGCACTGATAACATAATAAAAAACTTGGGGCCGGAAAAGAAGCAAAAGCGACCTCATACGAAAGAATTATCGTAGTGACTCAGGCTTAAAGGCAGCATTAGGGGAAAGTCGGTCGAAAAGTAAAAGAAGTAGTGAATGTGAAAAGAGAGATGTCTAGTAACAGGACAGTGAAAAAACAACGGATGGAATTGGCCGAAAACCCGAGAAATAGGATCCCCTTTCCACCGTTGATTCTCGACGCGGACGACCTGTTCTTCAAGAGGCGGGTAGTCTGATCTAGTTTTCCACTGGCATGATGCCAAGTAAACACAGAGGAATGTTTGGAAATACGACAACATCTATTTTTTAGGGTGAGTTCCAAACTAAAACTGCGAACCAGCGCCGAAAAACCTCCGATCCTGCCGCATCTCTTTGGCCGCTCCCACCCCAGTCAATCGGGAATTAACGTCATCGGGACGCGGAACCGCTGTGTCCAAGAGACGGAACCGCTGCATGGTTGCGGCGTTTTGCAGGGTTTCTACGGCCTGGAGGAGCGCTTTTTCACCGGGATTTCGCCACAGATAGCCTTCTTAGGCCCAGGACTACCATGTGAGTGACTTCTTGTAGGGATTTATCCATTACCGCATCACCCCTAATGCTGTCTTTAAGTGAATCCATATAATCCAAAACCAGAGATTGGCTGTGGATCGCTCCATTGTGCTGAAACAAGCATGGAGTCCAGATGGGTTCGATGAGAGCGCGTCACTAACGGTTATATAAAACTTTGCGTGGATGGTAACAGTTAATATTTGTCAGTGTGTGACTTCTAGTTCTCGCAGTCCTTTGCACCGAAATGTGAAGAGTCCCCAAGATTTTGACAGACGCAAAACGAACAGGTATGTCTCGAAAGGCAGGGAGGCAATTCAAGGATGGCTGTACGACATAGAGCAAGCAACATGCAGATAACATAACAGATGCTCTAAAGCGAAATCCGCTCATGCGTCACAAATTTTGACGTGATTGGTTGAATTCTGTCCTCACCTGAACCTCTACCTCTCAAGTTATCAAAGCGTTTAGTCCTCTATCACTGGGTTTCCCTTCCTTCACCCTACACTTGACCGGTGAGCAAATGAAATCTGATATACCGCAAAATTTTGATACCCACAACACCTCTTTACAAAGATATTTCGCTCACTTATAGTTAATACTGATTTAAAATGGAGTGGATGACTAAGTACAAAAAAAAGTACACAAACCATCGAAATTGGGGAATAAGTCTATCAGGACGATTTCACTGGATCGCATGGTTGAACCAGCGGCCACATAGCTCGAGAAAACCTACTACACGCGTTCGCCACTATGCACTGACGCTGCAGATGATTGTGGTCGATCAAGAGTGTCGAACATCACAATACAGTGAACAACACAATGCCAGCGTGCAATACTCACTTCCAACGACGTCGACACTCATATTTTGTGTGGATTTTGATTAGGTTTACGGACTGGGACACGGCTTCACCTATGATCAAACGCTGTCCCTGTTCTCCACACAGAAAGTAGCCAATGAAATATCGAAAACGGACTTCATCGTCCGTTGTATCCACATAGCCACGCCAACGAGTACTGAAACAAGTTGAGTCAGAAAAGACACACGAGTCGAAGAAGTAAAAAGAATAGAACGACTTACAGTCGGTCGGCATCCTGAGTAAGTGTTTTTGCTTTCAAAGGGTCCCATTTTCCAAGAGACGATGTTGAACCAGTAACGAGTATAAATTCAGAAGGCTCTAGATCTTCGACGTCAACGGCGAAAAATACTCGCGCCGTAGGTCGGCTGTTCGACATCTAAAGCGAACACGTATTACAAAGACTCGCGGAAACTTACGGAAACGTGTAACTGGGCTGACAGGGAAGATCGAATAACGTGCGGTAAGATAATGCGCTACGTCCAAAAATCATGACACCCCTATCGCAACTTCTTCGTGACTAGGCCTGCTCGATATTTACTCAATTCCTCAATAAATTCAATTTTTCCATCTATCTCCGACCGCTGTTTCTTCAGTTCACTCTCTTCACCAGTCCTCTACCCAACACCTCATCGGTAGGCAAACAAATAGCCCAATAGAGTAGAAGTCCACAGTTTGCTCACAGAATCTCTCAGAGTGACATTGAATTTAACAATTCAGAAATTTTGGGACTGCAGCATCGCACACCAAACCGCAACTCCGAGGCTCGTCATATTACTGAATCGTGAGCAAAATCCGAACTTGTAACACGGGACATTAGCGAAAGAGCACTCTGAGAGCCGTTATTTGCAAACAATCTCGTCTGCTCCTCAAAAACTTGAAAACAACCGTACCAGCACGAGTTCACTGGAAAAATACGGACAGCAAAAGTTAACCGGTGGTCGCATGGCGCCTGGCGTTGATAATACGCGACAATTTCGATAAAACATTCATAAGATAACCAAACACGCCCATTGAAAGAAAATATTCGGAACACACCTCTAAAGCAGAGAAACTCTCTTTAGGTGTCCTGGTTTTCCAGTAATCGTCATCTAAATGGATGGTAATTGTTGCAAATGGAACGACTGCGGCAGCGCTCAACGAAGCGACAGCCCAGGACGGGAGATACTGCAAGAAATAAATGTATGCAATCTAAGTATCTCGATAACAGGAACGATCGCACGCAAACTCGAAAAATCAAGACAACTCAGTTCTTACATAAGCAACTCGAGTCATGCGATGAAGTTGGTGAAGAGATATCGTGTACTATAATGTCACTTCTCATACAAGAAATTCTTTCGTTGTACAAGGGATTTGATTCATCCGCCCCCGATCGTGAACCCCCAGCTTAGGCAGAAACATGGCCCCTTGGTGTAGTGGAGAAATAGCGCTACATCACACATTGTCCTCCATCCCTTCCTCACACGACCAGGCCATATGTGTAAAGATTTTTGGGCGAAAACACATTAACAGGACTAACGTTCAAAGAAACACAAGTTGTAGATAGAGTACCGTGAATTTGAATAAATTTAAATTAGCAGCAAAAATGAATGATTATGAGGGATTATGAATAATCATCAGGAACTTAAACAAGAGTTGGATTAACCCGTGTTTTTGAAATGAAAACAACAAAACAGTGAAAGGGCAAATAACATGCAAATATGTGTTACAACACAGATCACCCTCAACAAAGACACCCATCAAGAGCTCTTTTCCAAAAGTTTAAATGTGTGATGAGCAGAGACTTCGTACGTCTTCTGAAAGTTTAGTCGAAAAGCCTCAGCAAATACATTCAGATCAAGTTGTCAGACGAAAGAGGCGAAACTGGCAACCACGAAGCCTTAATTCAATTTTTATTAGGTTACCCAATCACGACCCATGAACTAACATCTTTTCCCGAGAGCTTTTTGCATATCGATTGCGGTCAGCTTGCTGCAATACGATATTCGAACACATGCACACAGTAGGAAGCCGCCTTCCCAAGTCCCCTCATAAAAATCCTATTATAATTAAGTTGGCTCGTGCTAATGTTATATAACCACTCACATATGTTGACAAGAATTGAAAATTTTCAAAAAGCACTCGTGTGTAAGGTACATTTAAGGATTTGGCTGACGTCATAGTAGTGAACAACAGCAAGCAAGAAATGAATGCTTTAAAAAGCATAGCACTGAGCGACACGAGCACGCTTCACCATCGATCCCCTAGCTACGCAATTGCGGACTGCGCAATCAATTAACTGTTCACCACATATATATATGTATGTATATGCGCTTCACTGATTAAATAGATGTGAGCTGTATAATCAAATTCAATTTCTGGTGCTATACTATACATACCGGTTCCTAAGGGTCCTAGGCTTTATTGATTTTAGGCGAGTGTATCTGAATTCGCACAACAGCAAAATCGAAATAAGGTGATGAAAGCGAGGGAGACGATAGGAAACTGGGAAGATATGACTGCATGCTACGGATGTGGATTTTACCAAGCCTAGTAAGGGAAAGAACCTTCTGACTGGAGAATTTCTTCTACCGTCCTCCCATATCCACACCAACTCAACTTGTTTACAACATTAAACAATGCTGAAAATCTGATCCTCAAGGCAAACTAAGAAGAAGGGATGCATAACGGACAAATTTGAAGAATCCACGAAATAAAAGGATTGAAAAGAAGGTGGATCAGATAACGACTACCTTCCCCACGTGATAAGCGCAGCCTCTACCGCTTTGTCATTCTTTTCACGCCATTTTGATCGAATTTCATGTCAGCTGCCCCTGTGCGTGCATTTTCAAAGCATATGACACGGAAATGTACTTACATAAGGGCACAAAGTGCCAACGTCGAACGCCCAGTAGTCATAACAAACACGTCCTGAATCAACACCGACCTCTCGCGAGTTTATAGATTATCAAAATAAGAGTTAATTATAACGAGAAAGTGCGTTCCCTCCACAGAATACTCCGGAAATAAACATATTGGACATTTAAAAAGGCCATCATTATGTCATCTACAAAGTCTATCGTTCTGGTTGTTTTCTTCTTTGACATTCTTGAGCTTGGCGCTATGTAGATATGGGGGATTCTTGTAGCCCAAATTCACATCTAAGCACAATAAAAACATTAAAGATGAGGGACAATATATGTAGAACTGCAATGAGCCACTGATGCGGAGAGATGGAGCTCCAGGTGAACTGGAAGTTTCTTCCTTCCCCCCACCCTCTCCAACCCTCCTTCAATGTCAAGAAGAGTGAGATTTCGTTTATAAAAATGTACGAATAATTTACGTAAAACAAATCAAGTTGACGGCAGTTAACCAACAAATTCAAAAAATGTCGTGAATTCAACACTATTGACCGCAAGCACGACTTAGCGATAAGTGTGGCGACAATACGGATAAAAAAAAGAATAAAATAAAAAAACAAGAATAGCGGCAAAATTAAGACCCAACTCAAAGGCACTCAGTGGCTATGCATGCTCTGATAGTGTTGAGAGCGATGAAGACTTTAAAGTCATCACTTTGCCTGATAAATTCGAACTGACAGCGTTGGGTTTCGTATAGCGCCGTCTGATGGAATTTTTTGAGCTCCCGACCCTAGCTAGTTCTAAGATTTCCGGACAACTGTTCAACCACGAAGAATTCGCATGACAGATGTTCATGCCAGTTGCAGACATGAGCAGCTGTTACCGACTGACACAGTGGCTATTCCAGACCGAGGCAAAGCTTCCTAAGCAGAACGAAACATCTGGAATATTGACTCTTTTCCAACTACATAATATCACTCCAGGTCGCGCAAACCGTTTGTCAGAGTTGGTAGATGTACGGAAATTTTCTGGTAACATAAAGAAAGCATCACTATTTATTGGGCAGCCCGGGTCATTGCCAAAGACTGGATCGCATTCAAAAACGTCGGCGTATTCAGGTGAAAGTGGAGTACATGGCTACATGGCGTGTACCAAGAGGAGTATCGATGAAAATTTTTCGAGCTAAATAGGGTCTAAAAGCGACTCCGTGCTATGAAGAGGCAAAGGATGCTTCAATGAATCAATAGGTTTGGAAGAAAGAAAAAGAGTAAGAGAATGGAGGTAATTGCCAAAACAATTTTCGAGCGGTGGAAGTGCTTTCAAGCGACGCACTTGAAGGCAAGGCACACCCAGGTGTCGCGCAAAATGACCGCTTCATTATGACCCCCCCCCCCCCAACGGGGATCCAAGACAACCCCTTCTGTTCTCTACAGGATCAATTGCTGATTGCATTGTATTATTGAGTATTTAGTTACCGTAATTTTTGTGTTTATCACCAAAAATTCGATCGCATTTTCTTACAACTGCCGGGTCAGCTGAACGCACGTTCCGCTTATCATCTAGCCTGGGACTATTGCCGACCTCTGCAATTACAACCCCCCCCCCCCCCCATCTGACCCGTCAAATACCACTCCCTGTCTAGGAATTCACGACTCTTGGTGTACCCTGCCCAAAGGGGATCTCCGAGTGGGCTTTACAGCTACTATCCCCTGTAAACCCCCAGATAACTGATTGATCGATATCTGGAAACGTGCAAATCCGTAAAGTTCATAGAACACACACACAGAGAGGCTTGATGGGAAGAGGGTGGATCGAAGCGAACGAGTTTTTCGGGAGCATCGATGGGGCGCTCGGTTACAGTTTTCCACTGAGACCGCGACAAGCGACGAACACGAGCGGAACGGAAACAGCTTCTGTGATAATATTACAAAACCAAATTATTTTGCTGAGGGTGAAAAACGAATCGTGAGTGATCCTTCCTACCTTATAACCTTATAAGGCTGACCTTATGAGACTACTGCTTCAAGCAAGTATATTCGTCCGAATCTTTGGAACAAGTGCTGAAGAGTGTTATAAGGGAGAAAAGAGGAAAAGAGAACATAATAATTTGACCGAAAACGAGGAATGAACCTTATTTTACTCATGACTTTGTGGGTGAACGCATTTCTCGGTGCATACAATTGGGAGCCACGCGAATCTATCACGTGTGGCAGTCATCGCAGCACACGACACGCTCGCTTTAAGGCTTAGTCGTGCCAGGAGCGTCGGTTTGACTGCGAAAATTGGCTACGGTGCACCTATGTGTTCAAAACACGTCAAATACAGTATCCAGCATTTTTTAAAGTAAAAATATCTCCTTTCAGAACACTCAAAACAATCTAAACATCTCAAATATATCTTCAAACACGGATCGGATTAGAAGAGGCTTGGCATTAGAGAGCTATTCCTACTCTCAAACTGCATTAAGGTGAGCTGCAGTGCCTACGTGCTTTAAATCAACTTTCGACGCTGGTGCCTTCTTCCATTTAGGCTAATGTCGCACCCTAAGGCCGCCGTCAGACTTTGCGTTTTCGCGATTTTGCGATTTTGCGGTGCCGAGTTAATTCTCAATGCCGCAGTATCGCGTGGGAAAACGCGACGTTTTCGACGTTTTCGACGACGTGCGAAAAATCGCTGAAGCGCAGATCCAAAATCGCAGAATCGCAAAATCGCAAAGTGTGACGGCGGCCTGACGAGGAACTGTTACAGTGGGTTTAATCAAACGACGTCATTTGAGCGCTTCCTATCCAATCCCTTCAAAAGCATGATAAAGCTGCTGATGCGAATGCATCTGTTAGCTACCTAGCGGTCTTCTCTGAGGTCACCAATCAAAACTGAGGTTACGGAAGGATGACAATTTCATGCTAATGTGCGTTCCCGATATGTTTCAAGAAGAATGAGTAAGCTGTGTTTTGATGGTCTGCAAAAAGAAAATGCACAAAGGAGTCATGAAATCATGACGATTCATCTTAAATTTCAACAACAATGACTTTACTATTTGTAACAACATGACCACTCATCATCTAAGAAGGCTCAAAAGTCAATTAGAATGACGCATATTGTTCATAAATGGTAAATTAGGCGATGTGAAACAGCAAGAGGTCTTCAAATAAGTGTTTCTTTATAGTGGATCAAACTAGGCTATCAATCTTCTGAAATCAAGAATTCCGTGGAATACGTGAAAATGAACTAAGAGAAACTACTAAGTGTTCAACGATCTTAAATACTGTGAATGGATCGAGCACATGACACCCTCGGAAGGGGTTGTTGTTGACACACGCTAAGTGCATTGCTTATAAACGTTGGCATTTAGAGATCCGAAAGATAAAGATGATATGGGAACTTTGCTGATAAAGGAGTCTCTGGATAGCATGATAATAAAGGGATAAAGTTCAGCTTTACAATAGGCATGAGTGGAATTTGCAGACACCGATCCGGGATATCAAACCGCGGCTCTCCCAGAAGTTGAGAAAAATGGCCACCTCGGTACGACCCCTCTCCCCTTCCCTTCAACTACTATAATATCAGTTACTAGAGCCGGATTATACAAGTACTCTATTATTCGTGTTGATTGCCGTTTAGGAATGAATCTTCCAAGTTATTTTCAATTCAACTTATTTAACTTTCTAATTAAATATTTAATCAGATAGCTGTATCAGCCAACGGCACTTTCCGCTTCTCGTATAACCCAAAAGACCCCCACCCCACCCGTCAAATACGACCCCTGTCGAAGGAGCCACTGCGTCTGAACATTGTAACTGAACTAAACTGGTTTTGTTTGAATGAAAGTTGGAGACGACAAAATTTTGTCGATATGTTCAATGTAAACAGTCATGGAAAAATTTCAATATTGGAAATTCAATTATTGCTAGTCCTATGGAGTCACGTGGCGTGTAATGGACAGTCAAGGGAACGGGAAAGCAGGGGGTATTTCATTGTCGACATGACTATCAATTTGCTATGCCCCTTCAGCTTAATTCTAGTTGCCTATCGGTAAAATGGATAAAAGGATAAAAAGCATAAAATGAAAAAGTATTCGGCAAAGATAAAGATAGATAGATAATATTCGATAAATAAATAATAAACAAACAAATAATAAATAAACAAGTGGATAAGACAATTAAATTAATAAATAAGTAAAATAAACAAGATGGTTGCTAGACTCCTTGAAATTATTCATATATTCAGTTAGTAACCGATGTAAAATGACATGACGTCTTCAAGAGTGTGATTCTGTAGCCGTTCCTTCTTTGTCTAAGTAACACGTGTCTTGCTACCTTGGCATAAGAAAGCTGGAATGTGGATTGGAATACGCATAGGTGAACTATGAGGACATTGAAATACGCTGCGCCCTTAACCATTTTCCGCTTACATTTATAATCGTAGAGTCATTTGAATGTTTGAATGTGTGAAAATATGAGACTCCAAAATATTTATTTCAAAAAACTCAAAAGACTGTAAAAGTCCCAAAAGTTTTCCAAAACAAGTTGCAATATTTCGGTGCGTAGCATCTTCCTCAGGCCTAAAAAGTGGCAGTAGTATTATTGTGTAATATAATATATATTGTGTAATATTATTGTAGTATTATTGTGTAATATGTGTAATATATATTACACAATAATACTACTGCCACTTTTTAGGCCTGAGGAAGGTGCTAAGCACCGAAATATTGCAACTTGTTTTGGAAAACTTTTGGGACTTTTACAGTCTTTTGAGTTTTTTGAAATAAACTTTTTAGAGTCTCATATTTTCACACATTCAGATATTCATGAGGCTTCGGGACAGCACAATACTAGGATACCATTTGAATGTATTCAGCCTCTGTAATGATTTTAGGAAATCAGCTACTCCCAAATGCGCATGGAACTCATCAGAAGGAAAGGCGGCTTATTTGGCCTGGTCGGGTATTGATCTAAGTTTTTATCCTCGGAGGAGCGAATGGGAGCAGCACTTGTTGTCACTACACCACTTTCAATCTGATAAAAGTGTCTATTAAAAAAACTCGATATTACAGTTACCACATCTGCTCATTCGCCATTAGATGAGTCAGATGACAGTCAAGTTGCCCATGGCAATATTCTCTTGTTGCTTGTCCATTCAAGCTGAATAGTCGATGAGAGATACAAACACATACTCAATAAAAAGACAAAAAATGGTGAATACAAGCTTTAAAAGGGAAGGAAATGGTTCGTTTTGTCCCTAGCTCACACGAACCATTGTCGTTGTCAGCCCTTAAGGCTTTCAAAGGTCTCAAGAAGTCCCACGCAACCATTTTCCAGGCTTCGGCATCGAGTCGACGTGACGTCAACCGCGTTTGCTGATTGCATGGCTTTCTGTGGGAGCCTTTTCTGTCAGAAATAGCTAAGAAGTCGGTAATCGCTATTGGAACAAAAAGATAGAGGGCTTAAGAGGGCAGTCAGGGAGATGTAGTAGGTAAGGAAGAGCGCCTATATTTATCAGTGAAAAAAGAGGGAGTGGGAGGACGATACGAGATGAGCTTCGCGAGTCAATTCCCGCGTTTTGCCTCATTTCGTAACAAAAATCCCAAGGGAATGAACCAAAGGACAGAAGTTCAGCTATACGCTCGTGGTAGAGTGAAATGTGATAAGAGGCGCTGAGAGCTCTCAACGAATGTGTGAATATTTGCCGAAGGCTTTTTCACGTATGGAACGATTGACGCACCTCTGAACACACACACACTCACATTCCGCCGATCTATTCTTTAGTCGGAGAATTTCACCCGATAAACAAGCGGGCGGTCAGAGAAAGAGCTGGCGGCGGAGAGATAGGGTGCGGCGGCACGGGCAGACCAGAATGTTTCCGCCACCAGATGTTCTCATGCGGCTGTCGTGACTCAGTGATTGCTTGGATGACAGAATCGTTAGGGAGAAGAAGACGAGCCAAATCAGCCTATTATTGCTTGAGAGCAAAGTATGTAATAAATAATAAATAAATAAATAAATGAATAAATAAGTAGATAAGACAATCAAGCAAAGCAAATTTAACAAGATGGTCGCTAGACTCCTTGAAATTCCAGAAATGTTTGAAACAATGATGGAATGAAAAGTTACTACAATCCATTTCTAAGCGCCTGATAGGGTGTGGCCTATGGACTTGGGTGAAAGTCTACCAGACTCTCATCCCGCCACACACTCTCTCTCTTGCCACGCACTTTCCCTCCCGCCACTCACCCATGTCCGCAGGCCACGCCCTATCAGGCGCTCCGAGATTGAGTATATCTGCTCCAGAATGACTGCCAAACTTAAAGTCAAGAAACCATCTTTATATGCTCATTATTATATAAGGGTCCTACCAAAGAAACAGCTTAATTTCCATTTCGCACGGGCCTTGGCCATCGGTGTTAAGAAGAGGTAAAAAATTTAAGATATAAAAAAATACAGGGTACGGAAGCCGTATCGTAATCGCCAAAGCAGGGTCACAAATGCTATGACTGATTATCAGTGTCAGAATAATTCGTCGAGACAGTAAACGGAAGACATCTGTCAATATCAGTATCGGTGTTGTTCTGAGAAGGGAAGATAGATAAGAGTACATTTGCTAAACTAACTGACAACAACTCGAAGGTGGGTATGTCAACAGATTCGAAAACAAGGACAGGGTACTCTGAATGAAACAATCTGAAGCACGCCCCAGCGCAGTAGCGAAAGCATGTGTTATGGCCGAATTCCTAAGCTATTGGGAAAGGAACGCCACCGCCGTTGCCACCACGACGAGGAAATGTTTGCGAAGAGCAGCTGGACTACTGAGACAGAGAGGGAAGGCGAGGTGAAAAGCGACTCCTGTGACGAGAATCACGTTGACAATGCAGACACACAGAGAGCACGAGTTCACGCATGAATTGCCGACCTGACACAGCTGAAAGCCCATTCCCATTGCGCGTTCGAATAATGGGAAGGAGAGTGAGCAAATACTGACAACTCAGGAGCCGCACCGGCCAAAAGTCAAGGGTTAGCATGGCCTCTTCACGAGCCGTAAGCTATCAGTTTACCCGCAAGTTTGCTTACGTTTTTCTTCTCGCCACATGAAGAGGATGAAAAGGGATTTGAAAAGGATGGAGCAGTAGAATGAATAGAAGAACGAGGCATTCAGCGGTGATCGAACTCTTTTTTGGGTGCTATATATATTACAATTCGATTCGAAAATGGCAATCCGTAACCTCATCTGAATGCAATTGGATACCTATAATGACTTGCGAGGGCTAGCCGATAAGAAATTCTGCACTTTCATCCTCTCAGACCGTCTACTACCATTGCACCGATCTCGGAATGGTAGAAGCGCCGATCCTGAATTAGATCCCTAGACTATGCTAATGGGCATGACGTCACTTGTCACCACACCACCACTGCCCCAATAAGATAAATATCTGAATGCAATTGGATACCTATAATGACTTGCGAGGGCTAGCCGATAAGAAATTCTGCACTTTCATCCTCTCAGACCGTCTTCTACCATTGCACCGATCTCGGAATGGTAGAAGCGCCGATCCTGAATTAGATCCCTAGACTATGCTAATGGGCATGACGTCACTTGTCACCACACCACCACTGCCCCAATCATACTCTATATATAAAGCAGAAGTTTGGTGTGTTTGTTTGTCTGTCTGTCTGTCTGTCTGTGTGTGTCTGTCTGTCTGTCCGCTCACCGCATAATATCTCGCGTCGCAGCAAAGCTGGGATCCTGAATTTTAAAGGTAATGTAGGGGTGTTAAGGGGACATCAATGGTGAGGGAACGGAAGTGATAGCACTCATAAGGGCTGATAAGGAGCCCCGAAAGGCGAATGGCGGGAAATCATATCTCGCGTCGCAGCAAAGCTGGGACCCTGAATTTTTAAGATAATATAGGGGTGGAAAGGGGACATTAATAGTGAGGGAACGGAAGTGATAGCAACTGATAAGGGCTGATAAGGAGCCCCGAAAGGCGAATGGCGGGAAATTCATACCTCGCGTCGCAGCAAAGCTGGGACCCTGAATTTTTAAGATAATATAGGGGTGGAAAGGGGACATTAATGGTGAAGGAACGGAAGTGATAGCAACTGATAAGGGCTGATAAGGAGCCTCGAAAGGCGAATGGCGGGAAATACATATCTCGCGTCGCAGCAAAGCTGGGATCCTGAATTTTTAAGGTAATGTAGGGGTGGTAAGGGGACATTAATGGTGAGGGAACGGATGTGATAGCAACTGATAAGGGCTGATAAGGAGCCTCGAAAGGCGAATGGCGACGCAGCTGTGTTGTGATGGGCCGGTAAGGAAAGGAGGCATTACCTAGGGATACGCCGAGGGTACCAATGTCACTCCCACAGTCCAGCGTCAACCATTTACAACCTGTCTGCACCACATACACCCCTATCTCATTGATATGATCTCTCAACTGAACTGCTGTCTCGAAAGGTCGGGCATGTTAGAATTGGGTAGAGCGAATGGCGGGAAATTCATACCTCGCGTCGCAGCAAAGCTGGGACCCTGAATTTTTAAGATAAATAGGGGTGGAAAGGGGACATTAATGGTGAAGGAACGGAAGTGATAGCAACTGATAAGGGCTGATAAGGAGCCTCGAAAGGCGAATGGCGGGAAATACATATCTCGCGTCGCAGCAAAGCTGGGATCCTGAATTTTTAAGGTAATGTAGGGGTGGTAAGGGGACATTAATGGTGAGGGAACGGATGTGATAGCAACTGATAAGGGCTGATAAGGAGCCTCGAAAGGCGAATGGCGACGCAGTTGTGTTGTGATGGGCCGGTAAGGAAAGAAGGCATTACCTAGGGATACGCCGAGGGTACCAATGTCACTCCCACAGTCCAGCGTCAACCATTTACAACCTGTCTGCACCACATACACCCCTATCTCATTGATATGATCTCTCAACTGAACTGCTGTCTCGAAAGGTCGGGCATGTTAGAATTGGGTAGATGATGACCTAAGCGCACAGAGCACATAAGAATTAAGCCTAGCTCCGCCCACTGTGAGCGGGGCTTGCGCAGAAACTGCCGGTGTTCAAATTTAAGTCCACGCTCAGGTTCCAAAAATCAGGCAGGCTAGGAATGGACCTGTAGAGGTCCGGCAATTTAGGGATGGGTTGGGGTAAGCCAAAATGTACGGAGCACATGAGAGGCAAGCTAAAACCAGAATGGTGTGTTTGTGTGTGTGTGTGTGCATGTGTCCGTTTTTTGTCACATAATCTACTCTCAACTCAATTGCAACGTGGAGAGGTCGGGCAAGTTGGGAGTGGGTAGGGGTTGACCAAAGTGTGCGGAGCTCATTAAGGACTAGGCCTAGCTCCGCCCACCGTGAGCGGGGCTTGCGCAGAAATGGTTCAAAAAATTAGCTAGATCAAGAGTGGGCCTGTAGGGATCGGGCAAGTTAAGACTCGGTAGGGCCTCATCAAAACTGTATCCTGGAGGGTCGCGCGAGTAAGGAGTGGTTAGGGGCTGACCTAAGCGTACAGAGCATATAAGAACTAAGCCTAGCTCCGCCCACCATGGGCGGGTCTTGCGCCGAAATCGATGAATAAACGAATTTAGGTCCTCGCTCAGGTGTTGGAAATCGGCCAAGTTAGAAAAGAGTCTGTTGAAGTCGCGCATGTAAGGACTGGGGAGGGACTGACCAAAGTAAAGGGAACACACAACAAGCAAATTAGGCACGGGCTGTGGAGGTCGGGCAGGTTAGTATTGGGTAGGGACCAAGTGTACGGAGCACATAGGTTCTAAGCCTAACTCCGCCCACCATGGGGGGGGGGCCTGCGCCGAAACCGATGGGTGCTCCAATTTAAGTCCTCGCCTGGGTTCCGAAAATCGGGATGGTCAGGAATGGGACTGCTCAGGTCGTGCGAGTAAGGAGTGGGTAGAGACTGATCAAATTGTAGGGAGCACACAAGGAGCAGAACGGGCCTGTAGAGGTAGGGCAAGTTAGGATAGCGCAGGGGCAAACACAAGTGTACGGAGCACATAAGTTCTAAGCCTACCTCCGCCCACCATGGGCTGGGCTTGGGCCGAAATCGATGAATAAACGAATTTAGGTCCTCGCTTAAGTGCAGAAAATCGGACAAGTCAGGAAAGGGTTGTTGAAGTTGTGCGAGTAAGGACTGGACAGGGACAGACCAAAATGTAGGGAGCACACAAGAAGCAAATTAGGAACGGGCCTGTAGAGGTAGGGCAAGCTAGGATAGCGTAGAGGAAAACATAAGTGTACGGAGCATATAAGTTCTAAGCCTAGCTCCGCTCACCATGGGGGGGGGGGGGCTTGCGCCGAAATCAATGAATAAAGGAATTCAGGTCTCCGCTCAAGTGCTGAAAATCGGACAAGTTAGGAAAGGGTCTGTTGAAGTCGCGCATGTAAGGACTGGGGAGGGACTGACCAAAGTGAAGGGTGCACACAACAAGCAGATAAGGCACGGGCCTGTGGAGGTCAGGCAGGTTAGGATTGGGTAGGGGTCATGTGTACGGAGCATATAAGTTTCAAGCTTAGCTCCGCCCACCATGGGCGGGACCTGCGCTGAAACCGATGGGTGCTCAAATTTAGTCCTCGCCTGGGTTCCGAAAATCGGGAAGGTCGGGAATGGGTATATTGAGGTCGTGCGTGTGAGGACTGGGTAGGGACTGACCAAGGTGTTGGGAGCACACAAGAAGCAAGTTAGGTACGGGCATGTGGAAGTCGGGCAGGTTACGATTGGGTAGAGGCCATGTGTACGGAGCACATAAGTCCTGAGTCTAGCTCCGTCCATTACGGGCGGGACCTGCGCCGGAACCGATGGGTGCTCAAGTTTATAAACTATCGCTTGGGTTCCGAAAATCGGGAAGGTCAGGAATGGAACTGCTCAGGTCGTGCGAGTAAGAACTGGATAGGGACAGACGAAAATGGGTACGAGTGTGTGGAGGTCGGGCAGGTTAGGATTGGGTAGGAGTCAACCCACCAAACTTATGTACTCTGTACACGTCAACCCCCTGTGTATAGAGTACATAAGTTAGCCTAGCCCGGCCATAATTGCAATATTGGTACCACACTCACAAAGTGACTGTTTGTTCTCGGTTACCATTAGGGAGTGGTGTGTTATTATCAGGTGTATCTCTCGGCAATCAGTTAAGGTCAATGTTTCTTATAGAACTGATACATGCACGTCCTCTCGAAACTTTTAATCCTCAAAAGTCAACTACTACGGAGCGCCTCAGCGCTCACGATGAGACACCTCCAACTGCTGCCGCTCCTTTTAGCGTGGCCGCCCCTCTGCGATTGTGCCTTACACACTTGATCAACGATGGGAAGGGGGTCTTCTTTCTTGGATTTTTTGACCGTTTCGATCCATCTTCCTTACTTTGGTACTACTAAGTGCTTCAAATCTACTTTTGTGTTCGGATCGAATCCTGCCTTTCTTTAAAGGGGTTTTGCCTTCAGTGGGGAAGGGGTTACAGATGGGTGTGGTGTCTCTTAGTTTCAACTAAAGCCGATGATCGTTGGAGGTTTGCTCACAATATATACAAGCCGCATATTATCCGTTCCCTGCTGCAATGTGCGCTCCCTATACACAGGGCCTATTCCTGCTGCAATGGCGAAAGTCGGCTCGCCGCGCTAGCGGCGAGCCGAGAGTCGCTCCTCGCTACAAAGCAGAAAGCCCCAAAGCCACCCTGCCGGGGCGGCGAAGCCGCCCCTACGAGGATTGGCCGGCGAAGCCGGCCAATCCGAGTCCAGTAGGGTTGGCCGGCGTCAGCCGGCCAACCCGACTGGTAAGATAAATATTATCGGGAAAATAAGCGGACCGATCACAAGCTCTGCGGGTGAAATATCACTCCAACCATCTCTGTGAGATAAGCTAACACAGGATGCATGGCGTCAACAGAAATATGTATGAAGTCAAGCAATTCATCTTATTACTTTCAGAGTGGCCGGGGAGGGGGGAGGCCTCATAGTAAATGCCCACCCCATCGTCCGCCGCGACAAGCGACGAAGAGTGAATTCAAGGGAATCGTGCACGAAAAAATGAATCTATTGATTTAGAATATATTTACTTGACTTTCTTTTCCCACTATACGTCCTCAACCGTGACGGACGACGGGGCGGGCATTAAGTCTGAGGTCACGCTCCCTCGGCCACCACTTTGAGGATCTGTATCTTGGCCAAATTCTCACTTTCTCGCAAGAAACTTTACATGTGGCCCTTATTAGGCGAATGCAAAATAAGTATATGGGTCACAGAGAAACTCACTTTCCATGCACGATTCCTTTAACCACTAGCGAAGACCGTGCTCTTTCAGGGAAATTGATGGGAAAAACAGGTAAATCATTTTGTAAAAAGCGATTTGAGAGCATACACCGGATGAGAAGTGTTTAACGATCACATTTTTGAATTTACAGCTAAAGTGTTTTTCTGAGAATAAGGCTGATTAGAGAAGAATTCAAAATGCTAAATGTTTTCGTCAAAAAGTGGTCACAGATAAAAGTACATTGCAGGTACTATAGGATTAAAGAACCCTCATGAAAACACTGTTGTTGGCATTTTCCCATAAAATAAGTCACATGAACTTTGATCATTTTGTTCAGAAAAACGTAACTCTTATGAAACAGCAGTGTAGTAAACCAATTAGGTAAAAAGTCCAGCAAAAGAGGGGCACGTAGACAGAAGATGATTCCGACTGAGGAATTAAGTTTTTCAAAGATCTTCCGGCGTATTAATTGAAGTGATGGCCGTTACACTGAGACTGGTATTCACTATTTCAGTAGAATATGGAGCTATTGCCATGGGAACTAGGCAAGAAACAGTGATCCTCTTACCCACTTCAAGGAAGTTTCAGATTCACTGAGCGGATGAAAAAGTTAATCTCACGTGATGTTCTTAAAGCAGCCGTGTTTGTATACTGCTGGTGAATGACGTAAATGTGATCAATTAATTAGACACTTTTTTGAAGACAAAAAACGGGCGTAGTTAAGTGGCTGGAGGCTTCACGCAACGCTCGCGTGACGCTAGATCGATTCGCCGCCCGGCGCCAACCCCTTCGGCCTCGGGGTCGATAATAGTAGTCGCGAAACATGGCTATCAACTTGTGGGCTGAGTAATCCGAGCATCAATAAGGAAGACTAAATGGATTGCTCAGCGTTGAGCACTTCTACGTGGGATGCGCCATGCATATGACACCTGCTCACGTATCATGGGCTATACAAAGGGAACGCTAGCCTGCTCAACCCATATTCTCTCGTTCTACAACTATCTCCATAATGCCAATCTTGGAACGGCATGGCAACCTGGTATGAAAGAGACTTGATCAATCGATCGCGCGAACAACCAGCGCCTCTTGCAGCTACACCTCTTCCGCCGCATATGGAGGACTAGAAGTGCTTGCAAGCTAAAGGCCCACTAAGCTTCATGAAGGGTCAGTGCATGGTGATAACGGCCCAGATTAGGGCCATCGCAAGGAACTCAGTGGAGAAAAGCATTCCGATGCTCCCTGCCCCTAAAATCAATTGTAGTACTGTAGCACGCGTCAAACTTGCCCTCATGGAAAATTGCATTGCAGGGTTTTACTCAATTTCATGGTTACATGTCGGCCAGACTCCAGAGTACAATTCGCCGTTAAAGAGTTCAACGGCTGAACATATAGGGTAAGCTGAAGTGATGAAAAGGAATTCACATATATAAAGGCTTTGCAAGTCTATAGCGCAGACTCTAAACACACGTGTAAAGTAGTAGGCTTTAAATAGAATAATTCCTTTTCACTGTTTTTGTCCCACATTTGCGCCAGATAACGATCTATAAGGAGGTCGGGAAAGTAGGATAAGCCTGTGATTCACTTGTCATGGATGCTGATGAAAAACATATCTGATTTAACGGAAGCCTTTATAATAATGAAACAGAGATTCTAGGGGTCTTTATAAGCGATGAAAGACCGTCTCAGAGAGGCACATCTTTACGGTGTGCACACACAGGGCTTGTTTGGGACGCCTTTCAAAAGAAAACCGAGCTATTAAATTTCTTTATGCAAGTATGACGATGAGATTTTTTTGTCGTGGGAAGTTACATTAGCTTATTTGGAGAACACCGACAAATTCTAATTTGTGCTTTGTGATCAGTTCAGTGTAAGTGTGGGTTAGCGTATATGTGACTGGCTAGCATAAATGGCATTACGGACGACAATTGACGGTAGCATGCATATGTACGTCCGTCGATGGGTGTATGCAAATATGACAGCGAATCGCCGCGGCGAGCGGCGCGGCGGGTGCGAGTGCCAGTGGCAGGGAATGGCAGCCCTCGATCGAGGCAGTGTGGCATGAGTGGAAGCGCAGACGTGACGCAGTCACGCTCGGCCGGCTCCTAAGGGCAATATGTAGATACGGCGAGTCTTACTGGTGGCGCCGCGAGTGAAACGCCACGAAGCGATTCGCTGTCATATCTGCACACACCCTCTGTCGATGGATCTGCACACACCCTTCGGCAAAGCAGCACACGGACACTGAGCTATTACTTCTGCAATAAAACTCGCCTGTGTGTTAACTGTATATGTCGGGTGAGGCGCAAGAAAAGCCGATGCGACGTCGCGCTGCGCGATGCCCGACCCTAATGACCTCTACGTCATGATAACTTCACTCAACACGTTCCTCGCTTCAGTTACTCCTGCGACGAGACAACGCCGCGCTAGTTACGTAGAGCGTTACGTCGCGTGATTTTCGGTTTCGACACTTTCCGCATCGCGAAAATGCTGCGCCTGTCACGTCACGACACCGCAATGGCTCCTCTTGCACCTCATTGCTTGGATGGAAGCACAAGCTTTGGAACCACAATGAAAATGGACAATTTTTCGTTGAGAAAAAGAAGTAAAAATGAACACCAAGGAGCGCTAATCAATGAAAAGAGAATGATGGATGCTACGATTGTGGATGATAAGTAAAAGTACCCGAAAATTACATTTCAAAGATTTTTTGAAGTGATAGCTGAGGCGTTGTGAAGGATCTTTCACTATTTATATGGTAACCGGGTCTCGTGCACCCTACACTCTCATATTTCGGCTTGTTTTGTAAACACGCTGATTAAGGTACTGTAAGATCTCAACCTTGTGATAAGAAGGTATTAGGGCAAGGTAACGACTCGGATTGTGATAAGGCCAAGGACATCTAACCGTACCCGGTTATGATCAGGCAGTACCATTCTCGTGACTGGAAATACCAATACACTGACTGACATTTCTACCCAGGGCAAAACATCGCGTCAATGGAACTGGTTGATTCTTCCCTGAAAAGTCAGACGGTAAGACTTCTCCTTGTAAGGCACTGCCAAACGAGCTTTTCCCACTTTCCATCCCATTCCCGGTAGAAAATGCATGAAGCAGGCATGCAGATATAGGTAGAAAGACAGCTCCCTTAAATTCCTCAGGAAAACGAAAAACTGGCCCAGCACTCTCTTCTCCGATTTTTAGACAAAGCCTCGACAAACAAGATTATTTCCACCGATGAGCTAAATATCGCCCTCTAAATATCTAATATATAAACAATACTTTTATCAACCCTTGACCCAGCTTCTTCACCGATTTGGTGGCAACTCGATCAGCTGTAGCTGAGTATTCGACCTTATAGGAATGTGGTGCACAACGGGTGTGTGGCGATTGGTCAAATTCTCGCTTCGCGGCGCCATCAATAGGACTTGCCGTAGTCGTTTGGAATTCCGCTCAAGACGCAATGAGCAGGTACCGTGAAGTATCTTCAAAAATTGCAGGTTGGAAGGTTCGGAAGTTTGTCATTGTTTTGTTGCTGTTTCAACAGGTAAAGTTACAAACGACTAGCACTTGCCGCGCGAGAATTTGACCAATCGCAACACACCCGGTGAACAACATATCAGCATCCGAACGGTAGGGTAATTGCCAGAAGCAATTTAGTGGTAATTAGCAACATTCCCAGAGTGGAAAGGAAGTATTTAGTTTGTTGATCCTAAGTTGGTGCGAGCCCTGGTTGCGTAGAAATATTAGAAGATATTAGAAAAGAAACAAATGGAAGTAATCATGCTCAAGGAAAGTTTGTATGGTTTGTTGACTCAGGAATCGAATTAACGATTAACGACTAATCAATTAGAAATTAACTGTTTTCGAAAGAACCCGGTTTTTCTTGAAAGGTTCTCCCAAAAGGTTCTCATGTAGGAACGAAGCAACTACGTTAGCGTTGCTCGAGGCAATAGACATCCGTTCGATACAGAATGAAATTGGCATCCGAAAAGCCGCAGTCAACCTCATCAAGTTTGAAGCGGTCGAAAAACCCTTATCTAGATCGGTTTCAGCTGACTCAAAACCAATTACTTAAAATTTTGACATTTGCACTAATAACCAAGGGAATACTCGTTTAATTACTTACAATATTTGACTCACAATCCCTTCGTGATGGCACACTTTAGATCTGAGAAGTTCAGCAAGCCTATTTCTCATTTCCTTTCAAACCCCGCCCATCGCATAAGCCCATCCCCTGCGATTTGTGGAATCATAAAGGGCACTGAATATAGTTATCGAGCAAACTTGTATGTATGCGATATGAAAAAATGATGGTCTTACTCCTTCTCAATCACTACTCCTGAGAGAACAAATTAGGTATTTCGATTTATGTGAAAAAGCTCGCAAACTTGGGTGGGCGTCTCCGATTTCGATTTATGTGAAAAAGCTCGCAAACTTGGGTGGGCGTCTCCACGGAACGATTCTTTAGCGATCTTAACACGCATTTTTCACCCAAGAACTGGATCTTCTAGTCGATCGTCTTGTCATGTCAGACAGAAACGCAACGTATTTCGTCGAATTGCAACCCACAGGGAAATCGCCAACTAAGTTAACGAATTTTTACTTCCTAGGGTTTCAAAGGTCTGATGGTCTCGTCTCAAGGGATACAAGAGGGTCAGGGTCACATCTTTGTAATCGAAGATGCCATTAGGGAGAGGGGGAAAGGATGGGAATTCATGTGCTCAAAATTGATAAGGGTATAGTGTTTTTGCGCTGGGGTAAAACGTCTCCAAAGGGAAATTGTGATTTTGTAATATTAGGTGGTGGTGTTCTCTACGTGGAGGTGCTCTCGCCTGAAGATCAAACCATGGATCAGTGCCCACCTAACCCAATCAAACCTTCCATCCCTTTACTCACTTGAATTGGCACCAGACAAGACTGGTAAAAAACAATGATTTCTACATTGGTTGCCCAAACAATTCACTATGTGGCCCTAATAACATTCAAATGCCTCTAAGATGCTGACTGGAAATAGAATATGTGGCGCATTCTGAATCGGGTTTGAAAATCGCGAATGGTTCACTGTTACAATAGTGGTCTTGCCACTTTTGTTCCAGTATAACTCACAAGCATATTTCTCAGTCACGTAGACATGGAATAATGGTCCGGAGAGCCATTACCAAATAGAGGTCCTTAGATCAAATCTCTCCCCACCGACCAAGACCTCCACACCCTTTTGATCGTTGCCAAAGTAGATTTTCACTTTCTCACGAGAATTTTAGG
Organism: Trichostrongylus colubriformis; assembly: GCA_963978905.1. Lineage (NCBI taxonomy): Eukaryota > Metazoa > Nematoda > Chromadorea > Rhabditida > Trichostrongylidae > Trichostrongylus > Trichostrongylus colubriformis. The sequence continues at coordinate 11,760,149 of OZ022257.1, forward strand.
TTCTCATTGTTTTATCAGCAAAATTTGCATGTCACCATGGGAACGATTACATCAACATAAGCATCACACTTGCTAACGTTTACTGTATATTTATTCCTGAATATAAGTAGCGCTCTAATAATTACTATGAGGTCCTCATCATACATAAATAAGCGTACCACAAAGATTCGACGGAAAGAATCACAAGAAATCACTGGTGTAGCGGCTACGATATTTCGAGGGAACATTGGATTGCTGATGTGTACAGGTTGGATAGAGATCATAGCATTCCGATGAGCGCTGTGTGGATAGGGAGGTGGGCTGTAAATTTGGTCCATTTACCACGGAGCTCCTTCTCTTCAAGACTTAGGCCAAAACACCCTCGCACTCACAACCATTTTTTGGTATCGTTTTTTCCCACTTTAATCGCTTGTTATGATGGCGTTTGAATGGGAATTTGGATGCACTGGCCATGGCTTTCTTCCTTTATCTAAATAGCGCCTTCTAACAAAAATATAATGGGCGTGTTCGAATCATGTAAACAAGCACAAGCCACACACAAAATATGAAGTACAGTGCTACTGGTTGCCATTATATACTGTAGCGGATTTTCCGCTCAATAGGTGGAACCTTAGGGCCTCCGAAGGATGACGATTCAATCGGAACGTTAAGCCGTTTCAATAAATGTTCCACCAAACAACCTCGAAAGGTACAAATAATCGAACAACTTACAAATAAGATACGTTATTAAATATTCAACAATCTCAGAAGGCTAAATACGCCATTATAGGGTGACTTTATTAACAATATGATATAAATTCATAGCTTTGAAACCATTTGTTGTTGTTGTTATTACCACTTCGTTTCTTTAGGCATTTTATTTGCATATTGTTTTACCTGTTCTCAAACATGCAATATGGCCGTCCATCAATAAATAAATAAATAAATAAATAAATAAATAAATAAGTGCGAGCAATGGACGATAAAAAGAACAGTGGAAAAGAAGGCCAAAAATGGAAAGTGAGGAAGGAGCAGCAGCATGTGGTGGTGATTGGGTGCAAACAGTGACCCAAGTGTGGGGCGTGGGTGTGTGGATCATATGCGTCAATCAAAGATCGTTGTCTTTCAACGACAACCGTCGTTGTTTTCGTTGACGTCGCTTGTGTTCGTCCACGAAAACGACCCAATGGGACGTATCTGTGACAGCAATCAGTCGCTGAGCCGGCTTCATCAACGACGGCCCATCGTCAGTCACACCTAAACGCATCTCGATTTTAATCAAATGTTGACATAAAGCGGATGACGTCCGTTCGATGACTACCTCTGCAAACATTTACTATTCGTTCTTGCAGGCAATGAATGCTTAATGAATGCATTCTTCTCACGAAACTGCGCTTTCGAACCATGATCGTCGACTGAAAACAAAATGAGGGTAGAAGGGATATAGGGTGCCGCATGCTCAGTATTGATCCGTACTAGGGATGGTCCCCGTTTAGAATTTTTATTTAGAATCTCAAAGAACATCCTGATTAATGTTGCTCAAATGTCTCCAGTGTAGTCGATAAAACTTCGCATCTGAACAAATAAATGAATATAAGCTTAATTTTTTATCTTCTTGTGGCTTCAATCAAATCCCTCTTGGGATGCGCCGTACATTCTAGTTTCATCAAAATCGTGGAGGCTGGTGAATATGATATGGCCTATACAATGACTTGCGGTGGCCAGCCGACGTACACGTCAGTGCTTTTAACGTCCCAGACGACTCTGGTACCAATTTGCCGACCATGGAAGGCTTGGTCGGCCGGGGCTGGCGTTGATGCAGGATTTGATTGCCGCACCATGAAGTGGGAACGCGCCACCTGTCACTACACCACCTCCGCCAAATAAATAAATAAATAATTTCCTACAATTCTTTATTGTTTAGAACTGAATGGTTCGAAAAACTCTCACAATAGTTCCATTTCTCTCAGAATTTTCGGCTGTGGTAGGTCGGGTAAGATTCAATCAGACACATCACTCGAGCGGTCGTCAGTGCCTCGTACCTCTGTGAGACATCCCTCTACTAGCGCATTCGAGAAGGTGAAATGTGGGACTGGAGCGCTATGTGGATACGGGGGAGCGCATTCAGGTCAGCGCTTCCATATCTCTTCGAGCATAATCAAACAATCTAATAAAAATGTTGGTGACGATATGAGAGCCTCATTTTCAGTTTTCAAGGTTTCATCTAGGTCCAGGAAAAGAGGGAACTCCAGGTTGGTTGACTTCTGTTTTATATCCCTCCTGCCCCTGCATTGGCGCACTGGACGCATACATCCATCGCATAAGTTTTGATTTTCTTTGAAGTTCAGAGAGCACTGCGAATTAAAGTCTTCCGATGGTCAAGAATTAAAATGAGGGAACGACCTGATCAGCCTCTTACTACACCATTTTGACCATTATCGCCCTCCTTTATTGGTAGAAACGTGCACTTCTTGTTCATAGAACGAGATGGAACGGTTTATTCTGATCTCAAGAGAAATGCGATAAGAAGCTGGAATTCACACAAGAAGCATCGAATATATAATTTCGCCGAAACCCAAGAGATAAGGGGCGAAAAAGGTGCGGCGATTATCGAAAAAAGGCTTGGCCCATTTACTGCCAATAAAACTAAATGGCCTGTTATCATGAGATTCTTTAACGGGAAAAAGATCGCCAGATTAATAAAGACAATAAAGAACACGGTTCGGAGAGGCCATTATTCTCGAGGGGCATTGGCCTATGTGCTGAAGGGTCGGTGTTGGAGGGAGGGGGGGGGCATCGATACAGAACCATTGTCGCCCGAGCACATTCTTCATCCAAAACTCAAAGAAGTATCCCCATGAACACCTTCCAGCTTTTCTCAATTTAGCAGCTTTACAAGTAAAACTTGAGGAGTGATGAGATCACTTCACGGCATGATTACCGCCACGTCGCCCATTTTGTAACTAATGGTGCTCGAAGGCCGAACAATCGTAACACATCATAGATCCACGTGGCCCAGATCCTCGAATTAAAGGCACAGTTTACGATAATTTTCATGCGTTCCGTCGCGTTCGTAAAGACTCTGAGGGTGCTGAAGAACACATAAGCGAAGAAGCAGCCAGAGAAATTTCCGAAAACCCTTAAAATAAGGTGTTTCTGACCTTTTGCTTCGGCGATCTTTCAACTTAGATGCAAGCATTTGAACAAGTTTTCGCGTGATAGTATCATTCGATAAGGTTGCTATTACTATGGAAATCCTCCCTATCCTCTCTTATTGCAGTCCATATCAGGCCTCTTATCCAAGTAGATGCCACCATTGCTCTGCTGGCTAAGTCGTAGAATGGGTGTGGGCCATCTTCAGACGGTGGCCGCCTTCGCACTGCGGTGATGGCACACGCTTTGCTGTTGTGGAAGGGCCTATCTACTCTTGGATGGAACGACACCCATATTATCGTAAACTGTCCCTGTACTGATGGAAACGAGGAAAACACTTTTGTGTCCTCAACCTGCGGAGGGATTAAAGGCCTATTTTCTCCGATTTTTTCTACGACTTTTGTCCATTCCAATTCGTTTATCTCCATCTCCGCACTACTGAGCACCTTTATTTTCAATGGACAGCCACATTGTCGCTCCCGCAGCCCTTGACACGAATATCAGTTTGGAATCCAACCCCAAAAAGCCCACAAGCCAGGGGAGATGTGTGAGGAGGGAGGGTGTTCACGTTCAATGCACCAATGCACCACGACGACAGCCTTTCTGCTTCCTCTCTCTTTCACTGATTTGAAAGACTCTAAGACGAGCATTGAATCATGTTACACGACGGTCGCGTCCCTCAGCGGGCGGGAAATTCATAACGGGCCAGCAAAGCGCTTGTAGCTGCAAGTGACTAATTCGAGTGTCCTGTCGCACCATTACACTACTACACTGCTCACATTCAAGGAGCACGGATCACAAATGAATTCATCAGGAGTAACTGACTTTTTATGGCATATCAATCGAAGGTGCTTGAGAAGATTAACAGGAGTCTAACGATAGTGCCAATGAATTTTTGTCGCAATGTGCCTTATCAGACAGAGCACACTTCAAAACACCAAATATTTCCATGAATAAATATGTTTCCACTCTAAAGAACACTTTCGAATAGTTTTGTAATAAACAACCTGCTTATCAAGCACATGCCTTTATAAGAACCACAAAAGTGCATTACTGTCGGTTACAAATGATAGTCTTGAGAGACAAGGAAGAGTGTTGAGCAGACTGGGGAAGCAGAGGATATCAAGGAGTAGGACCAAATGTGTGAAGCGCACGATGGAACAATCCATTACCTATATATCTGTGTATAAGCAGGCTGCACACATTTCGTAGTTTTGAGGCTGATACTGATTACTTTCTTCTTCTTCTTCTTCTCCCTGGCGTTAACCCCGCGCCGTCACGGGGTCCGCAACCTTTGTCATACGTCGCCATTTGTTTCTGTCTAAGGCATCCACTGTTGTGGCCTCTATATCGGTGAGGTCCTTCTTAATGACATCTTTCCATCTCTTCTTTGGGGCTCCCCGTGCTCGCCGGCCGGAGACTTCCAACTCTAGAGCCTTTCTTATTGGGTGATTTTCTGGCCTTCTAAGCACGTGCCCGTACCATCGTAGCCGCTGCTCTTTCACCTTCAGCTGGACAGGGGCCGTCTGCATGACCGCTCTCACGTCCTCATTTCTGACCTTGTCCAGTTTTGTCCAGCCGCATGCCCATCTAAGCATCCTCATTTCTGCGGTGTGCAGCTGCCTTTCGTGGCTCTTTGATGTGGACCAACACTCGCTCCCGTACAGCATTGCTGGCCTCACCACCGATCGGTACACCTTACCCTTGAGGGTTCTGGAGCACCGTCTATCGCAGAGGATTCCAGAAGTCTCTCGCCATTTCAGCCATGCCGCATTTATTCGAGACTTCACCGCCTGGTCCACAGTACCTTCAGCAGCTAGATCGCTCCCCAGGTACCGGAATTCCTTGACCCTTTCTATGTTTTCACCGTGAAGGTCCACGATTACCTCTGTACCTTCTTCTGAGCTCAGGAATTTGGTCTTCTTTACGTTCAGTCGAAGACCATTCTCCGCAAGCACTTCCTGCCACTTCTGAACTTTGGTCTGGAGTTCTTCTCTGCTATCTGCGATCAGGGCAATGTCGTCAGCGTAGAGGATGGTCTTTAGCGGTCCGTCCATAAGATCTTTAACCATGGCATCTAGAGTGAGCAGGAAGAGGAACGGACTCAGGGCTGATCCTTGATGCACCCCTACCGTAATGTCCACTTCACGAGTCTGCCCGTGCGGAGGGCGTACGACCGCTTTAGCGCCATCGTACATATCCCTTACGAGAGAGATCAGGTGTTCGGGTACATTCCGTTCTCGAAGAGCTTTCCAGATCACGGGTCGAGGAAGGCGGTCGAAAGCCTTCTGTAGGTCGAGGAAGGCCAGGTAGCATGGCCGGCGCTTTTCTCGGTACTTCTCCATGACTTGTCGGACGATGAAGATTGCATCCGTCGTCGACTTTCCCGGCATGAAGCCGAACTGCTCCTGGGAGATTGGAATCATGTCTCTGAGTCTCAGGTCAACCAATCGCTCGTATAGCTTCATGGTATGCGCGGTCAGCTTGATCCCTCGGTAGTTGGAACACTCCATTGCGTCTCCTTTCTGTTTGAAGATCGGAACAATGGTACTGGTCCTCCAGGCATCCGGAATCTTTCCTTGCGCAGATACCGTATTGAGGAACCGAGTGAGCCACCATACACCGTGCTCTCCAAGGGCTTTCCAAGCCTCTACCGGTATCCCGTCCGGACCAGCCGCCTTCCCTACTTTCATCTTCCCCAGTACTTGACGTACTTCTTCGTCTGTCCAGGATGGGATGGGACCAGCCGTTGCCTCTTTTTGTGGTCTTTCTCTGCGGGGAAACTCCTCATTCAGTAGCTCGTTAAAGTATTCCCGCCACCTCCTTTTAACCTCGGCTGGCTTCCTTAGGATGGCACCTTCGCTACTTTTGACGGTTTTCACCATTCTAATGTCTTGAGTGGCCCGATGTCGGGCTTTAGCCAGCCGGAAGGCGAACTTATCAGCGTCTTTACCGTCCAGTTTCTCGTACAGGGCATCCATCTCGGTGTTCTTCGCTATGGCTACGGCGGCCTTGGCGAGCTTCTTGCAACTTTTGTAGTTGACGAGATCTTCTGGGCTCCGCGTTTTCTGCCAGCGTTTGTAAGCACTCTTTTTCTGCTTCACTACCCGCTGAACTTCTTCGTTCCAGAACCACGCCTCTTTATCACCTCTGAAGCCGCCTCGGGTCTCGCCTAGTGTTTCCTTGGCGCATTGTAGAATGACCTGTGCCGCTCCTTTCCACGTCTCCTAGCACTCTTCTCTTGAGGTCGTTCCTTTCCTTTTTGTGTAGTCTCCACCACCGGATCCTTCTTTCGGTTTTCACCCTTGTCTTCTTGGGAAGCTCTATGGCAATGTCCGCTAAGAGGGGCTTGTGCTGAGTTGCCAGCTCTTCTCCCGGCAGTACCTTGACGTCTTTTACAGTTTTGAGGGCAGGTCTTCTTACGAGAACATGGTCTATTTCCGTTTGCCTTCCCCCACTGCTGTAGGTCATCTTATGCGTCTCTCTTTTTGCGAAGAACGTGCTGCAGACTGCTAAGTCATGGGCTAATGCCAGGTCGAGAACCCTCTCTCCCTCAGCGTTTCTTATTCCCATTCCTTTGCCTCCGTGCACTCGTTCCAGACCTCTTCTATCCCTTCCGACATGACCATTCAGATCACCTGCCACGGTGAGGTAATCGCTCTCCGGAACTGATCTGATGGCTTCGTCAAGGCTGAGATAGAACTCGTCCTTTTCGTGTTCAGAGCAACCGGCTTGCGGTGCATACACGGTTATTATGGTCCAGTATCCAATCCTGGTGTCTATCCTCACAGCCATCATTCGATCGCTGATCCTATTTACGGCAGAGACGCAATCTTTGAGAGATTCCGCTACCGCGATAGCAACTCCATTCCGTTTGGTGTCTACTCCGTTGTAGAAGAGCTTGACACCTTCCCCAATCTCTCTTGCCTTGGACCCTTTCCAGCGGGTCTCTTGCAGACAGAGGACTTCGATTTTCCTGCGTTTCATGAGGTCAGCAACCTCTCGGGACTTTCCGGTGAGTGATCCCACATTCAGAGTCCCAATTCGAACTAGCTTCTTTGGCCGAGGTCGTTCAACTCTCGGTAGCCCTCGCATACTGGACGCAGAACTCGGGCGGGGGTTCTGCGCGTCACTTCCGGGTGACGTCCTAGCCTTATAACTGATTCTTTGTGCGACTTTAGACATTTTTGATGTGACGAGGTTTGTCCATCAGCCGGCCTGTCAACCTGGGCCTGACGCTGGTATCGTCACCATTTTTGCAATTTTTGCAAGGCATGGTAGTGCCCCGGCAGGGATCGAACTCACTGGCTCTTTCTAAGTGCAGACTTGAGTCTACACCCTTAACCACTCGGCTATCCCTGCCCCGCTGATACTGATTACTTTAATTTCGTTAAACTCTGGAAGCTCCACAAAAGTAAACATGGCACAGCGCTCATACTATAAGCCCTAGAACTTCTATAATTCATCGGAGCTAACTAACAATGTGATACTCCTCCGCCCTTCTAAGGAATCGCATAAACTCGGTTAACTTGGCGTTTTCCAACACTGTGACCTGCGCACGATGCACAAGAATTGTGGTGAGATTACTGTATCTACGGTAGCGGTGATGTACCGCGTATAATCTTAAGGAGTTTCTTACCGGTAATCACACGTTTTGTTGTTTTTCGTATCACATCAAGCATTTTCTGCAGAACAAACTGGGTGAGTCTTCATTGTGAAGTTCTTCCGGCAGACATCAACGATTCTAGTGAGGTAAGGAGCTTCCTTATATGTGGGGTACCTTCTGAGGTAAAAGCTTGGAGCTTCAGGGTGATTGACGTTGATTGATAGAAAACGACAGTGGATCGTCACTGAAGAGGCCAGGTAAGTTGTGGCATTGTTGCTGACTATACCACGCAAGGTACTGCGTTCGGTCTCGATTCGTAACGTAAGTTTTAAGCCAGGGTGCTATGGCAATGGGGGGGGGGGATGGGACATCCTATAAAAAGGGGTGAGGCTACTTACGCCAGAAAATCGCGTGGCCTCCCGCTGCGAGCGGCGCGGCGGGTGCGAGAGCCAGTGGCAGGGCATGGCAGCCTTCAAGCGAGGCAATGTGGCATGGGCAGAAGAGGCTGGGTGGCATGGGTGCAGGAGGCAGTGTGGCATGGGTGGAAGCGCAGAGGTGACGCAACCATGCTCTGCCGGGCTCACAATGGCAATCGATTCGCAAGTCGTGCCAGTGGCGCCGCGAGTGCGACGTCGCGAAGCGATTTTCTGGCATAAGTAGTCTCACCCTTTAAAATTGCACATTCCACCATCTTGGAGGGATCTTTGAGGGGTAAAACATAGGCGTATATTTTTGCCTAAGTGTAGGGAAGGACGGGTTCCTTTCCCTTCTAGGCCCAAGTAAAAGTAACGTTTATGATGGGATGCCTCCCTCCTCACTGCGGTAGCACTGTTGCCAGTATTGATGACGGTAATCTCCCAGTTCTAACCGTTATAACCTCAGCGCGGCTGACATCAGAGGCGGTGTTCGAAGTTTGCAATTGCGGCTGCGTTTCTGGCGATCAGAAGAAAAGGCGTCTGTTCAAATGAATTAGACACAAAACGACTGAGCGATTAGGCCTCAGCCGAGGAGTGTCGGTAAACGGACAAATGTGCGGCGGTACTCACTGCCGCGACGCATAAGCTCACGCGTTGCGGCCTCCATCATGGCGCGCGCTGGCATGCTTATGAGCTCTAGGTCTTCTTATCTCATCGGGCAAGGCTCTTCGTGAGCAGCACATGAGATCTTCGTTTACTAAAGTGTGTGTAAAAGAGTGACTCCTAACTCGCCGCTAAAGCGACGAGCCAAGAGTCGCGCGCGCTTCGCGCGCAGGGAACGAAGCCCCTACGTGGGGGCTAATATGGGCCGTCGCCAAATATCGTTGTTGAGTTTATGACATCGGTAAGAAGAAAGCGGCACCTGTCATCACAGAATGTATACTCAAGTGTATATTTTAACCTAAGCCTGCAAAGGAAGGAAGCCCCGACGTGGGGGCTAATATGGGGTGTCGCCAAACATCGTTGTTGAGAACAGTGGGACAGAAACAACTCTGCATTCGCCGCTATAGTGCGCCGACCCTACAACAACGGGAAATATCGTTGTTGAGTTTATGACATCGGTGAGAAGAAAGCTACACTTGTCATCGCAGAATGTATACTCAAGCGTCCATTTTAACCTAAGCCTGCAAGGGAAGGAAGCCCCGACGTGGGGGCTAATATGGGGTGTCGCCAAACATCGTTATTGAGAACAGTGGGACAGAAACAACTCTGCATTCGCCGCTATAGTGCGCCGACCCTACAACAACGGGAAATATCGTTGTTGAGTTTATGACATCGGTGAGAAGAAAGCTACACTTGTCATCGCAGAATGTATACTCAAGTGTCCATTTTAACCTAAGCCTGCAAGGGAAGGAAGCCCCGACGTGGGGGCTAATATTGTGGTGGCTAGGCGGAAGGGTGGCGCCTTTTTTATAATCGAGAGATATTATCTCTCTTTTTGAATACAGTGGTGGTTCAGTGGACAAAGTTTTATCCTTATAGCGCCGAAGAATATGTACCCTTACTCGGGTAGGACGTAACAGGTTATGAGTATCTTAGCCCCGCCCCTTATGGAGCGGGGGTAACCGCGGGTTCTGGCCACAAGCCAGAACACTCCCGCCGGCCACAAACAAACGATTTAAGCATTGAAATACACAATTTTTTTTTCTATTTCTGCCGACGTCTTCTCCACCATGAATCCTCGTTAGCCAGGCCGCCGTCGCTTGAAGTTGTGCTGTCCTCGGTTGGCGCACAGTAGTACGTTGTGTGGTCTCCCACACGCCGCACACTGCACACCACAGTCGTCGCTTCCTTCATGTGCAGGTTTGAGACATCGGCCACAAAGGCCTAGTCTCGCTACCTGCATGCTCTTCGCAACCGCATCAGGGAAGCGGTTGCATCGCGACGTGTTGTGACCGTCGCGGTTTTCAGCCAATGGACAGAAAATACAGGACGATCGCGGCTCCGACCGTTTTAATAGTTCCTCGACAGCAGACTCGAGGTTGTGGAGGCGACCTACCACGTGCCCAATAGCGGCAAGGATGTCGGCGTTGGACGGAGAATTGGTGGATTCGGTTTGTTCGAGCATTGCACTGACGTCTGACAGATCCATGTGCTGATCATTGTCGGTGCTGTGCTTATATACAATTTTTGCTCAAAGAACATCCCCATAGGGGAAAATGTAAATAAACTATGCAATATAAGTGTATGATATTTACCCGTGAGGACCCCAGAGTGCCCACTATAAAACTTAAAAGGGAAAAATTTGTTCTGGACGCCGGTGCGTCTTTCATCCAGCACAGCTGCTACGCGTTTGTAGTCACCGACCGAGCAGACGTACACATAGCGACGAATGGAGCGAAAACGCATTTGAGTGATATCCATAAAACTTTGAATGTCATCATAATAACTATGGGTCCAAATAAATATATTAGACCGGTTACTATAATAATCGCACCAGCAATGAATATAGTAAATTTCCAGTGATCCATAATTGTTCTGAGTAATGGTTTCAAATCAGGGATGTGGAATTGAGGAAACTGTAGCTCATTTACATGCTGTTCTTCTGAATTGTGGGAGAATACCGAATCGTTGGAAGCCGGGTGGTAGAATAAATGCCCTATAAGAGTCATTTTGGACCTGAAACTCCCGCATGATATATAACACAAGTCTTGGATTATTGCTTCATTGAAGTTCAAATTGAGCTCTGTTGTTACGTTTTCTGGACTACACTTAACAATAGTTGTGAAGTTGCTGCATCTGATTTCAGCTATTGACTTATAGTGGGAATTGCAGGACACTTTTACTTGTGCTCCATGGAAACAGTCGTAGCACCCGGACAGCTCGCTCATTTGAGCAGTACACTGGTCTTCAGTGATGAACTCAGAGCTGTTCACTAAGATCTGAGATTCGAGTAGCAGAGTGACTTCTTCTAATGAAGTTAATATGAGATCACTTCCTTTAGTGCTCATTTCCATGAAACTAGTTCTTAACGGTAGGCGATTTGAGTCGTCAGCACGAATACGACCGATCGTGTTTTCAGTGCACTTGCAATTGTGAGTCGATGTTCCAGTGCTACAGGTGCACGCCACTTTATTTTCGCACTTACTGAACTTTCTCTGGGCATCATATCTCGTGGAACACACAACCGGTACTTGAAAGGATCCTGGTAAAATTAATGTTTCATTTCTCGACTGGGCGAATATTTTATTCATGGGTGAATGAGCAGGCCTTTGAACTGACACAATGGTCATGTTCAAAATGTTTGAAGCTGTTGTTTCGTATGGTAATAGTTGATATTCTTGCTCTTCGGTTTTCCCGATTATATTGCTGATTACTTTGACTTGAACTGTGGGAAGCCACTCTTGGCATTCGAACACTTCGTAAATGTCATTGGTGAGTGGAACGTGAGCCACTTTGTAAAAAACACACGATTGTAGGGGTAGGAGGCAACCTGAGAGCAATCCTCCTTCAGCATAATCGCATGCAGAGTATCCGGGATAAATCCGTGACTTACGGAGCTCTGGTATAGTTTCATTCGGTTTCAGTGAGTCACATTTGTTTAATGTGCATGATCCCATTCCTGCACATCGGTGAGAGTAAAATATCTTATGTTGCGTGTTCTTCGTAAAGAATTTTGACACTTTGGCACATTTGAACTCTAGTGAGGATATCTCTATGCTGATCATGCCCACAGTTCGGTTACGCCTGTGGATGTCTATGCACTGCTTTCTTTGTATCTTATTGAAAAGCAATTCGCGTCGAAGCTCATAGGAGCAGTCTCCGTTCTGGTTACAAACTATTTCTGTGGAGTGTCTGGAAAACCCATGTTGACATGCGTTCGCTGAATGAATCAACATAGACAGCATACATGCTGTGACGAGTATGCGACCGCTTAACGGTGTGGGCTGGTACGAATGATTCCGTGAGTCCATTCCTAGTGATTCCACTGATCTAGATCTTGCTACACTGGATTTCCATTGTTTCTTAGACCGCGCAAGAAATCTCGATATCCAGGAAATGGTCAAAATTGTGGCTGTGATGAAGATCAGTATCATGGCAACCGATAACAGAGCACCAACCGGCCAACAATGTGGGTTCCCAAGCAATGATTTTGAAAGAAATTTACTCGAATGGAGACAGAATTCTGGGGGATCGCATGATAACGCTACCATGTTGTTGTTATGGATTAGTTTCACGTTCACTTTCGCGTTGAAAGGAGAAATGGGCAGTTTATAAGTCATTTCTTCGCTCACATTTATGAATGTTTTACATTCTCTGTTAAAACATAGACTGAAGGTGTCCCTTGGTGGGTCAATAGTGACCTTTCCGTTTCCACATTTGATGTGAGAACTATGTGTTGAGGCTATAGTTATCAATGTCATGAGTATTGCTAACGGCAACACTGATGAACTGTTAATGATTCGATTTGAGGTCGACCGCTTATTATGTACATGTATGACCGAGTGATTTGTTACATCTTCTTCGATATCTGATACTGCCGTATCTTGAGTGCATTCGAGATTTTTCTCAAACTCTCGTATGACTTCATACGCTCTAGTTTTTGCCCGTCTTTCTAGAGGCAGTCGAGGAGTGTGTGTCCTTTTATCATTGTGCTTTGATGGAGCTGCAATTTCGGAGTCGATAGAGCTTTTTATCTCAAGAGGATAAAGCCGATTTATTGGGCGATGAAGAATTTTTCTATTTGGTAGCAACAGTTTGACTGACCTTATAAGCCCGTCATTACTGGTGATGTTCTCAACAACTCTCCCATAGGACCAATTCCCTCGCGGTAGAAAATCCTCGCCAATGAGTACAATTTCACCAACTTCGGGGATACTTCTTGAAATGTGCCTCTTCTGTTTGAGGTGCATTTTTTGTGATTCTCTGAGGCAGAGTAGATAATCGTTGTTCCACCTTTCCCAAAATTTGTTAGCGATCTGTTCAGAGGAAGTTAGAGCTTCTTTAGCTTGCTTTACTGTCTGAATTACTTCCGGATCGTATACTTCATCATCATTTGTGATATCTTCGGCATATGGAAGAGAAAACTTCATACTTCCTTGAAGGAAATCGACTGGTCTCAGGGGGATCTCGGATATATCCGTGGAATTTAACTTCGTCAAAGGACGAGTGTTTATTATTGCCTCTATTCTGGCCATGGCCGTGCACATTTCGGTGAATGTTAATTTTTTCCGACCCACGCTTTTGTTTAAGCATTTCTTTACTGAGCCAACCAGCCTTTCCCAGACTCCACCCATCCATGGACTTGCTGGAGGGTTGAAAATCCATTTTATACCAGCTGATGCGCAGTATGACATCAAAGGATTGCTGGCTGTGCTTTCATTTTCAAACATGTCGGTGATCATTTTTGAACCGAGTCTAAAGTTAGATCCACAATCGCTGCGCATGAGCGTGGGGACACCACGTCGTGAAACAAAGCGGATGAAGCTGTTGAGAAACGCTCCTGTTGTTAGGTTTTCTACCACTTCAAGATGCACTGCTCGCGTAGTCAGGCATGTGTAGAGGCATACATACATGTGTTCGCTACTTCTCGAAAGAAAGGGACCCATAAAGTCGCAAGCAGAGTTTGCAAATGGTTTGGTCACCATAACTCTGTCCTTTGGGAGCGGTGGCATCACCGGAGCACCGAATGGCAGTCCTTGCCAACGTCTACAAACAGTACAATTTTTGATAGCCTTCTTGTACGAACTCGATGGGCGTACTACCCAAAATCGGTTTCTTAGAACAGAAAGCGTGTGATCTTTGCCGCAGTGTGCATTTGTTCTGTGTATGTCTTGTAGAATCAGTGCCGTGAAAGGGTGATCATGAGGCAAGAATATGGGCGAAATAGCATCAGACGGCAACACAGAGTTTTGCAGCCTTGAACTGAGTCTGATGATCCCTTCAGAGTCTCGCACGATTTTTTGATGTTGAAAACGTTTTTGTAAGTCCTCACAGTCTATATCTCTATGTATCTGCTGCATTACCGTCCTTTCAGCGAGTTTCATATCATGAGCCGAGACCGCGTCTTCCAAATCAAACTTATTGACTGCAATGGTTTTGATATGAGCAGCCGTAACTCCGTTAGTACGATTGACCCATTTGTGAAGGCATTTCCCTACACGAGCTACTGTGCGTAGCAATGTATTTAAACGCGAAAAGTGAGATATTTCGATAAGCGTTTCGGTTGGCTTTGACTTTGTCATTGTGTTGCTTTGCAGCTCAACATGATTGCAAGTACCTTGAGCTTCTTGGTTTTCGAGCTCATTGATTGGTTTGAGCATCGCTGCTTTTTTACTATCAGATAGCCATTCAGGGCCTCTGATCCACATGTGGTCAGGTATTTGTTTGGAAGAGAGTCCTCTAGTACCGGCATCCGCGGGGTTAAGCGAAGTTGGAACATGCATGAAAGTTACGGTGCACATGTTCGCTTCTAAAGTGGTTTTGAGTTTCATGATTCGATCACGCTGGTTTGCTACGAATAGAGGTAATTTTCTGTTTGACTTGATCCAACACAGTGCGATTTCGCTGTCACTTACAATGGTTATCTCTTTTATACGGTAATTGCTGGCCTGCAGAATAGAATTTCCGAGACGAAGGGCGATTAACACTCCAAGTAATTCTAGCCTTGGTATTGTTTGCGGTGCTTTCTTTGGTGACAGCTTGGTTTTTCCACTCACAAGACAAGTGGACATTTTATCTTTAAAAACTACATATGAACATGTAGCGATAGCCTCTTTACTTGCATCTGCGAAGACCCATAAGCTTGCTTCGTGCAGGACTCTATTTCCTGTTGTTAAGGTTCTCGGCACTGTTATCTCGGCATTATTGATTGATTCGCATAAGGCATTCCATTTTTTATGAAGATCTGTGGATATGCGGTCATTCCATTCGGGATATGAGGTGAATATCTCTCTCATCAAGGATTTGAGATTAATTGTAAGTGGTCCAACAAGGCCGAGTGGGTCGTACACAGAATTTATCTGACTGACTATATCCCTCTTTGTTAAGAACGGCTTTAATTCGAATTTGGTTTTCACCGAAAATCGGTCGGTGTCGGTATCGTAATCGACGCCTAGGATTTTTATTTTTCCCGAAGGAGCACGGTCGTGCTTCGGTATGGCTAGGTTGACAGCACGTGAATTGGAAACATATTCTCGGAGGTTCATACCTATTTCAGAGAATAATCTTTTTGACTCTTCGTACTTACGAAGGATATCTTTCTCAGTTTCTCCCTGTAACAGTATGTTGTCTACATATAAGTTTCTGCTAATCTCTGTAGCTAGATCTGTCTTTGTGGAACGCAAATATGCCAGGAGTGCCATATTCAAAACACTTGGTGACGCAGTAATGCCGAATGGTAAGCGATTAAAGCGGTATTCTATTATGTTTGACCTTATTACGGGCTTCGAAGTATCTTTGACCCAAAGGAAGCGGCACAAGTCTTTATGTGAGTCCTTAAGCCTAATCTGCGTGAACGCTGCTTCAATGTCGCATAGTAACACAAATCTAGTGAAGCGACTCGATATAAGTATGTCATGAATTTTGTTCACAAAGGATTCTCCTTTATAAATGACATCGTTCAAAGAGAATTGTCCTCTTTTCTTAGAGGAAGCGTCGAAAACGATTCGTAGAGGTGTGGCCTTATGTGGACGCCACACAGCTGAGTGGGGCATATAGTAAGTAGCTATGGCTTCTTGGTCTTTTCCGAAAACTTGTTCGATGATTCCTTGGTCTTCGTAGTCTTTCAGAATCTTGGAATACCAATACGATTGATCATGATGGGATTTTAGCTGATTCTGTAAGGATGCCAGTCTTTTTATGGCAACGGAGTAGTTATCTTCCAGCTGTGTAACATTATTTTTCAGAGGAAATGGTGCTGTGACATATCCATTTTCAAAGGAAATTGAGTTTGAGTATTCCTCAAAATATTGCTGGACCCTGTCGTCTGTAGCGCACTCATCGGAAGAGATTCCTAAACCTTCAAGTTCGAAGAGTTTTTCCAACATTTGGCTCTCTGAGCCTTCGTGAATAGCGGTCAGACCATATGTAATATTCTGGTGATTTGAAGTACTATCTAATTTTCCACGACCGTAGATAGCGGGACCGAATAAGGTTTTGGCGATACGAAGTCCAGAGGGTGTGCTTTGTGGAGCTCCGTCTTCGACAACCAGGTCGTAATATCTGTCAAGACCCACTAGAATTTTGGGTACTTGCAGTTCTCCATTCAGTTTGGAATTAGCAATGCAAATTTGGTGATGCTCGAGGAAACTGGCATCTTTTTGGGTTAACTTTACCGAGGGAAATCCGCCTGTTATGATTGGTTTGGTTTGTACAGTGAAACAGACTTCTTTACCGTACGCTGATCGGACTCTTACTGGCACAGTTGTGCTGTCGAATCGTTCTGTGTGTCCTCCGATGCCTGACATAATGCAAGTTTCTGTAGAGAGTTTGGGAAGACCGAAGTCATTCGCTAGTTTCTCCTCTATGATTGTTTTGTGAGCTCCAGTATCGAAGAAGAAGAGCACTTTCTCAAATCTGCTTGTTTTGTTATTCCAGAGATTCCCTTCTGCCGTCATAAGTATCAGTTGTTCACTTTTATTACTGCTGGGAATTGGAGAGCGGTCGTAATCCTGCTCATCCTGTGTGACCTGTGTGTTGGTCTGTTGAAACCTTCTTGTATCATTGTTATTACGGTTATTGAGTCTGTTATCGGCTCGTTGTCTGCCTCCGTAACTCTGCTGAATGGCCTCATTTCTTGGCGGCTCTTGATTTAAGAGCGGTGGTCTGGCGATATTACCGAAAGGCCTGCTCACCAGACACATACTTGGATGATGTTTTTGACCGCAATTGGAGCAGTTAGGTTTGCTACACTGATTGCTAGAATGGTTACTGTAGAAACATTTCCAACACAGACGTTTTTCTTTGACAATTTCACGTCGCCTTTGGATGTCGGTGACAGTTCTGCATGCTACAGAAACATGGTTGTTACGTTCACAGAAGACGCAAGTTCGAGAAACTCTTTGGCTTTGAATCCTGGGTTCTTTAGCAAACCTCGATTCATTTACATGTTCCCTGTTAGGACCCCAATGCGTTTCAACAAATAGTTTGGAAGATATTTCTTTCTCCATTAGGGCTATAAGATCTCCAATAGTTATGTTTTTGTTGCTTTGGTATTGCGCCAGAACGTCTTTGACTACTGCATAAGGGAACTTTTTAATGATCGTTTCGGTCCACATAGGATCGCTAGTTAACCTGATGTCATAGTCAGTGGACACCATCTGATTCACGAGTGCTTTGATTGAGTCTAAGCAATCATCACAGCTTTCAGCGTTATGAGCAGCAGCCTTCAAGTCGAACAATTTCTGCACTATTTTTGATCTGTTCACCGGTCGGTTACCGAATTTGTCCTTGAGTGTTGTTATAATCCACTCGTAATTTTTTGCTATTGGCTGTATACCTTTAACGGCTTTCTCAGCCTTCCCCCTCAAGCTGTCTTTAAGGAGAACGATTTTTTCAATAGTGCTCAGGTCATTGCTGGCATGAATAAGTGATTCGTATACTGCCCAATATTCTGGGAACTCTTCTTCGTTACCATGGAATTTCGGCAAGGTAATATTGGGCGGTTTGATTGACCGCATTCCTGAACTGTTGCTCAGATTAGGAACTTCTGAGGTTCCTTGAGACCAATTTGTCCCATTTGTGCTTTGGACTGATGCGTTTTCGATGCTATCCCTAGAAGACGGGAGCTTAAGTTTCCTCTGTGCTCTTCCTAGGTTTACTTTTGCCTCTGTCAGTTGGCCTTCGAGAGTATGAATGAACTCTTCTGCAGAGGCCAAGTGTTGCGAGTACTGTGACTCTTTATCTATTTCATGGAGTTCGGATATTAGATCCTTTTGGTCTGATTTCTTCGCGTTACTGTATTGGTCTTCCATTTTATTGACCTTTTCCTGAACATTTTCGACAGCGTTCCGTATTCTGGTAAGCGCTGATGTAATAAGAGTTGTATTGGCTATTGCCGTTTCGTATAACTCTTCCTCGTTTTCAGGATACACTAGGTTTTCTCCGTAACACTCGTACTTTTTCAGAAGGTTGGCCAGTGCGGTTGCACTTGCAATCATTGGTTTTCTGTAGAAATGGAATGACATTTCTATAATTTAATATGATTCGCTGCTGTTGAGCGGCTGTTCTATAAGGATTAGTTAACAAAGAATGCAATAGGAGCGCTGCTTTCGAGCTTATTCCTATGTATAGATAAGTCTGCTGAATTCAATGAATTCAACAAACACCAAGCTGCTGTTGAGCTATTGGTCTTCACAAACTTTGTTTGTGGTTTTAGGGCTAACTGAGTCCCTAGGACAGACAATTGCTGACCTTGTAAACGGCTTTATTTTAGCCGATGCACCAAAAAATGTGGTGGCTAGGCGGAAGGGTGGCGCCTTTTTTATAATCGAGAGATATTATCTCTCTTTTTGAATACAGTGGTGGTTCAGTGGACAAAGTTTTATCCTTATAGCGCCGAAGAATATGTACCCTTACTCGGGTAGGACGTAACAGGTTATGAGTATCTTAGCCCCGCCCCTTATGGAGCGGGGGTAACCGCGGGTTCTGGCCACAAGCCAGAACAAATATGGGGTGTCGCCAAACATCGTTGTTGAGAACAGTGGGACAGAAACAACTCTGCATTCGCCGCTATAGTGCGCCGACCCTACAACAACGGGAAATATCGTTGTTGAGTTTATGACATCGGTGAGAAGAAAGCTACACTTGTCATCGCAGAATGTATACTCAAGTGTCCATTTTAACCTAAGCCTGCAAGGGAAGGAAGCCCCGACGTGGGGGCTAATATGGGGTGTCGCCAAACATCGTTGTTGAGAACAGTGGGACAGAAGCAACTCTGCATTCGCCGCAATAATGCGCCGACCCTACAACAACGGGAACCGAAGGCTTCCGCAATTACTAAATTGGCGAGTTGGAACCCCAATCGCAATGACAACTGATCATCCTCCTCTACTTCGCCGCTGCTCCACAGTATCCTCCGTCTCGTCGGACTATCCGATGAGATCAACGTAGGCTTCCGTACCAATCATGCGTAGTACACGCTGCGAGTATCTCGCCACGTGCACTCTCTCACGCGGAGTGCGCAGACGGAGCGACGAGACGGGAGAAAACCTGTGCCCACTGACGACGAACCGCGACGCAAGCTCACGCGTTGCGGTAGTGAGTACCACCGCACATTTGTCCGTTTACCATTCCCCTCAGCCGAGTCAATCAAAGAGCAGCTAGGCGGAATGATAGGCGTTCATTCGATCGATATGTATCCCTTTCTTTCCGTCTGATCGCCTGAATCGCAAACTGTGAGCATTGCGTGAGTTGTTCTAAACTGCTAGTTCCAAGTAGATTACTATCGTGCCACGTTTACCTACTACATTATTTTCTGCGCATTACTTGCTTCTATAAAAGTTTTATATTTCTCTTTCCGTTCAATAGAAAATTTAGGCCGGCCACGAAATAAACTATGTGGAAGATTTTCGTCATTATCCTCGTTCTTTCTGGATGGAACGAATGCTTAAGCAGTACTATTTCCGATTCATCCCCAATCACAACCTCTCCTACTACCATACCTGCGACAAGCTCATCACCTACCATCAAAGTGACAGGTGCCCCAACCACAACACTTTCCGCACCCACAACTTCACCAACCATCACAACCGAACCGGATAAGACAACCTTATCAACTACGGTAACAACCGTTCCTGAAACACCATGTAAGTCATCATAACACATATTCTCTCTGCGGCTAATGAGAAGTCTTGCAAGAAAAATTCATTGCAGCAAAAATAGTGATTAGCGATTTAACAGTGCAAACTGACGCAGCAAACACATATCTTTCTGTTTTGAACATCACATGGAAATCGAACGTTGAAAATTTTACCCAGTTCAGGTACAGTTATCGAGATATGAATGGAATTCGGTGCTATACTAATGAGGGGAACCCGTTTAGAATTGAGAAATAACATTCTTTACATGAATGACATGTCAATAACGAGCCATATTGTATACTATCATACTCTATATATAAAGCAGAAGTTTGGTGTGTTTGTTTGTCTGTGTGTGTGTGTGTGTGTGTGTCTGTCTGTCCGCTCACCGCATAATTTCTATCTCGCGTCGCAGCAAAGCTGGGATCCTGAATTTTTAAGGTAATGTAGGGGTGTTAAGGGGACATCAATGGTGAGGGAACGGAAGTGATAGCAACTGATAAGGGCTGATAAGGAGCCTCGAAAGGCGAATAGCGGGAAATTCATATCTCTCGTCGCAGCAAAGCTGGGATCCTGAATTTTTAAGGTAATGTAGGGGTGTTAAGGGGACATCAATGGTGAAGGAACGGAAGTGATAGCAACTGATAAGGGCTGATAAGGAGCCTCGAAAGGCGAATAGCGGGAAATTCATATCTCTCGTCGCAGCAAAGCTGGGATCCTGAATTTTTAAGGTAATGTAGGGGTGTTAAGGGGACATCAATGGTGAAGGAACGGAAGTGATAGCAACTGATAAGGGCTGATAAGGAGCCTCGAAAGGCGAATAGCGGGAAATTCATATCTCTCGTCGCAGCAAAGCTGGGATCCTGAATTTTTAAGGTAATGTAGGGGTGTTAAGGGGACATCAATGGTGAAGGAACGGAAGTGATAGCAACTGATAAGGGCTGATAAGGAGCCTCGAAAGGCGAATAGCGGGAAATTCAAATCTCGCGTCGCAGCAAAGCTGGGATCCTGAATTTTTGAGGTAATGTAGGTGTGGTAAGGGGACATTAATGGTGAAGGAACGGAAGTGATAGCAACTGATAAGGGCTGATAAGGAGCCTCGAAAGGCGAATGGCGGGAAATTCATATCTCGCGTCACAGCAAAGCTGGGATACTGAATTTTTAAGGTAATGTAGGGGTGGTAAGGGGACATTAATGGTGAATGAACGGAAGTGATAGCAACTGATAAGGGCTGATAAGGAGCCTCGAAAGGCGAATAGCGGGAAATTCAAATCTCGCGTCGCAGCAAAGCTGGGATCCTGAATTTTTGAGGTAATGTAGGTGTGGTAAGGGGACATTAATGGTGAAGGAACGGAAGTGATAGCAACTGATAAGGGCTGATAAGGAGCCTCGAAAGGCGAATGGCGGGAAATTCATATCTCGCGTCGCAGCAAAGCTGGGATCCTGAATTTTTAAGGTAATGTAGGGGTGTTAAGGGGACATCAATGGTGAAGGAACGGAAGTGATAGCAACTGATAAGGGCTGATAAGGAGCCTCGAAAGGCGAATGGCGGGAAATTCATATCTCGCGTCGCAGCAAAGCTGGGATCCTGAATTTTTAAGGTAATGTAGGGGTGTTAAGGGGACATCAATGGTGAAGGAACGGAAGTGATAGCAACTGATAAGGGCTGATAAGGAGCCTCGAAAGGCGAATAGCGGGAAATTCATATCTCTCGTCGCAGCAAAGCTGGGATCCTGAATTTTTAAGGTAATGTAGGGGTGTTAAGGGGACATCAATGGTGAAGGAACGGAAGTGATAGCAACTGATAAGGGCTGATAAGGAGCCTCGAAAGGCGAATAGCGGGAAATTCATATCTCTCGTCGCAGCAAAGCTGGGATCCTGAATTTTTAAGGTAATGTAGGGGTGTTAAGGGGACATCAATGGTGAAGGAACGGAAGTGATAGCAACTGATAAGGGCTGATAAGGAGCCTCGAAAGGCGAATAGCGGGAAATTCATATCTCTCGTCGCAGCAAAGCTGGGATCCTGAATTTTTAAGGTAATGTAGGGGTGTTAAGGGGACATCAATGGTGAAGGAACGGAAGTGATAGCAACTGATAAGGGCTGATAAGGAGCCTCGAAAGGCGAATAGCGGGAAATTCAAATCTCGCGTCGCAGCAAAGCTGGGATCCTGAATTTTTGAGGTAATGTAGGTGTGGTAAGGGGACATTAATGGTGAAGGAACGGAAGTGATAGCAACTGATAAGGGCTGATAAGGAGCCTCGAAAGGCGAATGGCGGGAAATTCATATCTCGCGTCACAGCAAAGCTGGGATACTGAATTTTTAAGGTAATGTAGGGGTGGTAAGGGGACATTAATGGTGAATGAACGGAAGTGATAGCAACTGATAAGGGCTGATAAGGAGCCTCGAAAGGCGAATAGCGGGAAATTCAAATCTCGCGTCGCAGCAAAGCTGGGATCCTGAATTTTTGAGGTAATGTAGGTGTGGTAAGGGGACATTAATGGTGAAGGAACGGAAGTGATAGCAACTGATAAGGGCTGATAAGGAGCCTCGAAAGGCGAATGGCGGGAAATTCATATCTCGCGTCGCAGCAAAGCTGGGATCCTGAATTTTTAAGGTAATGTAGGGGTGTTAAGGGGACATCAATGGTGAAGGAACGGAAGTGATAGCAACTGATAAGGGCTGATAAGGAGCCTCGAAAGGCGAATGGCGGGAAATTCATATCTCGCGTCGCAGCAAAGCTGGGATCCTGAATTTTTAAGGTAATGTAGGGGTGTTAAGGGGACATCAATGGTGAAGGAACGGAAGTGATAGCAACTGATAAGGGCTGATAAGGAGCCTCGAAAGGCGAATAGCGGGAAATTCATATCTCTCGTCGCAGCAAAGCTGGGATCCTGAATTTTTAAGGTAATGTAGGGGTGTTAACGGGACATCAATGGTGAAGGAACGGAAGTGATAGCAACTGATAAGGGCTGATAAGGAGCCTCGAAAGGCGAATAGCGGGAAATTCAAATCTCGCGTCGCAGCAAAGCTGGGATCCTGAATTTTTAAGGTAATGTAGGTGTGGTAAGGGGACATTAATGGTGAAGGAACGGAAGTGATAGCAACTGATAAGGGCTGATAAGGAGCCTCGAAAGGCGAATAGCGGGAAATTCAAATCTCGCGTCGCAGCAAAGCTGGGATCCTGAATTTTTGAGGTAATGTAGGTGTGGTAAGGGGACATTAATGGTGAAGGAACGGAAGTGATAGCAACTGATAAGGGCTGATAAGGAGCCTCGAAAGGCGAATGGCGGGAAATTCATATCTCGCGTCACAGCAAAGCTGGGATACTGAATTTTTAAGGTAATGTAGGGGTGGTAAGGGGACATTAATGGTGAATGAACGAAAGTGATAGCAACTGATAAGGGCTGATAAGGAGCCTCGAAAGGCGAATAGCGGGAAATTCAAATCTCGCGTCGCAGCAAAGCTGGGATCCTGAATTTTTGAGGTAATGTAGGTGTGGTAAGGGGACATTAATGGTGAAGGAACGGAAGTGATAGCAACTGATAAGGGCTGATAAGGAGCCTCGAAAGGCGAATGGCGGGAAATTCATATCTCGCGTCGCAGCAAAGCTGGGATCCTGAATTTTTAAGGTAATGTAGGGGTGTTAAGGGGACATCAATGGTGAAGGAACGGAAGTGATAGCAACTGATAAGGGCTGATAAGGAGCCTCGAAAGGCGAATGGCGGGAAATTCATATCTCGCGTCGCAGCAAAGCTGGGATCCTGAATTTTTAAGGTAATGTAGGGGTGTTAAGGGGACATCAATGGTGAAGGAACGGAAGTGATAGCAACTGATAAGGGCTGATAAGGAGCCTCGAAAGGCGAATAGCGGGAAATTCAAATCTCGCGTCGCAGCAAAGCTGGGATCCTGAATTTTTGAGGTAATGTAGGTGTGGTAAGGGGACATTAATGGTGAAGGAACGGAAGTGATAGCAACTGATAAGGGCTGATAAGGAGCCTCGAAAGGCGAATAGCGGGAAATTCATATCTCGCGTCGCAGCAAAGCTGGGATCCTGAATTTTTAAGGTAATGTAGGGGTGTTAAGGGGACATCAATGGTGAAGGAACGGAAGTGATAGCAACTGATAAGGGCTGATAAGGAGCCTCGAAAGGCGAATGGCGGGAAATTCATATCTCGCGTCGCAGCAAAGCTGGGATCCTGAATTTTTAAGGTAATGTAGGGGTGTTAAGGGGACATCAATGGTGAAGGAACGGAAGTGATAGCAACTGATAAGGGCTGATAAGGAGCCTCGAAAGGCGAATAGCGGGAAATTCAAATCTCGCGTCGCAGCAAAGCTGGGATCCTGAATTTTTGAGGTAATGTAGGTGTGGTAAGGGGACATTAATGGTGAAGGAACGGAAGTGATAGCAACTGATAAGGGCTGATAAGGAGCCTCGAAAGGCGAATAGCGGGAAATTCATATCTCGCGTCGCAGCAAAGCTGGGATCCTGAATTTTTAAGGTAATGTAGGGGTGTTAAGGGGACATCAATGGTGAAGGAACGGAAGTGATAGCAACTGATAAGGGCTGATAAGGAGCCTCGAAAGGCGAATGGCGGGAAATTCATATCTCGCGTCGCAGCAAAGCTGGGATCCTGAATTTTTAAGGTAATGTAGGGGTGTTAAGGGGACATCAATGGTGAATGAACGGAAGTGATAGCAACTGATAAGGGCTGATAAGGAGCCTCGAAAGGCGAATAGCGGGAAATTCATATCTCGCGTCGCAGCAAAGCTGGGATCCTGAATTTTTAAGGTAATGTAGGGGTGGTAAGGGGACATTAATGGTGAATGAACGGAAGTGATAGCAACTGATAAGGGCTGATAAGGAGCCTCGAAAGGCGAATAGCGGGAAATTCAAATCTCGCGTCGCAGCAAAGCTGGGATCCTGAATTTTTAAGGTAATGTAGGTGTGGTAAGGGGACATTAATGGTGAAGGAACGGAAGTGATAGCAACTGATAAGGGCTGATAAGGAGCCTCGAAAGGCGAATGGCGGGAAATTCATATCTCGCGTCGCAGCAAAGCTGGGATCCTGAATTTTTAAGGTAATGTAGGGGTGTTAAGGGGACATCAATGGTGAAGGAACGGAAGTGATAGCAACTGATAAGGGCTGATAAGGAGCCTCGAAAGGCGAATGGCGGGAAATTCATATCTCGCGTCGCAGCAAAGCTGGGATCTTTTAAGGTAATGTAGGGGTGGTAAGGGGACATTAATGATGAATGAACGGAAGTGATAGCAACTGATAAGGGCTGATAAGGAGCCTCGAAAGGCGAATGGCGGGAAATTCATATCTCGCGTCGCAGCAAAGCTGGGATCCTGAATTTTTAAGGTAATGTAGGTGTGGTAAGGGGACATTAATGGTGAAGGAACGGAAGTGATAGCAACTGATAAGGGCTGTAAGGAGCCTCGAAAGGCGAATGGCGACGCAGCTGTGTTGTTATGGGCCGGTAAGGAAATTACACCTAGGGATACACCGAGGGTACCCATGTCACTCTCACAGTCCAGCGTCAATCATTTACAACCTGTCTGCACCACATACACCCCTATCCCATTGTTATGTTGTCTCAACTGAACTGCTGTCTGGAAAGGTCGGGCATGTTAGAATTGGGTAGATGCTGACCTAAGCGCACAGAGCACATAAGAATTAAGCCTAGCTCCGCCCACTGTGAGCGAGGCTTGCGCGGAAACTGCCGGTGTTCAAATTTAAGTCCACGCTCAGGTTCCAAAAATCAGGCAGGCTAGGAATGGACCTGTAGAGGTCGGGCAAGTTAGGGATGGGTTGGGGTAAGCCAAAATGTACGGAGCACATGAGAGGCAAGCTAAAACCAGAAGTTTGGTGTGTTTGTGTGTGTGTGTGTGCATGTGTCCGTTTTTTGTCACATAATCTACTTTCAACTCAATTGCAACGTGGAGAGGTCGGGCAAGTTGGGGATGGGTAGGGGTTGACCAAAGTGTGCGGAGCTCATTAAGGACTAAGCCTAGCTCCGCCCACCGTGAGCGGGGCTTGCGCAGAAATGGTTGAAAAAATCGGCTAAATCAAGAGTGCCTGCAGGGATCGTGCAAGTTAAGACTTGGTAGGGCCTCATATCAACTGTACAGAGCATATAAGAACTAAGCCTAGCTCCGCCCACCATGGGCGGGTCTTGCGCCGAAATCGATGAATAAATGAATTTATGTCCTCGCTCAGGTGTTGGAAATCGGGCAAGTTAGGAAAGAGTCTGTTGAAGTCGCGCATGTAAGGACTGGGGAGGGACTGACCAAAGTAAAGGGAACACAGATCACAGGGAACGCAAATTAGGCACGGGCTGTGGAGGTCGGGCAGGTTAGTATTGGGTAGGGACCAAGTGTACGGACCACATAAGTTCTAAGCCTAACTCCGCCCACCATGGGAGGGGCTTGCGCCGAAATCGATGAATAAACGAATTTAGTTCCTCGCTTAAGTGCGGAAAATCGGGCAAGTTAGGAAAGGGTTGTTGAAGTCGTGCGAGTAAGGACTGGATAGGGACAGACCAAAATGTAGGGAGCACACAAGAAGCAAATTAGGAACGGGCCTGTAGAGGTAGGGCAAGTTAGGAGAGCGTAGAGGCATGCTCGAGTCTTTCTCGAGTTTGCTCCTGGCTCATGGCCTCTCGTCATTTTTGCCTCTGGCACCAGAAGTCCATTGGTGTCAGGGGAGCGTACTCGCGCAGAGTATTGCGTCCCCTCACACCCTCATGAGCGGTGAACGCGGTAGAGGGTGCCCCGAATAAGACCCCCCACTGATAACTCGTCCAATTCGAGACAACTCGTCCAAAAACACTCCGCCCCTCCGTCCGTCCCCGGAATAAGACCTCACTGGAATAAGACCAGACACACACACACACACACACACACACACACACACACACACACACACACACACACACACACACACACACACACACACACACACACACACACACACACACACACACACACACACACACACACACACACACACACACACACACACACACACACACACACACACACACACACACACACACACACACACACACACACACACACACACACACACACACACACACACACACACACACACACACACACACACACACACACACACACACACACACACATTCTCTTCTGTCCGTTCGTCCGTTAGGGCAATTAAGGGGCCACTTCGATAGAGGGTACCTAAGGCTATGTCACAGTAGGCACGGTAGGGAGGGAGGAGTGCGTGGGAGGGTAGTTATGCTATAGGGGGGTAAAATTTCGGAGCCTCATTACTCAGAGGCGCGTGGGTGGAGGGCAGTGATACTTGCCACTTCTAAATTCTAAGCCTATCTGTTGAAGTCGCGCATGTAAGGACTGGGGAGGGACTGACCAAAGTGAAGGGTGCAATAAGCAAATAAGGCACGGGCCTGTGGAGGGCGGGCAGGTTAGGATTGGGTAGGAGTCATGTGTACGGAGCATATAAGTTTTAAGGTTAGCTCCGCCCACTATGGGCGGGGCCTGCGCCAAAACCGATGGGTACTCAAATTTATAAACCCTCGCTTGGGTTGCGAAAATAGGGAAGGTCAGGAATGGGACTGCTCAGGTCGTGCGAGTAAGAACTGGATAGGGACAGACCAAAATGTAGGGAGCACACAAGAAGCAAATTAGGTACGGGTGTGTGGAGGTCGGGCAGGTTAGGATTGGGTAGGAGTCAACCCACCAAATTTATGTACTCTGTACACGTCAACCCCCTGTGTATAGAGTACATAAGTTCTAAGCCTAGCCCGGCCATAATTGCAATATTGGTACCACACTCACAAAGTGACTGTTTGTTCTCGGTTACCATTAGGGAGTGGTGTGTTATTATCAGGTGTATCTCTCGGCAATCAGTTAAGGTCAATGTTTCTTATAGAACTGATACATGCACGTCCTCTCCAAACTTTTAATCCTCAAAAGTCAACTACTACGGAGCGTCTCAGCGCTCACTATGAGACACCTCCAACTGCTGCCGCTCCTTTTAGCGTGGCCGCCCCTCTGCGATTGTGCCTTACACACTTGGATCAACGATGGGAAGGGGGTCTTCTTTCTTTGATTTTTTGACCGTTTCGGTCCATCTTCCTTACTTTGGTACTACTAAGTGCTTCAATTCTATTTTTGTGTTCGGATCGAATCCTGCCTTTCTTTTAAGGGGTTTTGCCTTCAGTGGGGAAGAAGTTACAGATGGGTGTGGTGTCTCTTAGTTTTAACCAAAGCCGATGATCGTTGGAGATTTGCTCACAATATGTACAAGCCGCATATTATCCGTTCCCTGCTGCTATGTGCGCTCCCTATACACAGGGCCTATTCCTGCTGCAATGCGCGCGAAGCGCGCATGCGAAAGTCGGCTCGCCGCGCTAGCGGCGAGCCGAGAGTCGCTCCTCGCTACAAAACAGAAAGCCCCAAAGCCACCCTGCCGGGGCGGCGAAGCCGCCCCTACGAGGATTGGCCGGCGAAGCCGGCCAATCCGAGTCCAGGAGGGTTGGCCGGCGTCAGCCGGCCAACCCGACTGGTTGTATACATATACAGTAGCGGTCAAAAATATATGCGGTTTTGGACATAACCATAATTTTGGCCGACGTTTACAAACTCTTTTTTTATTTGAAGGCAACTGCTACTCCATGAAAAAAGTATCTTAGCCGAGTAGGATGCAGTGTGAAGGTAATAAATTATCTATCTGGAAGCCCTAGAAATAGCCGAACCTCCCCAAAATTCAATTAGCCATAAAAAGCTTATAACTCAACGAAACGAGCCGTTATGCAAAAAATAGTGCGGAATGAGGCTAGAACATTATTACCCGTCCTTTGGAATCCTGACGGCACCGATGCGCGGTGTTGATCATATTCAGTGTTTTCACTTAAATAATTTTTTTCCACCTTCACCCTGCACCCTACTCGGCTGACATACCTTCTTTCACTCAAAGACAGTTGCCTTCAAAACACAAAAAAAATTTGAACGAGATATGTAAAAGATGAAAAAGATGGCCAAAGTTATGGTTAAGATAAGGAACGCATATATTTTTGACCGCTACTGTATGATTCTGTAACGGTACTGAGAGACGAATTCATTTTTAAATCACACATTCGGTTTCGGTGTTTTTATGTATAGGGTAAGTGATGACCACTGCACTCAAGTAAAGGGGCGTGTGTCTGGGTATGTACTCTTAAGTCAGGATTTCGCACCACGACGAGCAGAGTACGACGCGGAGTGTGCGAGCTATGCTCGTCGCTAAAGTTGAGTCTTACAGCGGTTACACGGTAATGTTAGGGACGCCATACACGGTTGACTTGTAATCGCTTTGGGACCCAGAAACACGGCGCCCTTAGCTCGTCTGCATCGCTTCGCTTACGACACGCCATGGTGCGAAATTCTGACATAAGGGCACACTCCTTGTGTCGAAGTTTCGCGTCGCAGCGTTCGGTGCGCGACATCGGCAGGCTGAACTTGGTGAGAATTGGATGTGATTGCGAAAGAAGAGCGGCGACTGTTTCCTACTTCTATTTTTATTTATTTCGCTGCTGAATTTATTTTGTTGTGGCCTGGTCATATTTCATCAAGCAGAACGCACACTGTGCTGTGCGGCACCGTTTTTTCCATAATTTTTTTATGAAGGATACTAATAAGCAATTCTCGCACATCAAAAGCCTTCGAGGTTCCTTTTTCGATATGGAGTCAATGTCATGTCTGAATAGAGTACTACTGAGTTAGGAAAATAAAAGTGATCCATACAGAACCTAGAAAAAAGGGAAGGGAAACCTAGAAGACTTGTTAAATCCGAAATCTGTTACAAAAGTGCGATGGCTCTAGCAAAAAGCTCGCTCATGACTTTAGTGCAAATTTCAAAAAACAGGTTTGCCGTTTTTTGCTGGTTCATTTAGTTTTCCTCATAGAATGATGCAAATAAGAATGACACATGAGACAGGAATTGCAATAGATGCATAAAACACGCCATCACCGACCAATGATAAACTGAAAAGGTTGAACTCTGTTCAGTGAAATGAAATCAGGTCGAAAACAAGCTCAATTCGGAGACGAAATGAATGAAAATAGGCGTAAGGCACGGTCGCCGTTCCTCTTACGCAATTACACGCAATTTCCACCCAGCCCAACGATGTCGCGCGCCAACCTTCGCGACGGGAGATTTTGACATATAGGCGGGACACCCCCAGGTAACGAAGAAGGTGGCCGCTCTAGCACAACTTCCTCTTCAGGTTCCCAGAAACGCCTCCCACTTTTTACCCTCTACAGCACCGCAAGATTGTATAGTATGATCATTGCTGACCTCTGCAACTACGATCCCCTTCCGCCCGTCAAATACGACCCCCCTTCGATTAATCTTCGCCCCCATAGTACCCTCACAGGGGTACCTACCCTATCCACGTGAGGTAGTGTGCAGGACACGAGATCGCAACGCTGCGTGGAGGGCGATACGATGACTGTGAGCTAGGAAAGGGGGAGAAGTAATAGTTTTATGAAGCGATTACCATGTCTCGCGTGCAAGCCGGAGGGGGCGTATTCAGTTGAGTCCTAAGACGATTTGAGCTTTGAAGTCCACGCATCGCGTGCTGCAGCACGCCGCGCAGCGATGCTTTCATACTTTGCAGCGCTGCCGCCTGCTGTGTCGCTGGCTGTGACACCGGCAAAGATGCAGAATATGAAAGATATCAGAGCCACAGTACGCCCAAGGTCTCTGCCGACGTCACGGCCACTGTTGCAGCCCGCTGCAAAATGCAGACTGCAAAGTGTTGGCGATTTATAACCGCGGTCATAACCATACAGTTCCAGGAGAATAATCTTTCTTCTGCTCAATATACAACAAGCTACTCCTTCCTTGTTAGCTCAGCACCGAATTCCTTTTTAATGTGTTAATTAAGTTCTAAAATTGGCTCGTTTTCACTGGAGTTCGTTTTTAGTTACCAAGTAGAGATAAAACTGAGCGATTCCGATGTGAAAGGATGGATGCGTGTGCTAGTCACACAAGTAAGAGTTTTTCGTTTTGACCCTGAAATGGAAAGCTGAAATACTGAAGTAAGCAGGATTGTTGCAACATCAAGTACTCTCATAGTGGAAAATCACGTACAGCGAAAATACGAATGTCGGTGATCATAGGGATGGAAAACCGTCCGATAAGTGAATACGTGGAAACTGGTGAGCTTTTTCATTAAAATGATCACGCTCTGGGTAACTACTGCTTCCATAATTCTTAAATGGGCAAAGGCTATACGCATCATAGTTTGGCAGCGAGGAAAGAACTACTCCTATCAGGAAGGAAAGCTTGGGGTCAATGCAGACGATGTTTAGCTCAATACTTGGTGAAAGGCTGTATGTTTGTAGCGTTTCGGCTCCAAACGAGCGCATCACTGCTGCGTGTGACTGGTACGTATCACAGACCTGCGCGGTGCCGATCGATAAACCAGCGATGCGCTAAAACGGTAAACTCGTTCAGTGATCGCAACTGCCTTTGATAACAGATTCTCCTGATCATTTCGATGCTAGCACACATTTTAGGTGATGACTTGATCCTTCAATGTCGGGCTTCCCAGCGCTCATCCGCCCGCTGATAACGTTCAAGTGGGATGGCTAACATCGTGATCCAATCGATACCTGAGCTAAAACAGTGTAATCCGATCAGGCCTACACGTCCATTCGGGGTGGAAACAAGCGAAACCAACGTATTTTACACGACGCTCGACGCCACTATTTTCAATAGTGGAAAATTGGGAGGGTGCCAGGGTGCTCCAATAATGCATTGAAATTACTGGACGAACAATCTTTGCTAAACATCATCTGATTTTCCGTCCCTTTACAGACTAATTGAAAGAACACGTTGAAATTCAATAAATAGTGGAAACATACAGAACTCTTGTGGCATACATGCCTGCTACTATTATTTGCAGGCACGATATTTCTTCCAAATTTCCATCACTCACAAATTTCCCTAAAAGCCGACTTTGAAGAAGAATCACAACTTCATATTCGGTGGACGACAGACTGTGATACAGACAGAA
This sequence comes from Trichostrongylus colubriformis, assembly GCA_963978905.1. Taxonomy (NCBI): domain Eukaryota; kingdom Metazoa; phylum Nematoda; class Chromadorea; order Rhabditida; family Trichostrongylidae; genus Trichostrongylus; species Trichostrongylus colubriformis. The sequence continues at coordinate 11,792,157 of OZ022257.1, forward strand.
CGGAACTCTCCAACTATACTCTACGGTAAGCAAAAGACATCATGGTGCAGTGTTGTCGTTCTCATAACCAGTATCCATAGTAAAAAAAAAGCTCGAAAGCCTAATATGTTTTGCGTAACTTGGTCCTCTGCGGAGGAAGATGCGAAAAAGGGTCTGTGGTGCACTTCGCTGTGGAGTATGCCCCACTTTTTTTCTTCAGCGTTTGTCCCACTCTATTGCGGGGTCCGCTTTCGTGGCGTTGACGCCGCTCTTCTCGATTGAATGCTTGTGCCGGGGTTATGCCATCTAGTCCATAGTCTGCACATATGTGTCGAGCCGGAACTGCTTGGGCCGTCCTCTCGGCCGCAATCCGTTCACGTTGAGAGAAAGACCTAATTTGCACATGGCGTTTTCACTAGCTCGCAGGACGTGGCCATACTACCACAGCCGAGCTTCGCATATTTTGCCAGTTATTGGAGCTACGCCAAACTTTTGCCCTATGGTGTCATTCCGAACATGCTCCAAACGCGTTATCCCGGCCGGCCACCGCAGCATTTTCACGCGCCACAAGCTCCTCAAAAAGCTTTCATGTCGTCCTTGCGAGCTCGCGTTCCGCTCACAGGCGAGCGCGCCACTTGTGGCGGATGACCGTCGCACATCCCGTATGGCCCCGATCGACATGTCAGTGAGGGATGTGTGTCAAAAATGGGTTCGACACGACAGAAAATGATTGAAATGGGACCTGACTTCACAGCTTCAGTTCGCTCTTCCTCCACTGTCGTTCCACACCACGATTTCTATCATCACTTCGCTATGTTCTGCCTGCCTAAAAGCCAGGGGTGCTATTTTGAAGAATGGAGATGGCATTTTATAAAATGATAAACATGTTTCATCACTCTGTAGCAAACTTTTCAAAGATTGACTGGAGTATTGAACACAGAACGCTGAACATTGACTTTCACATGATTGAAAGAAACGTCTGCAGATTTGATCCCTTTTATTATACATTTTTATGACTAATCTGCTTACTGAGAGCCATATGCAAAAATCCACGCGAAAAAACTAGAATCCAGGTGTGATACAGCTCCTCAAAGTAACGTACGACGAGATAGCGCCCGAGGGATGGTTACATGGTCAGAGACGTGGTTACGTGAAAAGTAAATCAACATTGGACGCGAAAATTCGAGTTGCTGTCTTCTGACAGACAGCTGCTCAAATGTTGCTCAGCGGAAATTCAAACGAGCTGCTGTTTTTCCAGTTTTTCGATTTCCGCATTAGAATCGAGGAAATTTCTCGATTTTTTCGTGTTTCTGTTTATGTACTGCATCTATTAGAGTGACTTTGAAAGAGAGGGGAATCATGGAATTTCTGTAGATGGCTCCTTCAAGAAACCTTCCCATGTTCCCCGACTCATCATGTCAAAAAATTGTAACCTGAAACAGTGCATTCTGTGAGGCCATCCCTTTTACATTTTTTTTAAAGCGAAACCACATCAACATAGGAAGAGTGAAACAAATTTGCCTGGTTGCATAGTAAGAAAAATTCAGAAAATATAACTTAGTTTATTAGTATTTAGCATATTATTTCCTGTTGCTAAAATTTTGGCACGAAACTTTAATGATATAGTAAGAGGCGACTTGGGCAGATTGTGTAATAATGGTCATATTACAAAGACATTGTGGCTAGTAGTGCAACAGCAGAGAAAGGACGAAGTGAAACGGTGAAAGACTCCAAAAATTGGAAGGAATCGGAAAGCTCTTCCTCTCACCTAACTTTTTCTCTTTCCCCCACATCACTACCCGCTAGGGGATAGATGCAGATAACGAGGGACTAATTCAGTCGGCCTCGAGCGTTGCCCCACCCTCGCAGAAACTCGCAAATCGGCAACTGTGCACGGCAAAACGCAGACAAAGAGGAGACCGCTATAAAAACTTGAAGGGGCGTTTTACACTGAGAGTTTCGCCACTGATAATCTCTTCTGAACTCAAGCTTTCGTTTGCAGAGAAGGTTTCATTTCAGTATTCATTTTCTCCTTACCGCTGGTGATGCTTTCAAATGACACATTACCGCATATTTAGGTACCGCCATATAAACAGCACTGACTGGGACTACTTCGAAACATTGAACAACAACAGATATCATACCGTGAGATGACACCTTTCTTGCTACGGAACTCTTGTTCAGCTGAAAGGGCCGATTTTAGGTAATACCACGAAAGGAGCCAGCAGAGTACATCATCCAATTATTCGAGTATGAAAGCTTTATATCTGCTGAGCTGACTGATCACTCCGAACCTATACATTATCAATTTGAACACAGGCTTCCATCTAATGGCTCGAGTAATACATTTTTTCAATGGAGTGAAGGCGCATCCCACAATAAACTGAGTGAACCAATTCATTTTTACGAGAAAATATAGCGATTTGCACCGACATGTACCACCATGTCATTCATCTGCTGAAAACTGCAAGTGAAATGCATTCGGAACACATCTGTGTCAGTTTCGCTCAATGGAAAGTCTCCGCCCATCTACTGATGCGGTAGGAGTCTGCAATTTAGGACGCGTTCATACTTTGCGGTGTCAGCAGCATGTCTCCGCGCACCTTCTCCGTGCCACTCTGCCTCACTGCCTGTCAAAGAGCCTTGATATGCATCACGTCTCTCCCAGCTAGTCTATCATGCAAAGCGCTTTCTTCTTCCCGTGAACTCTTACGATTTTCTTGAAATGAATCTCCATTCTCCTCTGACAATAAGTGCAATACACCCGTACCTTAACGTGGGATGTGGATTTATAATTTTTCCATCTATATGCCAACAGGAGTACATATTCAGAGAATCGTTTGGTATTAAAAACAACGGGACCGAAATCAGTTGAAGTTAACGTAATTTTCGATGAAGAATTCAAATCTAAGGCAATGCGGTATAATGTGAGTGACAGCGTTTAGAGCGCGTTTATACTTGGCGTTCGTCATAGAGGCAACGTGCCCGACCGCAGACCATACATACCATCGATATGTTGGTATGGCCAGGCATAAGTGCAGCCCCGCACGTGGAATTAATTATAACTCCTATACAAATGATGATATTTAGCTCACTATCCACCGAAGATCGGCCTCAATGCCAAGAAGGATGTCGTTCACGACTTACGAGAAAAATTTCCCATTTACGGTCGAACTTTCGGAATATTTCGGTAACTTAAGGTCGACTAGAAGCCTAACACCGTATGCTACAACGATATTTCAGAGATGTATTTTTTCTCACTCGAGTTTCAACTACTGAAAAAAGGAGCGAGAAGAGTCGCAACTGAAACAGTAGCAATGTTCACAGCAGAAGGTGTACCAAGTAAAGTTACGAACACTGATGTTGAACTATTACCTGTGAAAAGGAAGGTGATTAATCCAATTTGAACACTTTATCTATACTACACTTACTATACCATTCTCAAAAATTAGCCGTGGGATGAAGGACAGGACACTCGAAATGACTCAAACTGGATCTGTACCACACGACTGGGTCACCGCAAGCGACATGTGCCTTTCTGGCCTTGCTGTGAATCAATCACGTGCCAAAAAGCGTGAATTTCGACTGCTCACGTGACTTATCCAATTCTGGTGTTGTAACTGACATCCCTCATTCGATATCTTGAGCTATTATACATCTAGCCTAATAATCAACAATCACCCATAAATCTTTACAGGATGACCGCGCTATTGTTAATATAAAGTGGTCTGCTCCTGAAAAACCGAATGGTGTCGTCAGAGGCTATAAGGTGCCTTGCAATTTTATTCAAATTTTCTATCAAGTTCCAAGCAACCTCAGCCGTACTGCAAGTGAAGTTCCTATAGTACACTACATGAAGCGAAGGTAGTGTAATAATTGCGGGTATGTAGCCCTATGTCGAACTTTCGCACGGCCGCGAGCGGCGAACGGTGCGGTGCATTTGTTATCTCGCAGAAAGTATTTCACCACAGCAACAAACAAGGTGTGATCACAGTAAACACTCAATGCGTTAAGTTTCGACGTCTTCGCAGGGTGTGTGTGCGTTGCGGCAGCTGCAAGCCACCGCGATTCCCTGCTCTAAGAAGAGTGTGCATAATGTACGCAATCACACGCGAGGCAATCCGCCTCACCGCTCGCCGCGCGCGGATGCGCGAAAATTCCACATAAGGCTACATACCCCCATTTTGATTTAGCCAGCAGGGTAGCCGCTGCAACTACGTGTCGTAGAAAGCCTGCGATCATCTACGTCAAGATAGTATAGAGGAAAACCTGATAGCAGATACAACGTTACTGTATGTATGACTAGTTGGACTAATGCACACTACTGAGAGCGTGTCAGTGGATCGATCGAAAGTGCTTTCTTCCACAAATGTTTTACTGTACCCATTGCCACATAAACTCCGCCCACGTTGGGCGCGTTCCCGCAAGTATTTTCAAGATGGCTTCGGCGATGGTCATAATTATCGTTTTCTTTCTGGACTCTGTGCTGCATTGGGGCCTACTTACAACCTTTTGTTGCAAGGACCGCCCACTGGGCCCACCCCTCTTTCATGACTTTCAGAAACTCATCGCTGACCTTAATACATCTTGTCTCCACATTTTTGGGTAAAATTGGAACCCAGTTAACAATTTTTGCTCTGAAAACGGAAAATTCCAGTGCACGCTCCACTCACCGTGAACGGAGCTTAAAGACTCATTCCAGGATTATCAGGATATCACATCTTCAGACGTGGATGGACAGTTCGACCCAAACCACGTAGGCTGCACCTTTACCGAGGCGTGGGTGTCAGTTCCTGGAGCGTGCAGAGCCAAAGATTCTAACGCAACAGCTCAGCCTCGCCCACCCCAGCCGAGGGTGTGCCTTTACTCTTCGACTCTTATCTTTGACATAAGTAGACCAGCTACTGGCTAAGATCTTGAAATTGGCAGTAAACCATTCGCCTCGTAAAGTAAACACACTACTGAGTGACCTGACCCCACACTAGGCACCGAACCCTTGCAGCACACCCCCGGCTGGGGTGGGCGGGGCCGAGCTATTCCGCTAGATTCTTTGGCTCTGCACGCTCCAGGAACTGACACCCACGCCTCAGTAAAGGTACAGCCTACGTGGCTCGGGTCGAACTATCCATCCACGGCAGGAGATGTGATATCCCAATAGTCCTGGAATGTGCCTTTAACCTGGTACATGTGTGCTCTTTACTTCTTGTTGCACGTCCTACCCATCCCAAAGTTATCTCCACAGGTTGTTTTTCATGTTATGTCTATTAATTTCGTGACAGAGGGACGAACAGACAGACGAAGCGTTCTATAGTCCATTTCCCAAAAAGTGATTGGGCGTGTCTCCGGACTTGGGTGAGTGGCGAGAGTGAGAGTACGTGGCGAGGGTGAGAGTGTGTGGCGGGGTGAGAGAATTGGGAGAGTTTGATACATGTTCACACAAGTCCGTAGGACACGCCTAATCAGTCTTCGGGAGATGGATTGTATATATATATAGTAGAGATAATATAGCGAACTCGTCCAAACGCTTAATTTTCTACTGTAGGCTTCTCGTCGAAAATTTCAGTCAAATAGTTACATATTCGGGTTTTTGGAGATTTTCTTCAGCTGCTTTTTCACTTATGTGTTCCCGCACTCCCAGCCCCTTTCTCGAGCGCCATAACCCACAAATACTATGTGAACTGTGCTTTTCAAGCGACCAATAAACAGTCCGAGGAGGGTTGTGATTGGATTTGCGCGGTTTGTGCAATGCCTTCCACAATAAGAATGCTTTTATTTGATTTTTTTAGTTTAAGTTTTTTAAGTTTTAAGTTTCGTAAGTAACAGTCTTTAGCCAACTTTCACTGATCCATCCCTTCTTCTCATCCGTTGAAGTTCGAGGAATCGTCCACGTAGGAATGAGTTTTTCTGTTACCCATATATTTATGTTGTATTTGCTTGATTTGATGTGTACCGCATGCAAACTTTCACGAAAAAAATGTGAATCCGGCTAATATACTGCACTACAAACTCTCGTCTAGGTGGGCGAAGCCTCCAAGCAAGTGTCTACCCCGTCGTTCGCCACAGTCGGAAACGCACTGTAGGAACAAAAAACTACATAATCAGTTCATTCTCCATTCCCAATAGCAGCGGACGACGGAACAGGGCTTTTACTCGAAGGCCCGCCCACCCGACCAAGAATTTGAGAAGCTGTATCCTTGCCGAATCCTCACTTTCTCACATGAAATTAATTAAGCAAATACAACATAAATATATGGGTAAAAAAGAGAATCTCGTTGGTTTCTCTGGTTTGAGCTGTTCCGTGGACGATTCCTTTAAGGTCGACTGATCGTTGGTTACTAAATTATTTATTGTTAAGATTGCTATTAAAGGCTGATGTTGCAGGTCCAATTGAAGCTCGCGACATCAAGGTACATTCTTTACGAGGTGGAAGTGTGCGAGACATCCGTTCGCCTGTACGCCTTTTATTATAATACAACATATCAGGTACCTAGTCCAAGGAAATTGGAAGTACTAAACTTTCATGGAAACTGCAGATATGTACGTATCTTGTACTAGCCTCATGTAATCTCCATGCCCGTTTATCTTGAAACCTGGGCATTTCTTCAAATAAAGGGTTTGTTATCTGTCGCACAGGTTTGTTAAAGACAGTGTTCGGGATAATGTGGGTGACAGGGAATGCCAAAAGGAGGCATTGACTGAAAAATTACGGGGCTAAAAGGCCTATGCATGGCGAAATCCCCCGCGGAAGGCGCCCCCTTGAGCTGTGGCGGAGGCGGCCTCGTCAGGACAAGCCGCCTTGGACAAGGACAGCCCGCCTCCAGGCGACGTGATTAGTGGTTGGTCACGGTATAGTTGGTCAAGGAGATCGGCAGGATTGAAAGTATCGCTGCGCGCTTTCTCACTCTCACTTTTAGCTTGAAGCTCATCACATGAAAATAGATGCTGTCTCATTTCCGAACATCCCTTCATGTTGACGTCTTGGTAGTGCCAATGGAAAACCTATGCGGATTACCTGCCCCTTGCCGGAAAGGTCGTCCGCGCCTAGAACCAACGGTGGGAAGAGGTACTATTTCTCGAGTTTTTGGCCATTTCCATGCGTTTTTTCTCCACCGTCCTGATACTAGACATCTCGGCTTTCATATTCACTACTTCTTTAACTTTTCGTCCGGATTTTCCCGAAAGCTGCCTTTAAGGAGGTTTTTGTATTGCTTTTCTGATAACTGCTATTTACGCCGAAGCTCGCGATGCGAAAGTTACTGCAAGGATGCCGATTTATGGGCAAAAGCTTCGGTGTCGGAAGGGACTCGAACCTTTCATCCTTCCGGGGATATGTGCCCCCGGAAAGGATGAAGTGCGGGTTCGAATCTTGTCCGACACCGAAGCTTTCGCCCATAACTCAGCATCCTTGTAGTGATTTTTATTGCACCTGACGTTTCGACAATCTCGATGTTAACAAAGGTCTGAAAACACTTCGCAACTTATTGCTACTGCTTATCCTGCATATATTTTGTGATTCGATGCAACTTAAACCAGAGAAACCAACGAGGTATTCAGACATTGAACTGCTTGACATAAAGTCATGCAAGCCTTCGGTGGTGGTGCATCAAGATGAGCAGTCCGGTTTCTGAGTTTCGACCTCGTTGGTTTCTCTGGTTTGTGTTGTAGCGAACTGCAAAATATCTGCAGGATAAGCATTAGCAGTAAGTTGTAAATAGCTTTAAGGCCTTTGAAAACGGCAAAGTTGTCGAGTCAAGCGCTATGAAAACTCCTCCTTAATAAACCTGTACGACAGAAAATAAACACAAGCACACATATACATATTAGCCTGAGTGCCTAGGATAGCCTTATGCTATCTAATGCTGTTTTGACCCTAAATAAAGCAGAAAGAGAAGTTAAACAAAAACTTTTTGCAACTAAAACTGGAACAATTCTAAACCAATTATCAGCAGTAATGGACGGAACCTTGTAAAACAAAGAAAATAAAGATCAGTGGGAAGCTCGATGCAACTCGGTAACTGACAGAAGTGGGAAGTTGTATACAGTGAAAAGATTCGGAATGGTGCTCAAAGTAACCCAGAAAAGATGTTAGAAGCAACAGCGATGTTGCGGCCTAATAAGCAGAGAAGTCTGAAGCACAGAAATGAATCTTAAAGGCACAGTTCACGATGATATGAGTGTCTTAGTTCCATCAGCGAGCCGATAGCCCCTCCCACAACTGCAAATCGTATGCCATCATTGCGGCGATAGGGTGAGTGCTTAACGCGTAAAGAACATGTAAATATGATGGTGGCCACCGTCTCAAGATGGCCCACACCCAGCTTCGATTGTAACAGCGGGTAGGCGGTGACTTTTACCTGTATGAGAGGCGTGACATGAACCGCGATAAGAAATGATAGGAAAAACTCCCATTGTACAAACAACCCTATTGGATGATATAATCACGTAGAAACTTGTTCAAATACTTGCGTTCGAGCTGCAAACTCGTCGAAGCCAAAGGTCAGAAACACTTCGTTTTCAAGGTTTTCGGAAAGTTTCTTTATTTTTTCTAAATACATTCCTTTATACATTCAAACGCAAGCAAAATCACATCCATATTGGACCGATTGAGGTAGGGTTGGAACGGCAACAAGATATGATTGGGAGCCAAGAAGTGTGGATGTCAAACGTGCCCAGGAAACGAGCAACTCTTACTCACAGATCGCTTTTGCCCTTCCTGCATCCACATGTCATTAAAACTCTTTAGGTCTGAGAACAGGCATTATAGAAGAAGTTTGATTTAGATTTTCATAAGTGCGAAAACATCAAAAGGCTATGGCCCCAAGGCAGAACTACGCTTAAGTGCTGGAACGCCACCAGGTTCGTATAGAGAAACAACTTTGACCGAGAATGCAACTCCATATACCGTTACTGACAGCATGATCCAGGGAGATCACTTTTGATTCTATACGTAAGAACCCCTAAGGCCGTCATACATGGCAGTGCTGGCGGCAGCGTGTATATCATTAGAACAGAAAAGTGGCGTGGCCGTGTTCGGCACGCGACATGGTGGTGCGAGCTATGCGCGCCGTATTAGTTGAGTCCTGAAGCGATTACGCCTGGAATGAGGCGTAGAGCGCCGTCATCGCTTCAAGACCCATCCAATACGGCGCGCATAGCTCGCACCATCCCGTCGCGTGCCGAACACGGCCACGCGACGTTTCTGTCCTAATGATATAAACCCCCGGCGGCAGGGCGTGGCTGCGCGCCTTACGTCTCCGTCTGTGCCACTCTCTCTCTCGTTGCCCGCGTCGTCTCTGCACCTTCTCCGTGCCACTCTGCCTCGCTGCGAAGTAAGAAGGCAGCCTTAGCGATCGCAGAATGATGCAGTACGTCTGAGAGTAAGCCAGTCAGAGGAATTCGAGGAAATTCCTTGAAGTATTCCATGAGTAGCACCGATATTGGTGATTTTGCTCGACTGATGAATATGAAAGCAGAGCTGCTAAGCAGTCCAACTATGTTAAAAAAAACTAAAGGAAAATGATCTCTTCATACCATTAATCCTCAATGGGGACAAAGAGTGGTTCTGGACCGCCCGCAGGACGTCAGGCTTCCTGTCGTGTGCGCCTCTTCTAATAATACCGAACCTTCCAGCAACTGTTCTTTATTATGAGAACCAATATATTGTAGCAGTGTTACGCAGCAGAGTGAATCATTAGAGACGGGGCAAAAAGGGTGGCTTCATACCGTCTTCTGTCGGTTGCCGCTGATTAACCAACGGGCTTGCAACGTGCTCTTGTGCATCTGCATCACTGAAGAGAGTGAGACATACAAGGCCAGGCATGCCAAGCCGTGAACATGGCCCCACCCTCATGGTATTCCTTCAGCAGCACCACGTCGTACCGCGACACTCTAAACTTAAGTCACATTGGGAAACACAAAAAACGAATGCTTTTCTCTCGATTATTTATCTATAGATTGGATTTATCATCGAGAAGACAATGAACTAACAACACCTGCTACAACCGTTATACATTCTCTGGATCGACGTAAATTTGAACCGTGAGTCTTACCAATAGCTCGAATTATGCTATCCGATGTACACGTCTTCGGCATGGGGTCAAGCTGCAGGCGCCACGAAGGAATGTTCGTATACTGCAGGCTTGAGATGCAGGCGAGGCGGTATAATCTCCCATGTAGGCTTACTAATTATCCCACATCCTAAAAATTATTAAAACTCGAATATTATTCGCTAATAAGTTTTACTGGGAGTGTAAAGTATGTACTTCGGCCGGGTTACGCATGTTTTGCAATGGCCAGATCGAATATAAGTTTCCAAGAAAGAAAAATCCTTCTATCATATAAACCAGTAACTTTGTATGTCTGTCTGTCGGTGTGTAATTATGTCTATCAGTCCGCATGAATGATTGTGATGAACCACTCACGGGATGAGCAACTGAATGGTTAGTAGTGTCGCTTTATAGTCGCGATATCACCAACCACGCATTTAACCGCCTGTTTAATACACTGGCAGCCATTCTGCAGTGTGCTGGCACGGCACCAATCCAGCATCTGAAGAAGAGGGTTAGCGTGAAAGGGTTACAACCGTTCAAGCCAGACTCACGGAGGTATGAGTAAATAATTGGTCTCGCAGTATCGATATTAGGTTGTGATAGGCTTCATTGAAAAAAATGGTTAACTGATGTTCCCCAGTTTCATGCCAAGAAGTCCAACAAAGGGATTCCACAATGTTGCGAACTTCAAATTTTGTGTTTTTCCTTCATGGAGTTGTATCCATACTTATCTGTACGACACTCTTTTGGGTCAGCCACTCGAATCCCATTTCACGAAGCCATTTCTTTCAGTGGGTGCAGTCATACTACATGGAATCAAACTTAGAACTTATAACTTAGACAAACGCCTACCCAGTTCAGAGAATTCGCGCTTCAGACTTGACCGCTTGGGGCTGTGTGGTAGGGGTATGAAAGGCCAACTTCAACTGAACTGTTGAACTTCACGTAACCAGTGCCACGACACACTCCATTATTGCTTACTACCTTTCTTGATTGCTTCGTCGGCAAAACTATGGGCGATTTTGATTCACAACTCTCTTCGCACTGCGCAATTGTGATTCACAACTCTCACCGCAACACTTTCGGTGATCGGGAAGTTATGTATGCTTCAATTAAAAAAGAAAAAAAGTGGACCTGTGATAGGACGTGTACTATTAGGTCTGTGCAGAATAAATGGCCAAAGCATAACTGGCCATGACTTCGCTCAGACACAAGTTTACTGGTTGAAATAAGAACCATTCGAATCTACAGAATTCCGCCAATGATCTGTTGAAGAAAATATGTCACCATGATCAAATTCTGGATTGCTAGAATCAATAAAGTCAAGAATGGCATTTTTACCGTGCATAATTTTTCTGCCGCAGGTTTGCATCGGGAACCCGGAAAAAGTGGTAATTCGTCAGGGATATGTCTGGGGAATAAGGGGGGGGGGGGGGTGAGGGAGAGGCTCGATGCCTAACTGCATCATTTTTTTACTGGGTGCGCAAAACAACGCAAAACCCCACAGTTTGCAAGTCACCCGGCAAAAACTGATCGAGACTCTCCCTCACCCCCTTATTCTTCAGACCTATCTCTGACGAATTATCACTTTTTCCCGGTTCCCGATGCAAACCTGGGTAAGAAGGAGTTCGGCGAAACGATGCATGTTGAAAATGCCATCGTTGACTTCATTAATTTTCGCAATCCTGAATTTGATCATGATGGCATATTTTCTTTACCAGATCGTTGGCAAGGTTGTGTAGATTCGAATGGTTTTTATTTCGACAGATAAAGTTGTGTCTGAGCGAAGTTATGGCGTTTTGAAAAAGTGTTCCGTTTTGGCCATTTCTTCTGCACAGACCTAATATAATTACTATGTTAACATGTCGATCAATCGGATTCGCCCCTCTCAGGATTTACAAGACTCAATAATACCGCAACAATGTAGGCAGAACACTCAAGACAGCTAGACCTTCAAGACTCGTTCTGGGAGAACGAAAAGGCGACCTCTAAGAGCAAAACACTCACAACAGCCAGACTTTCCCAGTATCATCCCTCTATTACATAAAGCATTTACTTTGTGTATCGGTTTGTAGGTTGATTTGTATGCCGGTCTGTATGTCTGTCCGTTCGCAAATGAGTGATTGTGATGAGGGAATGATAGAGCAAAGCAACCGCTAGGTAAGGAGAAACTGATTGGTGTTGGAGTATCATTATAAGGCCATGTTATCATAGTACCTATATAAACACACTACCTATATACAGTACCTATATAACCTACCTATATAAACACCTATTTCGTACCCTCGCAGTCTTTCTGCAATGCGCTGAAGTCGCAGTAGGTGTCGGCACTTTGGTATGGCATGCAGGTATGTTTACTTTTAAGAGAAACAGTACCATAGAGCTAGACCGACCACGGAGTAGGTAACAGTGTAATGAAAACGATTACATTTTTTTCACGTCATGGCCGACTCAGACAGCTATTAGAAAGTACTCAGAGGGCCGGAGCGGATGGTAGACTTCACAGAGGGGTACACTCTATGATTTCTGTGACTAACGGGTGGCACCAATGGTTGTGCGGATAAGTGTGAATTCAGGGAAGTTATACTATAATTTTTGCTGGATCGCATCACTGAGCAGCTCTTGTTAACATCATACGGATACCAGTCGGATCGCCAAGCTGCTGTCGTCCGCTTTTCCTTCTTAAGGAGGCCGGCTTCGTGAGCCTTTCAAGATTTCATATTCCAATGAATGTTACTCACTCTTTATATAAAGGGCGTCAGTAATTACTACTCTACTCCAGTGCTCCTCGCTTCGAGGTTGCAGTAGTGGCTCTGCCAAAACTATATGGGCTTGCTTCCTCGCCGGTCGACATGAGGCTGACTGATCAGATCTGATCAAATTCCTTTACGGAGTCATGCCGGCTGTGGTCACGTGCGCTTCGGAAAAGCAGGCATAACTGACACTTTATGCACATCCCAAATCTTTCACCTTGAACAATCTTCCCTTTCCTTATCCGGTTTAATGCAGAAACTATTATCACTGCGGCCTCAAAAGAGCAGCGAGCAGTTGCCTTCCGAAGATACCAGGAGAATGGGACGATATATCATTAAACTCTTTTTGATAAAATAATGCCCACATTGATGCCAAGATGTTACTAGGTGTAATTTTGATCAGACGTATGGCCATTACGAGTTCCCTTTCGCTACCTATCGGATTGGATGACGTTAAGTCTTTGCGGAAGGTATGCGCTTTTCCCATCCTGCTCTGTGCGCCGCACAATTGCCACATATCACCTTGTGATGTCTATCACCGAGCGCTCATTTCCAGTATCCATATCAGTTATAACCGCTGACGTATGTAAAGAGTGTGTAAAACGCATTCATAAAACCAATGAAATGTTAAATAGCCCTGCGAAGCCGGGCCCTTCAAAGAAGGGAGAGCGCCCGGCGGCAGCTGGGCGATCCGACTGGTAAAGTACAAAATTCAACAATTTGGTCATTGATAGGAATGGAAGTATGGGTAATAATTGGTGCTATGACAAAAAACCGTGAAAAGCGATCACAGGCTTATGTGAAGTAGAATTACACACTTAAAGGCACACCACGCGATAATCACATTAGTGTCTTACTTTCTTGGAGGAAGTAGGTCCTTAGATAGGTGGCCATGTTGCACCCTTGTTGCGGCACTGTAGTGCATTCTCGTGGCGATAATCGCGCTCAACCCGAGCCGAGTTGAGCCCATCGAGCCGAATTACTCCTGGCCTTAGACGAACAAATTTCCAACGTGGCTCTTACGTGGAGAAGGAAACTTGCGATAAGACAAGATAAGGCGGCGATATCAATAGCGAAGGCAGCTACAGCAGGGGAGAACAGGTGATATCGAAGCATTTTGCGCGATATCATCGGGCAAAAGCTGTTCTACAATCTCCAATACTCGTACGGGGACTGAATACAGGGGGTTCTATTTTTGGTGGATGTGGAGGGATTTGGTTCATTTTTCTTCACTGGTGGATGAAGCAGGGCCTTTACGTCCAGTAATACGCGTGATAACTCTCACAATTTATCGCGTTGTGTGCCTTTAACCACGATTTGCGCTGCACATGGTTTCCTTGAGCTCCAAGTGTTCACTTCCAGCGATAACAGTTTATCACTCCTCGCGTTCAAGGTGTACCTCCTTCTGCCCTCTGACGATACAAAAAGCTGTCGTTGTTTCGTAGTAAAAAGGTCGAAGAAACGAAATATTTCAGCAAACTGCGACAAGACATAGGTCCGCAATATGGAATAAGTCATGCACGGTTTGTCAGGTTCCATAATGATCTTCTTTCTTATAATTATTTATACATATATTTAGCACTTTCATGTTTATTTCATCAGTCATGCTGTGTGTAATTATCTTATATATGCTGAAAAATCTGTTTTTCTCTATGAGATCCCAAAGAAAAGGTGAGGAGACATATTTAGAGTGACTATCGTAGTTAGTCAGAGAGCAGGTCTGGGTTATAAAACAGAATATTGTGCGTTTGTGGAGGGTGGGATAGGATGATTTGAGATTGTTTTTATACAAGACCGATTCGGTATATCCCTACAAAAGCGCTGACAATGTCGCATTAACGAGCTGCCTATGGGCGCGGACACGTACAGCTCCGCCCACATTTGAGATCGACCAGCCCTTTCCCACGATCGATTGAAATGATAACTAGGAAGTAAAGGAGATGGAGGCAGGGCATTCGAATAGTAGGAGTTCCTGACTAGCGTAGTAAGCCGAATATGGGAATTATTAAAACAATGAAGTATAGTTATATGCATTTGGATCACTTCATTAATATAATCAGTTAGCTTTTTCACCATTACATTCTTTACATTGTTACAGTAAAGACTCAACCGCCAAAAACTGAAAACAAGCGGCGAAAAAAGGTGAGTTATTAGAATATTCAAACCGTTTACGTGTTCCTTATTTGAATGATCTCTAGGCCATTTCTGGAAGTCAACCCTCTAAGTAGCAGACATGGACGTGTTACGAATTTTCTGACAAACAAACTCAAAATCAAAATATGTGAAAATAGTTAAGCCATCAGTAATAAACCTAATTATTATATCCATTGTATTGTTTACAAAGTCATCGCGTTCTTGAACTAGACGACATAAAATATCCAAGAAAGATCGCAGATGGTCTCCGCTGATCTTGCGCTGAACGAATGATAAAGTACTGCTATGAGTCACTCTCTCAAGCAGTACCAGGGAACACACGATGTGCGTAGCATTGGGTCAGCGCGGCAAGCGAATTGCGTCGGTGTGTACTGGTAGCGCTTTTATGGGTCCCGTTGTGAACTGGCCACTCGCTTGAGGTGACCTGTCCTTTGAAGAGCGTTCTAACTGTATCTCTCGAAATAATGTCTCGAGTTTTACCTGGTTTAGAATTACTCTGTTAGTGACTTCCTAATTCACCGGTCTCTACAAGTTCTGCCCGATAAGTAGTGAGAACTCCTATCAACCGCTAAACACCTTCAGTTGAAACAAATGCGGTAGGTTTCATTGTTCCTCACAGTTGGCAGCTGTTACTTTATTAGAGGTGGGTTTGGTTTTGAACTTCATTCTGGGATGGAGTGTGACTGTTTCTAGAAGACGACATAGCACGCCCACCCCCTCCCCCCCACCTTCCCACTCAGAAGAGACCCGAGAGGCGCTGACAAATGGAGACAACGCAGGAGCTTATGACACGCTGCACTATTGTAACTGCCAAAATAAATTGAAAAAAGCGAGGCGATAACAATGAGGGGGGAGGGGCATCCCATAAAAAGTTGCACATCCAGGGTCGAGTTCACACTCCGCGCACCGGCGACGGCGGCAACGGCAGCAAAATTATGTGCCCGCCGTTAGTAAAACGCTCGACCCAATCACACTACAGTATGGCGATTTCGGCGAAAGTCCACATATTTGAATTAGAGTTTTGGTATAGTTTGGCACTATGTCAAGATTCAAACTGGAATTCTGGGCTCTCGCCACGATCATCATGTGTTTGGCTTTAAGCCAAGATTCGAATTCGAATTCGTGGCGCTCGTCATGATCACCATAGTGTAGTATGGTAGGGCCGAAGGTTTCACAAATGGAGTGCGCCACCAGAGTGCCGCCGTGATCGGCGGCGAGCACATTGTTTGCCGTTATCGCTGCCGGTGCGCAAAGTATGAACGCGGCTCAAGCATTTCGGAGGGAATCTTGAGTCAGTTTGCACACAGGCGTATGATTTTGCCTAAGCCTTAGCGTAGAGAGGGAGAGTTGCTGTCCTCTTCTAGACTCATGTGAAAATGGCGTCTCCAAAGGGATGCCCCCCTCATTGCGATCACCTCTATCACCTGTCGTCTCATTGCTCATCGAAAATCTCGAGCAGAAGCCGACAACGTCTCCATTCGTCACTGTCGCGAGCCAAAGAGGTCCAACAAACCTTTCTGGCTCCAAGGACACGCAGCATCTCTTCTCCTTCGAGCAGAGCTCTTGTGAAGAAGTTTGACCATCGGGACGGCGGTTGCCCAGGTGTTCGTTTGAAGTCCCGAGGGATCCAGTCGCCGCTCTGACGGTCATCGTGAATATCGCATGACGTGTCCGTCCCATCTTATCTTCAATTCCTACAAATACGACGGCATCTTTCATCCTCAATCGGTGACGGGGTTCGGAACTCTGGATCCCCCTCTGCACTTGCGTGTATCAGGATACCCTTAGCCTTTTGATGGCGCGTTTGATGACGCCGACTGCATACTCCCCCTGCTTACGTAGAGTCCAAGTTTCTGAGGCTCTCAATGGTCTTGAAGGCTCCCCAAGATGCTCGTTTCCTCCTGCTCAATACTAATACTAAGTCGTTCATCATATTGACTTCCATACCTAGGTACATATAGCTGAAGCATTCGCTGATTTCCGTATCCTTAAGCGTGAATGAGGCACCAGGTACCAATCCGTTCGTCATGAATATAGTCTTCGTCAGGTCAGCTGCAGACCGATTTTTCCACACTCGCAGTCAAAATCAGCTAACATTCGCTCCGCTTGCTGGATTATCGGTGTTATAAGCACAATGTCGTCAGCGAGGCGGAGGTTGTGTAGTTGCTGGCCATCGATCTTTACTCCCATGCCATCCCATTCCAATTGACGCATGATGTTCTCAAGAGCGGCGCTGAAAAGTTTGGGCGAGATGGTGTCGCCTTGTCGAACCCCTCTGACTCCTTCGTAGAATGGCAAGATCCTGGTCGTGAAGTTGCTGTAGAGCTCACGAGGTACTATTATATACTGAGTAGGCACACCCTGGTTTCCCAGGGCTTCGATAATCGCTTCCGTCTCGACGGAGTCGAAGGCTCGATTCAAATCTTCAGATTGAAGATGACGTGATCGATCTCATTGTGGAATTGTCCATCGGGTTCTTCCCAAGTTCATCGCGGATGAGAGGGCTTCTGGAGTTGTGAGTCACCACGGATGACGATGATCGACATAATAAACTCAGACAGCCTTCCACCCTGCTCACTCCATTCCTTTCCGTGAGGGTCGATGTGAAAATCATTATCCGTTCTTCTGAGACCGATTTTGGCGTTGAAGACACCGACGATGACCTTGAAGAAGGTACGGTCTTCCTTATAAAACCTCTCCAATTCCACATAAAGTGCTTCGAGTTCGTCCTCGTCTTAGCTCAATCTTGGTGCGTAGGCGATGAAGATGGTCAAAGTCGGGATTGGACGGCATCTTTCCAATCACAAACGTCCGATTCGGGTTGCCAGATTTTCGTATGAATCGATCTTCATGGTCAAGTGCGTGTTGACGAGAACGCTCACACCGCTAACGCCTACCCTCTCATGATCCAAGGAACAGTTCTTTCTCAGTCTCGCAGATGGCGTGTAGCGGGCGATGCCTCCTCGTCTCCATCAGTTCGACGACGTCGTACATGATCTCCTTGGCTTGCATTATCAGATCTTCGATACTCGCTTCCGATGCAAGTGTTCGTGCGTTGAAAGTACAGATCGCCATCTTATTCCTACTTGATTTAGACGGCCTGTTATAGCCGTGATATTTTAGCCTCTTCCAAACGGACCTACCCGACGCTGCCGTACTGGACGCTCCCCCAGGCCCAGGGCAATTTTTGTTTTTGGCAAGATGCAGACCATCGAGTAGCTTGCCAGGCTTTCTCGTGGGGGCCAGGTATACTCCGGGTAGTTAGCCAGGCTATCGCAAAATGATCTCCGGGATCATTTGTTGGAGGCGACCGCGGACCACATCCCATGTACCTCCCAGTCGTTAGAATGCAAGCTTTCAGCTGTATCAAATGCAGAATACCAACTACGCCCTACAGAATGCCCCCACACGTATGCAAGAAACACCTGCATGGTATGGTATGATCAGCGCGGCGCAGCAGAAAGAGGAAGTGTATCCTCCGAAAGCACCTGCGTCACAGAACAGGTACATGGTGGCTTTCACTCCGCGATTTGCCCCTATCCGCCACCTGGGATCACTTCACGTAGCCTTGCCACCTCACGGCTAGAGATTCAGGACTCTCGCTGAAGGTTTTCGTGGCTCATTGGGATAGCACCACAGAACATTGCCAAGGAAAATCCGTATATCTATAACTTGGGGAAAGGCTGACCTATAGTCGACTTTTGTATAATACATTGAAATTTCCCGGAATCGCACTAAAATTCATAAGGGTCGTCATGAAAAGTGATTAAGCGCACAGAGAAAAGGTGAGAGATTAAGACGATTAGTAAAAAACCCAAAAGGTCAACAACAGAATGAGACCCGCTAGACGACATAGACTCCTCTTCCTTTGAACTGTTGCAGGGGTAAAGACAGTGGTAGGGGTAAAGTGGGCAATGAGGAAACTTCGAAATAATCCATTTAAACGAAAACTGGGGGTCGAGTAGACCATATGTGGCGAAATCTCCGGTAAAAAGAGCACCCGAGCTTCGGACGAGACTTACATTTGAAAGACTTCGCTTTTAATCAATTGCTCCTCCTAGGGTCGACTGTGCAGAACAATGAATAAGGTGTAGAGTAATAAGAATGATAGTAAAGTGATACTTATCGTATCGCACCGTATTACTTCCGTATCGATCGAAATTACATGATGCTTAAAGACACCAGAAAGGGGTAATTTTGGCTCACGGTAGAACAGACGTAGTGTGGACGAGTTTAGGTGGCCGCCATTGCACAAACTCGCCAATTTGACGCCTTGGCATGGTGCAAAGAGGAGATGTTTTATCATGAAGCTCTTCTTTTCTTTTACTTTTTCTTTTGTTTCTTCTTGCATTGTTTCTAGATGTACTTACATGGATGCTTATGTACTTGAGAAGGGGCACTCCACTGCGCTGAGGGTCAGGTGCTACAACTAGCGTTGGCCCGCGGCCAGTCTCCTACAGCGGACAACCCGGAAGGTCTGTGAAATGATGCGAATCCGATGCGAATACACACCGCAGCAATGCCTTCTAACCTTCTGTGTTCGTTACAAGATGCTAATTTCTTTGCATCATTCTCTTGTTTCGGACCCCTTCCGGTTCCTTTAAAGTGTCGGCTCTCTTGGCGAAAACGTCCACCGGTCAGTATTAAAGACTACAAAGAATGATGCAACCGAATTACCCCTTCCACTGCCTTCAAAATTCAAATCCCACTTCCTGCCAACTCTGGAGTGAGAGCGCGACATAGCATGGCTCTCCCACTTGATGGGCATCCCAACCAAGGCCACAGGTTCGATACACACTCCCACTTCCCGAGCCTTTTCGCCTCGACCGAAATCTACTGTTTTAATAGGCTGCGTCACCCTTCCTCCAGTGATCCCATTTGTGTTGCACGAAACATCCGCAAGGGATAGGGCGTTCTGGCGCTTGCAGGCAGTGGTAGGGATAATTTGGTTGCACAATTCAATCCAGTCCTTGATACTGACCGGTGAACGTTTTCACCACGAAAGCTGAAACGTTGAGCATCACATCATTTCGATCATTGCGGCTTTGATACTACTCTACACCTCATTCATTTTTCGGCGAAGGCAACTCTAGCAGACAGGATGAGATAAGAAAGGCGGCCGGAGGCAAAAAGGCCACCCCCGCCACAGCTCGGAGGCGCGCCTTTGGCGGGGGATTTCAGTGCAGAAAGTCACTCTAGAGGCTCAGTTTTTATGTGAGTTTGATACTTCAGCACTTCCCCTATGCGCGTCACCCCTATCAGTGTCTTCAAGCTGTATACACACCGACCATTTTAGAAAAATGGTTTTTCGTATGATCAGAGTGGCTATTTGAATTCATTTGAGGGCTGATATGGTCCGAACTACCTGGAAGATTGTAGCAGTTCTTATTTTGCTTGTTGAACAACACCTCTGCAACAATAGAACTACTGAAGGACCACTTGCTACCACAGAAAAATGTAAGCTCTTACACCATAAGAACTTATAAATTGATCAGAAGGCTATAGGTGACATCTATTCGAAATGAATGTCTATTTTTCGTTATATTCAGTTTCCAACCATAGGATCAGAGAAATGCCATTTTTTTGCCTGACGGTTTAGACCTTGAAAGTGTAGCGCGACGCCATCTACACGAGGGTTGGCACATCTCTTATAGGTCACCCTTAATGGATATTATCCCCACAATATATAACGCACTTCGCTTGTTTGTCTATCTGCCGGTACTTCCGTTCGTCCGTCCGTCCGTCCGTCCCGTCACTTCGTTCCCTTGCCTACCATGAAACCAGGCATTCCATGAAAAGCAGCGTGTGATATGGGGACGAGTTTGGGATGAAAGGGTGAGGATGAGTAGGGTATAGGACAAGAATAAGGAGAACGCATTAAGCAAGTTAAGCCCCGCCTACGGTGAGCGAAGTGTGCAATTAGTCGTGTGGTGCCCACTGCAAAAACTGCAATTCAATTCGAGCGTGGTTCAAAGACCGGGAGAAATGTGTGGGTGTCAGTAGTAGCTAGCAGCACTATGAAAGCAAAATAAGTTTCAACGGTGAGCGCAATTTTTGTTGTGAAGGGCGGACTTAAACTGAATAAGGTTACGCACGTCTGTTCAGCGAAAAAGGTGTATAAATATGAGAGGCAAGAGTTGCACACAAGGAATGACCCGCATAGTAGGCGGAGCCAATATAAATATTATCGAGTGATAGCGATCGAAATTATCGCTGTTGTGCAGAAGGCCGGAGATGGGTAATGAACCACTCCAACGGGTGAGTAATGGTACAGAGGTGAAATTTCCATGGAACTACGAATTATCGATCGATATCAGTCGTAATTCAGGTCCATGTGTATAGGGGATAAATGTTCATAGAAACCGTCTCCGGTCAACCTCCTGACGTCCACCGTGTGATGCGAGCAGCGAATGCGCCGGCCAGCTGGCATTCAGTAAGACAAAAAACTGGTTAACCATTGGCCAGGACGTACAGCATTATTCAAATTTATAAATAATTATTCGCAACAAAATGGCGGTGAAGGCTCAAAAATGAAAAAATAGCATTTTAAAAGTCTTATCTTCTGCTCGGACAGTGTGTAAAACACGATGCTTGCGGTAAAAAAAAAGGTGATACATCTTTACGTGGGTTTTCTCACGCAAATATGGAATTACGGGTGCAAAGAGGATTGTCAGTGAGAAAATGTCAAAAAACGCCTGTAACACTGTGCGTGGTGGCCTCGGATTTTTTTCCTGCGCCACTTCACAAATGCATGCATTTTAAGGCACCGGGAAGTGGCGGTGGGATGGGAAGAAAATGTAACTAGCCTCTATAAAAAGCAATCGAATCGAGCTCAGAAGAGATAATTTAACGAGAAATCGCGCTGAAAAATTAGCTTCTGAGACGCTCCTGCAATCCAAGCGCGCTTCACCTCAAACTGAACGCTTCAATGACCACGTTGCCTTTTGACGAAGTGCTGAGAAGACCGACGCCACTGTCATCTGATGTCGCGTAGGGCGTATTTGATTCCATGATGATGGTAAAAAAGTAAAACAACGAACAGTAAAAAACAAGTGAAATAATGGAAGGAAGAATTAAGGAGAGTGTAAGAAAAAAGGTTTTCAGAAACATAAATCAATGATCACTTGGTGAGGCGTCGTGTGTGCAGTTTCGGTGACTGGGCAGACTGAAAGTGTTACCGTAAGCCACGATTGCCCCTCCCGGTGCCTTTAAGCAAAAGGCGATGACAAGAAGTACGGCTCGGAGAGAAAGATACGAGGCACATGTCAAAACTCTGCGTTCATACTCTGCGCCAGCAGAAGGTGACTGCGATCGCAGCAAGCAAGGCAGGGTGGCACGGGAGGGCTACATAAACGGCGCAGGCAACGATGCAGAGTGGTACAGGGAGAGACGCAGAGCAATGCGGTCACGCCCTGCCCCTGGCCCCGCAAAGTATGAATGCGACCAAATACAGGGAGTTATAGGCTGGCTAAGCCATTCGTGCCAGTAAGAATATGTGAGAACTTTCCGTGCCAGTAAGAATATGTAAGAACTTGACACTTCTGTCATCCACCTTTCATTCCTGAAACGAGCACAATCTAATCAGATACGGAGCACCCATTCTAGCTACGGAGGAATTGGAAATCCGCGTTCTCTATCTATCAGTTATATGTGGGCTAGATGTTATGCTGGTAGCGGTGAGACATTTTCGAGTACGGCAAAGCGGTGGAGTCACCTATGATACTCTTGCACAGTACAAACATGTGCTATGTTGTACCACTTCGGGTCATCCAAATCTGAAAAAGAAAAGCATCGATTTCAAGTGGGAACGCCACACGTCTAAAAAATCATTTTTCAGTAAGACCACTTGCGCCCAGCGAATTCACAGTAACACCTCGTCTAGAAAAGGCATATCACACAATTTTAGACATCAGATGGAAGTCGAATATTCCGAGTTTAGATGGCGCCAGGTATGGCTTTTGGAATGCAGTCCCTTCCATAGCACTGTTCTTATTAGGTTAGTGCATAATTAATGCGGCCTTTCATTGTTGCATTTTTCTGCAATGAATAGTGACGTTCTGCTGCCTATCAATTGGGAAGCATTTTTGACTTCGATGATGATAACGCTCCCAAATAACTATTTGAACACGTTTAGTTTAATTTTATTATTGCTTCTGCAAAATTAAATTGTTGGAAAAGGCCAGATTGATTATGCACCAATCTAATGGTGGTGAGATTTGCGTTTTCGTGGAAGTGCGGAAGTTATTGAAAATAATGAAGGTACATATCTATTCGAAAAAATTTTGGAATTTCCTCTATTTGGAATTACGGAGGTGAAGTGAAGGATAAGACAGGTATCGATTTTTGATCTCCTTTCAGTGTGTGGGGTCGATTGGTCGAATTTTCGCTTGGCGACGTCGCACTCGTGGCGCTGTCAGTACCAGTCGTTTGGAATTTCTTCGAGACGCAATGGGCTGGTACCGAGGATGTTCAGAGATTGCAGTTTGGTAGCTCTGGAAGTTCGCCTACGTTGTTGTTGTTGTTGCTGTTTCAAGAGATGAAGCTGCAAACGACTCGAACTCGCCGCGCCGCTCGCCGCGGGCGGTCGCGATAAAATTCGACCAATCGACCCCTACCCCGCCCAGTCGAGAGAATCAGAGAAATGGAGATTCCACATATCCATCAAAACGCCAGTATCACCACTGCGAACGACACCTAAAGACACCGGAAAGGTAGATTTGGGAGATTGTGGAATGTGAAGGGGTGCTCAGCACTGTGACGAAAGAGGAAGAACGAGAAAAAACAGCGAAAAACCAAAGAAAGCTGCTCTCCTGCTTCTGTATAAGCTCATGCAGGGTGGTAGTTTTAAGCTCGATGGCCTTGTTTCACATAAAGCTTCTATCACCAGAGGTTCTACCATTAAGTATAATATAGGCAAAGCAAAACTCAATTGTAGACGTTACTTTTTTATTCATAGAGTCATTCCTTTGTTTGATAAGCTCAGTAGAAAGCACCTTATACCGTTGCGCCACAACACATTTAAAAAATTTCTGAGTAAGCACTTAAGTCCATGAGGCTTGCAGTTGGTCTTGATTTACGTGAAGTATGTTTATATGTTCGTTTTTTTATGTATTCAAATTGTTACCAGGAGTTGTTCGAGTTGTTCACCGTCTATTGTTCATTCCACACGAGTCTCTCGTGTAATAAAATAAATAAATAAATAAAGCGGAGCCCGAACACCCCCTTCTCTCCCACTCCTCTACGTCACTAGCCAGGACAGACTGCAGACGGGTAGACAGGTTAAAATAGCCGGCCGCGAACGTTGTCCCACCTTTGTCGGCAAGTCTTCCGGCTGCAGGACTGCAGGACGACACGCCGTGGTGCGGGGTAGTGATAAGACCCCAAGCTATGCTTTTTCAGTGCGAGTTTCGCCACAGATAACCTCTTTGGAGTAGAAGATTTGTTTCTAGAGAACATGTATTCACAGTTCTCGGTTTTCCCTTAACCCTCGCGATGTCTTTAAAGACTTAGGTTTACTTCGGTTATATGCGTTCAAACCCTTGATACTGATCAGTGGGTGCTTCAAAAGCAGTGATGAGGGTGATTCGATTGTATCATTCACTTTAAAGGCACCAGTAGGGGTAAGAAAAAACTGAGATCTGGGAGTAGATGTTCTCTGAAACGAACCTCTACTTGAGAAGATGTCACATGTGATGGAAATCGCATTTAAGAAACGCGGCTTGAGGTCTTATGACGACACCACAGCACGGCATGTCGTTATGCGGTTATGCGGCCGGGGGAGTCGCCGGGGAGGGGCGATCGCGGCCGGCTGATCCAGCATCTGGCTTGTGTGCAGTCCACCCCGTCTAGTGACGCAGAGGGACGCGAGAGAAAGGGATTTTCGGGTTCCTACTTCTCGGTTTTTTCGCCGTTTTATGTCCTTATTTCTCTACTGTTATATCGCGGAGCACCTCTACTTTCGTAATTCCCCAATGTGCAAAATTTACCCCTACCGGTGTCTTTAATCTTTGATATTGACCGATGGACGTTTTCACCACGAAAGCCTATGAGTCAAGTATCACGTCACTTCGATCGATACGGCAATAAGTATCAGTTAGCTATCATACTGATTACTCAGCACCTCGCTCATTGTTCAGCACAGTCGACCCTAGGAGGTGGGCTACGTTAGGGAAGGTGGAGCCTGTTAAAGGCACACCACGCGATACTCAAAAAGGTCCTTACCTTCTCAGGGCAAGTAGACCCTTGAACAGTTGTAAAGATTGCACCCTTTTCGCAGCGCCACGGTTCACCCCCGCCGCGTACGGCCTGGTCGACATGAGCCGAGTTTAGCCCACCGAGCCGAATCACACCCGGCATAGACGAGAGGGAAGCTTGCGATAAGACAAGATAAGGCAGCCATATCAATAGCGAAGGTAGCTTCAATAGGGAAGAACAGGTGATATCGTAGCATTTTGCGCGATATCATCGAGCAAAAGATCTTCTACAATCTCCCATACTCGTACAAGGACTGAGTGCAGGAATTTTTATTTTTGGTGGTTGTGAGGAGTTTTGATTCATTTTTCTTCACTGGTGGGTGAACCAGAGCCTCTACATCCTGTAACACGCGCGATAGCTCACACAATTTTCCGCGAGGTGTGCCTTTAAGCACGATGCCTCTTCTAATTCTCACAAGGAAGGCCCATCAGGCCATGGTGAGCTTTTTCAAACGGTTTTTTGCATTTTATAGGGTCACATATGTGAAGCAGAAAACCGATCTCAAATTTGGCTAAATGGTTTTGGGGGTCCAGAAAATAGTTAATCGTTTGATCCCCACTGAGGACAATTTTTTGCACTTTCTAGTTTTCATCCATTTGTGCTCATGTGAGACCATACGTGCAAAATATGTGCAAGATCAATTTTTATTCTACCAGGGAACCGCTATCTCCAGTGTTTTTGCGTACTAAGCGAATGATTGGTTCGGAACTGCTAACGCTCATAACAGGGGAACTAGGCGTTTTCTCACAAAGCACGTACGATATTCATGCTCAGGGGGTCGAACTATCCCAAGTGTCATGTTTTCGGCCTAATCGTAATTTGGACCCAAACTCGGAAATTAGGGCGACCAATAGTACTACTACTGCCATAGTGAAGAACACTCAACGAAAGGAGGTCGGTAGTCGATACAAGGAAATATTTGCTATCTTTTGCCTTCGCATGGTGTTGCTAGGTGCACTTCACTTGGAATGCGTTGATTCTACACATGCTTCATTGCATTCAATCGAGGCTGTAAGTTGTTCGTCTGTACAAGTAGAACAGTGACTGTGTACCCATGTCCACCCCACTGTCTCGAGTTTGGGTCTAAATCTCAATTTGGATAGTATTTTGTACCTAGGAACTCTCTCCTCTCTCCCTTGTCTCCTGAGCACGAATATCACACTAGTTTCGTAGGAAGACGCCTGGCACGCGTGCTAGGGGCGCCGAAGGGTACAAACACCTCAACCACTGAAAGCTTGCAAATGAGATCACCTTCGTGCACCAGCGACGAAAATTGCAGTCATTTCCCTTGTGCGCAAATAGTATAGCGCTAAAACAAATAAAATCAAAGGCAGAAGCGAAAGCGTCGGGAGGACTTGAACCACGAGCGCCTTCTCAAATGTGCCAACGCCAGTCTATCCCTCTATCCATTCGGCCGTGCAAACACTGCAAACACCCTTGCCTGTCCATCCCCTATGAGTTTCATTTGTTTCGTTTAGCAGTTACCATAAGTGATTCTACATTTTTGATCCAGCTCGGAGTGGTTTTGGCGTAGGTTTGAAGACAGTCTTCTGATATGCATATACTGAACGCCGCAGCCGGAAAGCATTGCAGCAAACTGGTCAAAATTGTTTCTTTCTAAGCAACTTTTGCCACTCATTTTCTGGGCCTCGCAGAACCATTTAGCCGAATTGGAGACCGGTTTTCTGCTTCATGTATGTGACCCTATACAATGCAAAAAAAACCGTTTTGAAAAGCTCACCATGACCTGAAGGGCCTTCCTTGTCGTGGAAACGCGTTTTACGGGAATCGTTCAAAATATAGTCTTCTCCTAGACTCCCAGTTTTATTTTGCATGACTAATTCCAGGAGTTCCTCATTGCCCACATTACCCTCACCACTCTCATTCACTAAGAAAGCTCATACTTCAAACACCAAGCGATACGGCAGTAATACGATACGATAATTGACTCTACTAGCAACTTACATATTATTCCACGCCTCAGTCATTGTTCGTCAAAGTCCGTCTCAGGGGGCGGACCACGATTAAAAAGAAGGCGCAGCTGTTAGGAACGACGTCTTCCAGTTCTCAGAAGCGTTTCTTTCATTTGGAGTTGTGCCACATGCATTGTCTTCTTGGAATCCTATGTGGTTTTTTTTTAGATGACTCCTTTAAGTAGTCTCTCATAAAGGATAAAGGATAAAGTTTTTGGCGCTAATCAATCTCTTCTGCGGGATGTGCCGCACATTCTAGTCCATTCAGAATCGTGATGGCTGGTGAATGTGATGTGGCCTATACAATGACTTGCGGTGGCCAGCCGATGTACCAGTCAGTGCTTTTATCCTCCCAGACGAGTCTGATACCAATTTGCCGACCCCGGAGGGGTGGAAGGCTTGGTTGGCCTGGGCGTGCCTTGATGCGGGATTTGATCCACGCACCATGAGAGTGGGATGTGCGCCACTTGTCACTACACCACCTCCGCCCACTAGTCTCTCATATGATACATTACTCCTGACACAATCTTCAACGCAACAAAATTCAGCCACATGATCGAAATGAAAGGAAGCCGTGAAGCAACCGCTGATTTGGACAAGTCATCCTGGAGATACGTGTGGAGAATTATCCTCGATACGGAGGTGGGCGTATTTGCATTTTCGAAGCAAAGTTTTATATCGTTAACATAACACAGAAATGTTGCAACATAACGTACTACCATATTGGGACGTGGCGCGCTGCCAAATTCCGATTAGCCGTGAAAAAAGACGAATCAATCAGCGATTATGTAGAGAGTGGTGAGTATTTTCAGACTTTGTTGAAAATGTGCTAACGGAGATCGCATCCAAAGAATGCTTCAGGTGAAAAAACCGGAGAGCTTTTCCAAACGCTAAAAGAAAGGCCTGTCTTTAAATGATTCAACCCACAAAAAAGCGTTCGGAAGAGTGACGGAAACGTGGGCTATGCCACCTACTGATGCATCACCTCCTCTACTGATGAAGAGAGCACCAGAACATGCCTCAGTGAAAACCAGCAGTGAGAAAGAGGCCGCATGCTCGTTACCGCTTTATTACGTTTTTCTCGAAGTGCTGCGGTAATTGGCATATCTACTTGATGTTCCATACTCGGACTAATTACCTCAATCATAGCCTTTAGAAAACTGTTCCTGCAAGAAGGCCACGTACTCGCGGACAAATTGCCTTATTTTAGTATCCAATGTATGACCCTACCACTGAATGCTGTGACCGCAGAAAACACGACCCCACTCGCTTAAACTGTTTCGAGCGCGATTCAATGTGCACTGTGGAGAAGAGACTCGGGAAAAAAGATCTTGCTGTGAACTTATGGTTTATAACCTATGACGTAACTTATTTTCAGGCAAAATCTTTCTTCCGAATTTTCATACGAGATCAATCAATTTTCATGTGGACTATGAAGAGAATTCACGAGTTCACCTTAGGTGGCCGTTGTACTGCTTTGGTACAAATGCCTATAAGTACAGATTAGTGTAAGTAAAAAGAACAATGCATACTGGTTAGGGTGGTCTGCGTGCAATCCCTCATCACCTAGGGCGAACCCGTTTTAAGATTTCTGCCGACAACAGGTCATTCTATTCATTTGAAGACTTGATTCCAAGAATGCATCCAGCGCCACCCACTTGTCTACTAAGATTCGGCGAAGCTATTATGCTCCTCGTGCGCGCGCTGGCGATTTTTGCCCCTGGGAGCAGCAGTCCCCCGCGTGGTCCCAGGGACGCGTTCGGCTCCACGGATGCGGGCCGCGGACGCGTCCCCCTCGCACCCTCGGGCGGTGAACGCGGTGAGGGTTCTCCGGGCGTCCCTTGATGTGATTTGTGATATGCCCCGCTCCAGATAACTCGTCCAATTCGAGACAACTCGTCCAAAAAGGTCAAACTAGAAGACGGGGACTTCGGATTAGCCTAAGCCTTGGAAAGGAGCAGGAGCCTCGATGCTCGTGCGCATAACTCGTCGCTGCTCGAGACAACTCGTCCAGAAGACGGTCCGCCCGTCCGTCCGTCCGCGTCCGTCCTATCTCGTCCTATCTCTTTATCGAGACTCGTCCGTCCGTCCAATTCGAAAACTTCCGAAGACTTCGAAAACTTGTTTTTTCAAACTCTGTTCGGAAACATGGCAAATAGTTTCCAGTAACCATTTACAAGCCACATGATACCTGCAGAAAGTTCAGACATAAGCTGTGTTGTACGTGACACGTACAGACACTGCTTTGTAACTCAATAGGAAGGATTTCGCAGGGGTTTATCATAATTGTAACAATAAGCCTGTACACACGTGGTCTCATCCACAAAAAACTACTATTTCACCCTAACCCCAAGCTTGTTACCTCCCTGAACTGAGGGGTGTGCCAATGATCGATCTTGATGACAACTGATAAGAAATGGAAGACGGTATCACCAATTTTTTACATTTTCAGTGTTAGCAGTAAGTGACCATACTTGTAAGAATTAAAGGGCAGGAGACGTTAATATTGACTTATCGAAAGTGAGAACAACTGGGGCTGATAAAAACCGATAATCCGTACTGTTGACTACTTATTAACACGTTGGCGACATTGCGTCCCAATGTTGGGACGCACGTTTTCTGCTGCGTGGGACAATGCGTCCCAGTGGTGGGATGCAGCACGGAAAATTTCTTTTTCCAACTGATTTGAAATCCACAAATAATTAATTTTGATCAACATGCACAGAGGTTAGGGTCAAAATGGTAAACTTATATCTTTTCAACAAGTTTTTTTTATGCTTTGTATCGTCATCCGGCACAGGTATGTTATCATCGCTGTCGATCAACAGATCGTTAAAACTAGCATTCAGCTCTGTGAACTTGTCGCAGGAATCCATAGTCAGTTAGGAGATTTGTGGCCATTCAATTCTTATTCAAGATATTTATACTCGCGAGACGTCGACTTTTTTCAAATGCCCATCACCTGGTTAAGCACTTCCCACACTACCATGCAGCAAGCCCTTATTCAAGCCCTTGGGGGTTTTTTTAGAATCCGCAGCGCTCATTACTTTAGCGCTCAAGGTACGCGCGAAATTCAGCGGGTTTGGAAAGGTGATATCAAAAACCCCAATGCTGGGACGGAATTCTCGGCAAGGCGAGCGCGCGATATCCCATACGCAGACACGTGAAAAACGCGCGGTCGCCAACGTGCGATCACTACGGTCTCGTTACATTTCATTTACATTTGACTCGAACACCTTTCGTTCCTGTTCCGCTATTAGCAGCAGCAAAGCGCATCGATCGCTTAAAGTTAAAGTTCAAAGTTTTTGGCGTTAATCAATCCCTTACTAGGATGCGCCGGCCGATGTACAAGTCAGT
This sequence comes from Trichostrongylus colubriformis, assembly GCA_963978905.1. NCBI lineage: Eukaryota > Metazoa > Nematoda > Chromadorea > Rhabditida > Trichostrongylidae > Trichostrongylus > Trichostrongylus colubriformis. Next base: position 11,822,676 of record OZ022257.1, read on the forward strand.
GCTTTTTATCCTCCCAGACGACCCTGGTACCAATTTACCGGCCCCGGAGGGATGGAAGGCTTGGTTGACCTGGGCGGGCGTTGATGCGATTTGATCCCCGCACCATGAGAGTGGGGTGTGCGCCACCTGTCACTACACCACCTCCGCCCATCGATCGCTTAACAATTTGAAATCCCTCAGGGGGGGGGGGGGCATAGTGATACAATAGAATGGATGAATGAACCTCATGAGCAACCATTGTTACCCGTACTGTGCATGTGTGTATGTTTGAATGTAAGGCAGTGTTGAGAGTTCGCAATCGCGCCTTCGTTTTGGGTCGTACCGTTACGTCTGAAAATCGCGTTGCTGTGTCGCACTCGCGTCGCCATTAGTACGACTTGCCGCAGTCGGTGCGGAGTTCCGCTCAAGATGCCATAATCTGATACCGTAGGGTACATTCAACGAAATAGCTACTTCTCAGTTCATCTTGTGGAAACCTGGGTTTCGATGAAGTGATGGGCCACATGGGTGTGTACCGTGCGCTAAAAGTGACGCTAAAACTGAACTTTGATGCGCTGCGCTGACTTCGGTGTTCAGGAAGGAGTAATTCCAGAGACTGTCACAGAGTTATTCCATGGCTCATGCGCGTCAAGTCTACAAATACACTTTAGTGAAACAGACGATGGTAATGGCATGCTCCTTGAATGTTCTTCAATAAGCAAGCTGCGCCCGGCTTGAAGGGCTGCGCTACTGGTTGAGTTGTTCGTTTACATCTTCCTGATGACCCCGGCGATCTGCTTCTACAACGTCACTTGCGCTTTGATGCTTGGACAAGGCCGCCATTATTGCTATGATACGCGATGTATTCTACCATGGCCTAAACCTGATACTGATCGAGATGTATTGGTGATAATATGCCTACTTACTTCGAAAGAAGGAGAGTGACTATTCAAATAAAACATGTCACACAAGTGCGTTAACGGCGTCGGCTAGCGATTGTAGACAGAACTCAGTAGGGTTGTGTAGGAGCGTGGCAAGTATGGGGATACCACCAAAAGATTGATGGCGCAGCTCGCAGGCGTCACGCCGCGGGATTTTTAGACGAAACAGTAGAGTCCTGCTCGTTTTTGGCGATCAGACTGTGCAATTGGACACCTATGCAAAATGCATACGACAAAAATCGATTAGGAGATTAGGCGAGCACGATCACAGTATCGATTACGCGATCAGGTGGGAAGGATGAGATACGTATCGATTGGGTTAGTGATACGCCTAATCACCTTATCGATACGTATCGCATACATTCCATCTGATCGCCTATATCACGGGCTCTGATCTCTGAATGCCTAACACTTTATCGAAAGCAACGATATCTATCAGCCGCTCACGATCTTAAATTCTTAAAGTGAAGGTGTTCACATATCCGTGTGTGCTGCTTTGCCAGACGAAGTTTTTCTGTGGGTCAGTTTCATCAGTGGCCTGACGTTTCGACCCTTTCGTCGTCTTGAGAGGGCCCGTGATCCACCGTGAGTGGTAGGACGTCGCTACCGACTCCTGTTAGTATAATGTGCGACTCTAGTCGCACTATACTAACAGGAGTCGGTAGCGACATCGCACGTTATATTAGATTGTCCGAAAAGTAATGAGACAAATGTCGTAGTGCAGTGATTCGTCGGTAACTTTATTACAAATCAATATCATTAACTATAATATTCGCCATTGTGTTCCTTCACATACTGCCATCTTTGCGGCAGAGATCTGATTCCATTAGCAAAGAACTCCGGAGACTTCGACTACAAGAAGTTGTTGACAGCTAATTCGACGTCCTCCCGATTGGTGAATTTTTTTCCAGCAAAAGAGGATTGAAGAGAACGAAATATGTGGAAGTCTGATGGAGCGAGATCTGGTGAGTACGGTGGATGGGGTACAAGTTCGATCTCCAGCTCTCTCAGCTTACTCTGAGTCCTTTTCGACGTGTGTGGCCTGGCGTTATCCATGAGGAGTAGGATTTTGCCTCTCCCACGACGGCGACTACGCAGAATTTCAGCTACTCTTTCCAGCTGAGTAAAGAATCTTTCAGAGTCGACCATAGAACCAGTTGGAACCAGTTCCCAAAACACCGGGCCTTTAATATCCCACCAGAATGAGAGCAACTCCTTCTTGTCATGATCGGGATGTTTCGGCTGTGGTTTCGGCAATTCATCGAAGTCGACCCAATGTTTTCGGCGCACCGTGTTATCGTAGACACAATACTTCTCATCAATGGTAACGATGGAGTCGATCCAGGAAAGCGTGCGATGACGGCTGAGCAGAGAAGTGCACACTTCAACACGCTTCTTCTTGTCGTGAGAGCTGAGAGCGTGCGGAAGAACCCGAGGCAACTTTGCCACTTTACCTGACGCACGAAGAACATCGTGTACCGTGGATTTAGGAGCACCCGAGGAGGTGGCAAGCTCGCGCACTGTAACGTTAGGTCGTTCCTCACAGATGGCAAGTATGAGTTGCTTCTTTCGCGTCAGTGGACGTCCTGAACGACTACAGTCTTCGAGACATTTCCCTCCTTTGTCGAACTTGCCGTACCATCTGAAGCACGTCGCTCGAGAAGGTGCTTGATCCTTCATTTCTTCCAGCAAAAGCCGATGGGCCTCATCCGCGGATTTACCTGAACGATAGTGTAGAAGGAGAGCTGCCCGATACAGCTTTTTTTTCTCATCCATTTTTAGCACGTTTGTGAAAGATGAAAACAGTATGGACCATATGCCCTTGGTGGCATATATTTACTGGACTTGAAACACTAAATTCCAGAATTTTGTCCTCTCACGACTTCGACGTCCGAAAATACTTAATGTTGAATCTCACCACTGCATTTGTCTCATTACTTTTCGGACAACCTATACTAAAAAGAGTCGGTAGCGACATCCTATCACTGACGGTGGATCACGGGGCCTCTGACAAGGGAAGGTATTTTAATTCCCATGGAACTTTAAAATGAGATAGAGCTTCGAACGCTGATTATAACTGTGAAAACAAAATCAGCATTTAAAAGCGCGTACAGTGGTATGTGTCTCATTGCAAATGGCCATTTCGACAAACCGTCTGATGGCAAAGTGCCTCGCCAATGAGGTGTCACAGGCAAACTTTGACTCCTCGTAACTTGCTTCAGGATGCCATTCGACAATTTTGGTTTTCACAGTTATAATCAGCGTTCGAAGCTCTATCGATCCTCCCGGGTCTCATTTCGAAGTTCCATGGGAAGTAAAATACCTTCCCTTGTGAGAACGACGAAAGGCTCGAAACGTCACGCCGTTAATAAAATTGATCCTCCTAAAAACCTTGTTTGGCAAAGCAGCACAACGGATAATCTGAACATCAGGTCGAGGTTTCAAGAAGAGAGAACTTGGGGTGTTTACACAGTTATAGTATAACAACGCGACTAACGCAAGTAATTGTAATGAAATACAGTCATGCGAAATTAGTTGCGCAGATAATGATGGAAATGGAGCTTATTTCATACAACTCATCTTGTAATAGCGCAGTGATGTGCGCAGTAATGTTCGTCTGTTCTCCGTCTGTTTGAGGACAAACGGATAGTGCTTTTGGCAATAATCAGACGCTTTTCGTGCACTCTAGTTCCATCCAGGATCGCAGCGGCAGGTGAATGCGATTCAGTCTACAAAGTGAGTTGCATGGACCACCCCATAAGAACTGGAGAATACTAGAATTAAAAAAATAAAACTAAAGAGCTGGAGTATACAAGAATTTCCATCTTCTCGAACGATCCTGGTACACTTCACCGGCTCCAGAAGGATTGCAAGCTGGTAATGCTTGGATGGGCATGGACCAGGACGGGGTTTCATCGCCAGTGCATGCGAGGGAGTGTGCGCATTCACCACACCACATCACCTTTGTGATGATCCCGGAATACATTGCCAGCTTATTCATAACCACATGTTCAGATATCGCCATGTTAATAGCACTGGCTGGCAGTACGTCCAAGAATTTGGCTACAGAACTTTCCATGCGGTAATGACATTTTTGATAATCTTGGTTGATGTACTCGGACGCTTTCATATTCAGACAATACCAAGAAAGGAACCGGCACACTACATTATCCAAATGTTGGCATATGCTGGGCACGATAAAATCATTGCGGTTTCCGATCCTACACCTTTCCAGTTTCAACCAAGGATTCCATCCGATTACAATGGTATATTCATTTCGCTTGAGGGCATATTTCACGATAAAAAGCTACCTTAATGTGAAGGCAGAAACGGGAAAGAATGCTATAGCGTAGAGAAACAGAAAAAAGCTGTCAGCCGGTGTCCTGAGTTAGCGTTTCTTTTCACAGCTGACTTGAGGTGCATATGTATAACATCATGAGAAGTAGGAAAGTAAATAGTTAGTTTAGGCGAGTTCATGAGTATCTGACTTCATGCCAACATTTGAAGGAGGTGGATGCTGTCAAGTCTGAGAGGCAGGGTCAGTCAGTCGAGAAATTCGACAAAGGGGTCGTATTTGGTCCGCTGTGAGGGGTCATCATCCTAGAGGTCAACATTGACCAGTGCAGTTTAATTTCTCAGGATATAAAATTGGCTATTTTCTGGTTATGCTTTGCTTTCACGTATGACGCATCCTAAACAAGGTCGGCTGTCGCTATTCGCATTCTCCTAATCTCTTGGCACTGGAAGCGCATATACAGGGACCACCAGTAAGGCCGCTTTCATACTTTGCGCACCGACGCCGTCTCCTGCGGCGGGCAAATGGTTGCGTGAGTTTGACGACGTCACGCGCGTGACGGCGTCGATGCGCAAAGTATGAAAGCGGCCTAATCACTGCTTAGCAACGGGGCGCGTTATCTGTCGACATGTCACGGCTCAGTTCACACATGAAGCTATGGGCTGTAAATGAAAGTATTAGCGAATCCAGACTATCATCAAATGTTGCTATGACCACGACGACATACAGTAGCGCTCAAAAGTCTTCGGCGAAATTGTCTTTCACTTGGGTTTTTCACTTGTAACCTTTTTGCAACTGCACCGATCTGAGAGAAATTTTAGTATGTTGTACTTGGAGACACTGGATACCAAATATACTATATTGGCGCTCAGCGGTGTAGGTAACGTGGTTATATGCAATTTTTTTTGGTGTGCCATCCCTATGCCGTCCCGCTGTGCCGCTGTCATCGAAAGTCGTGGCCTTTCTACAAAATATTAATGTTCTCTGAGGCTTGCTCGTTTTGTTTTTGTAAAAAAAAAGCCGTTTTTCCTAACCAAGCCTTTTACTTTTTTTACGGAGGTCTTGTAGTAAATCCTTGTAAAAATCATGAAAAGTGTCAAGCGGCACTCAAGTAGAAGGAAATGTTGGCAATAGGTAGAGGGACCACATATTAAAAATTTTGTCAAATTTTGTCAAGTAGAAAAAAAGTTATATTAAGAAAGTTTTGACCGAAAATTTCCGAGCGGTACTGTAAACTGGCCTCAGCAAACCATTCTACAGGCTGGAAAAATGTTTATATAAGATGGTATCGTGGATGTAATCCTCATGCATGGCGAATCCTAAGGCGAGATTGGCCCACTTCAATCACCTCCTTTAGCAACCTGAGTTCAAAAAATGTTCACTGAAAACATTTTTGGCACAGTGGATAACTTTTTCTATGGATGATGGCAAGATTTCATCAATTCAAAGAAGAAAAAATATCAAGATGTTTTCGATCCAATTTCATACATTCTGAGGGTATAGCATGATTCAGTAGTTGCTAGGAAGTAGTAATCCTTCAAATTTCGCAAGCAGAATCTGACCTAAAGTAATTACGTTTGAAGGGATCCAAGACCATTCGAAGTAAGGTTGCGTTCATACCAAATCGAATGAGAGTTTTGGCGCATCGGCGCATCGGCGCATCCGCGATTTGAGAGAATTGGCGTGCCACGTCACCCTTTTGAACGCGGCACGTGCCAACGTGCGGTTGATTTCTTTTTCTTCTCTTTTCATTTCTTGATCTTTTTCTGTTATGGCAAATATCCAAAATCGCGGATGCGCCAATACTCTCATTTTTCAATCGATATGTATCCTATCCATTACGCGAATGCGCCAATTCTCTCAAATCGCGGATGCGCCGATCCGCCAATGCGCCGATGCGCCGATGCGCCAATACTCTCATTTTCTAGATCGATACGTATCTTATGCATGACGCGAATGCGCCGATACGCCAGTGCGCCGATGCGCCAATTCTCTCATTTTCTGATCGATACGTATCTCATGCATGACGCGAATGCGCCAAAACTCTCATTCAATTTGGTATGAACGCAGCCTAAGGCACTCCGAAATTTCGTCGATTTTCGTAGACAGAGGGTGCATCCAGAGAACTACCCCCCTATTAGCTAAACTGCTGTCAATGGATTGGGGAGAGAAAGATATTGCAAATGGCACTAGTTGAAGATATTAAGATTTGGGAGAGAAAGCTGTGACCACTTAAAAATGGTCGAAATTACCGTGGAAAAGATAGAGCGCTCCATTGCGATCGTTACAACCGTCGCGCGAAGTGGTTTTCGCGGAAGCATTCCTGTCTTTTTTGTTTTCAAGTTTGTTGTTTGCTGGCCTGCTTTTGCTGGAGTTTTCTGGCGTACTTCTTGAGCCTCATAAAGACACCGTTTCAGGACCGAAGATCGGTCCTAGTTTTTGTTGTGTTTTCACGACTAGTCTCAGTTTTTCTCCAACTCGTAATTTTCTCGGTGAATCGCATTGTCTAGGTAGAGAACCGTAAAAAAACGGAGAAAAATAAGAGGAAGGTTGTATGGACCTTCCTTGGAATTTTTTTTTGTAAATCTTCCTACGCCAAACGCCAGACTTGCCTGCTAGTGTCGCGGATCAAAGGCATCTTTTTGACATCTCGTGTTGCATCGGCCTAGCGCACACAAACCTCTCACGTCCAGGGACACCCAATGGTGGTTGATGCCCCCCAGACGCCCTCACCGGAGACACCCCGGCGGCCGCCACAACGGCCGGCGGGGCAGACCCCCCCCTGGGGACCGAGGGGGATTACCGACCTATTCCCTACACCACCCTAACGCCGATTTGAGGGCTGTCGAACCCTGAACGTCACGTCACTGACACCCTGCCCCCAGCACCAAACATGATAAGGCACAACATGGATATAAGTATAACACATGAACTACATATAAATTACACAACAAGAAATATGACACACATTTATCACGCAATAACGATAATACAATGTATCATATCTGACTCCCACAAGTCGCCTCCGCTGGGGCGACTCCTGACAGCCGGCTAACGTATTAGACCCCCATCCGGCTGGTATCACGTAGCCGTATGGCCGACGGTGTCTGGTATGGGGATCCAACCACGGCTGCTCCCAGTCGCGGAGCAGGGGTAGACACCGGCCAACTCACGTGCCAGCGCTCCACTACTCGGGAGCTGAAGGAGCACCGCGCCTCCAGACCCCGGGCAACATCATGGCGTTGCCCGGTGAAAACCGACTGGCAGCTGGCAGCCGGTCTTATATACCGGCTTCGACCACAGAGGGCGGAGCTACCGCGTGTCGCATGCGCGACAAGCGGCGCCGCAGCGCGGACGGGCCGGGGAGCGCGGTGCCCCCGAGGCCATAGTCGCGGCGATCCGCGACAGCTAGAAGGATACCTGTCCTTTCGGTTAAGCTAGAGCTCTCACCTATGTGCCCTTCAGCCGTCCGAAATCCCCTACTCTGGATGCATACTCTTACTGGAATTAGTGCTACAAAGGCATTTCGGATAGACAAATGGGCACACTGGAGGGACGACGTGAAGAAACAACTGTAAGCCAGAGATGATCGTCTGCCTGACTGGGAGACAAGGAGCACCAAGAGCGCTGTGTGCGCTTATCCGCATGGTCTGACCTTGTGGAAGAGTGGCAGAGGACAAAAGGATTTCGGATCTCGAGACGGTGTAGCGTGGGCCACGACTTTTAGTGCGTCTTCCTCAAACCACTTTTTCGCTGCAGCAACACTACTATATACTCTTTCCTAGTTGTATGCTGAAACAAACGAATTGACTTTGGCCTGAGGCCGGTCCACCGCGCTGCGGCGCTTCGCGAATTGTCCGAGTGGTGGCGTGTACCTCGCCGTCTGGGCTCTCCCAGATTTGCCTAGGCCTTTTCAGGGGAGGAGCTTTGACATCGTGTTTTTACCTGCCTTTACCTCACTGCAATCCGCCGCGCGCGGATGGACGTGGTCACCGCGTGACCTAGTGACCTCACTGACCGTGTGTCTCAACCGTCACCCTTCCTACAGCAATCAGACAATTTTTCATTAGCTTCACTGCAATCTCAGTTTACTACGAGATCGGTTTGTGAGAATTGCGTTCATGACAATGCACTGATGCAATATCTGTTCAGAGAATTACTTGGTATTGAGGGAAACGGATCCGTCAACTGTTCAAATTGACGCCATATTTGGTGAAGAATTCAAAAATAAACCAATGCGGTACAATGTGAGTGGCAACATGTCTGCATGATGAATAACGCCAACTTTTACACACAACGAGCGCTATTCAGCTCTCTATTGACAGCATGACGTACATGGTACCTCCAGAAATAATTTCGTTCACATCGAGTGAGAGAAAGTTTCCAATCACAGTCAAACTCTCTGATCAGTCAGGTAACCGCTGACAGCTATCATCGACTCAAACATAGTGTCAATAAATAGAAATTTTCAGTAAGGTATATCGTCAAACTAGAATTCACTCTGCTGAAAAACGAATCCAAAAAAGGAATGACTGAAAGCGTGGCAATATACACAGGAGGAAGTATACCCGACAGACCTAACGACGGATCCATCAGTCTATCAAAAACTAAATCTGTAATTCATACAATTTTCTTCAGAGCTGTCAAGAAGATCATCCTTATACAGTTACCGTGAAATATCACGCAGCTGACGAAGCCATATAAAATGTTGAAAGGAAATCAGGAAATGCATTTTTACAGAATGAATTCTTCGCTATTTTCGAGGTGCAATGGGAGCCAACTTTTGAATTGATACACAAATTCAAGGTTCAGTGATCTGCAAGTTCTTATTCTTACTCTTTAGTTATTGATAAAAAGCAAGCTTGCTACTATTAGAGTGACGAGATGCTCATAATTGCTTAGAGCCCAAGCAGCTCGCCTTCGTATAAACACCTACCCCACATCTACCACTGTCATCCAATAAATTTGTCAAGAGCGGGGCATTGATGTGGTCCCACAAGACACATAGGAAAAGACACAGTGTGCAACTGAAAATCATGCGAAAACTCACAAATGTTCTTTTGGCCGCCTTACCTTCCCCCCTCCATTCTAGAAGAACTACCATTTTCGTCAATTTTTAAAGCTCTCCAGTGAACGCGACGAATCGCGGTGTATAAGATCCTAGAAGGCTGGTGAATATATTGACTAGGTGCGGAAAGATGAAACTCGGGGTACCCGAATTTCCTTGTTCAGGAATCCTATCAGGCCACGCTATCGCACCAGGATTACCACCCAGTAGGGTATCCTGGCACAGTGCAATATCACATTGTTTGGCCCAGGCTGCGGATTTTTGTATAACTCGAAGACTGCTGGGTATACGAGCAGAAACATTTGAGATAGTAGGCACATGTATGGAGGTAATTTTGGTCGATTGTAGAATAACTTGGAATGTGAAAGAGGATGATCACTAGTGTGATAGTAAAGGAATAACGAAATGAAGCGGTGAACCCGAATAGGAATTCGAGTCTCGGTCAACCAGCTGAACGCTGTCCCGCCCTCGCAGCAAGACGCTCAGCGGAAGCGAGGCAGCATAACTGGCATTGCTGATCCGATAAAGACTCCAACGCGCGCTTCCTATATGGAAGTTTCCCACGCATAATCTTCTCTGGACTGGAATGTTCGCTCACAGAATATAAGTCTTGCCAGTTCTCATTTTCTTTAATCCCCTAGCGGTGCATCCAAAAGCACCACAAAAGGGTAGCTCGGTTCATCACTGAATATGAAAGTGAAACTGCTAATTAATACAGAATGAATCCGTCAAAAACGCTCATTATGAGACTCGTCGTCGTGCATCACTATATGGACCCTAACTCAGCTACTGTCATTCCGAATGCGGTGCTTAAGCAGAGCTTTTCTCAACGCTAACTGAGTTGAAACCACATTTTTGAACCCCGAGTTACACTACGAGGACCTACAATCCCAGTACGATTCGGGCGGTCGACGAGTTTGCATTCCAGATGTCGACTATACGCAAATGCGACGTTTCACAATACAGTTCTACCGTATTCGAATTTCGTCTCTACTGTACTTAGTAGCATGAGGGCGGAGACACAATAAGAGGTTGCTGTCACCCAGCCAATACCGTCACCTAATAACATGGTTAAAGGCATCAAGGAAAAATCGGACGAAAAGTAAAAGAAATAGTGCATATGAAAGTCGAGATGCCGAGTAACGGAGCAGTGGAGAAAAAATGGATGGAAATGGCTCAAAACCCGAGGAATAGGACCCCCTTTCCACTGTTGATTCTCGACCCGGACGACCCGTCCGTCGAGATTGGAGTAGTCTGATCTAGTTTTCCATTGGCATGTTGTCAATTAAACACAGGAAATACGACAACATCTATTTTTTTTGAGTGAGTTTCGAGCTAAAACTGCGAAAGCGCGCCGCAAAACCTCCGATCCTGCCGCATCTCCTTGGCCGCTCCCACCCCAGTCAATCGGGAATTACGTTATCGGGAGGCGGGACCGCTGTGTCCAAGAGGCGGAATCGCTGCATGGTTGCGGCGTTTTGCAGGGTTTCTAGAGCTTGGAGGGGCGCTTTTTACCAGGATTTCGCCACAGATAGCCTTCGTAGGCCCAGGACTACCATGTGAGTGACTTCTTGCAGGGATTTCTCTATTACTGCATTATCCCTAATGCTGTCTTTAAGCTGACTGCTCTGTTATCCACTTTTCATCTCTACGGTCCATATTTGCAAGCAAATTGATGTGCACAACATAAATCCGAGTAAAATAGGAGCTTATGTTAAAGACCGAGCTCACTATATCCCTGGTGTCTTCGCTGCAGCTAAGCTCACGATTCCAATTTCATCGACAAGTATTGCAGGTTAGATGGAAATTTGCAAATTCGCCATACAATATTTATGAAGAAGAATTATGTTTTCCATATTACGAGTTAAAGGCGTACTCACATAACACCGTATATCAGGTACGTTGAGAAAAGTAGGTTTAATTTTTTCGGGGACTGATGTCACAGCTGCATAATGGCTCACAAGCATTTCGAGCTTATTTGAAATTCCTACACAAACCCTGCCTGTCGTTCTGCTTCCATCTGTACCCTCTCTATATGGCTTACCACCAATCGCTTCTCCTATCGCTTGGCATGGACTCATTAAAGGCACATTCCAGGATTATCAGGGTATCACATCTCCTGCCGTGGATGGATAGTTCGACCCAAGCCACGTAGGCTGTACCTTTACCGGAGCGTGAGGGTCAGTTCCTGGAGCGTGCAGAGCTAAAGAATCTAGCGCAACAGCTCGGCCCCGCCAACCCCAGCCGGGGGTCTGCCCTTACTCTTCGACTCTTATCTTTGACATAGGTAGACCAGCTACTAGCCAAGATCTTGAAATTGACAGTAAACCAATCGCCTCGTGAAGTAAACCCACTACTGAGTGACCTGACCCCACACTAGGCACCGGAACACTTGCAGCACACCCCCGGCTGGGTGGGCGGGACCAGCTGTTGCGCTAGATTCTTTGGCTCTGCACGCTCCTGGAACTGACATCCACGCCTCGGTAAAGGTACAGCCTACGTAGCTTGGGTCGAAATATCCATCCACGGCAGGAGATGTGATATCCCAGTAATCCTGGAATGTGCCTTTAAGTTGTGACCACTAAATACTGATTAGCCGTTGTTCTTCATGATCTCCTCAGCGGTAGTAAAATGACTTGAAAAAGCAAAAAAAAAAGAAAGAAGAAAGAGAAGAAAGGATTACCACTCAGAAACGAGTGTACTCAAAAAAGATAGCTGAGAGGAGGACTGACTTTTTCCACCTTTGAGAAGTATGAAATATTCAAAAAAAATGAACCTACACTGGAACTTCACTTACAGAGCTTACATGGAAAACTAATTGCGAATATGACCGCGAATATGACCTTCGTTTCCGAAGCTGACGCCAATTCGACGCCATGGCACCAAATTGGTGCAAACTCTTTGAATTCTCTCAACACTTTCATAGTAGGATAATTTAGATTGCTGATCACGAATATGACTTTCATTCTTAGTGCGGAAGCTGTTTGGCTCCAGGATGGCGCCATCTTGTTCATACAATGGTGCTAACTAGCTGGGAAGGGGAACACACATTTTTTTGCCGTCCTCCTTCACCTGATACTATCCTACAATCATTAATCTGCCAAGTCAAGCATATATTTTCGCCTAACGATAGACTTAGTGGAGAAGGGTGGTTCTTCACATTCCCAGGGCTTAGGCAAAGCTTCTCCCGCCGTGGATAAATAGTTCGACCCAAGCCACATAGGCTGTACCTTTACCGAGGCGTGGGTGTCAGTTCTTGGAACGTGCAGAGTCAAAGGATCTAGCGCAACAGCTCGGCCCGCCCACCCCGGCCGTGATTGCGGGTGTGTACCCTAATGTCAGGATGGCGCATCGCGACGTTCTCCGCGCGACATTGGCGCGCGAGTAGTCTGCCCTCGGTGGGATTCGCGTGTAATTGCACAAAAAGGGCGGCGACCGTATCGACGCCTATTCTTATTCACTTTGCCGTGTATTAGACTTGTTTTTGTATCGTTTTCATTTAAATATGTATAAATTTAGCTCACTTAGTGTTTCAGTGTTCACACAAGAAGTAGTAGGTAGTCCTACAACTTCGCTCGGTTTTTAACATGACGTTCCCCACCCGGAGTACGATACTGAGATCATCTGCTTATTACTTCTTCACCGCATAGAAGGATTGTGTTAGTCTACTGTACTTGGGTCAAATAAAGTCGGGGGGGGGGACGCTACTTTGCGTCGACGTCGAAGCTCCTTTGCTTCTCTAGGCTCAGGCTAAAATTGATATCCCCTCCTCCCCCATGAAAAAGCATCAGTCAAAGCATAGGTTTCAACTGTTAGCCTAAGCCTGGGGGAAAGAAGCTTTGACGTGGGTGGAAATTTCGCGTCCCCCCCCCCCCCCCGACTTTACATGACCCGCAAGAAGCGCACTGATACAACTTGATACAATTCAAACAATACAATAATGACAAAATAATACAATAACACAATTAATTTAACTATAGTGCAACATAGGTAGCAAAAGAAAATTTCCGAATAGCAAAAATGATGGAAATAATAGGTAACACAGCATAGAAATTGGAATGACTGCATGCAAAACACTATCATCAACTCAAAATAAATTGAAACCATGCAAGATGAACTAATTCATGCGAATCCCGACTATTAAAATATAACAAATTCAAAAGCAAATTCAACATCACTGCCAACATGAGTAAAAGTAGGCGTCGATACGGTCGCCGCCCTTCTGGTGCAATTACACGCGATTTCCACCGAGGCAATGAACTCGTGCGAAAACGTCGCTCGCCGCTTTGTGCCGCGCGGCGTCCTGACATTAGGGTACACACCCGTGATTGCTGGCAATGACGGTGACAACGCTGGCAATTACGTGGCAACTGAGGCCGAAGATTTGTGTGATAATATAAGTTAAGGAAGAGATGTCAGTGATAAAGGGGACGTTGACGTGAGCGAACAGGTAATATCCCAAATTTTTCTGTCCAGCAGGAACTGATTCGAAGGCTCGTTTTCACACGGTAATCTCGTCCGAGGCAGATGTAAGGAGGCCTGATTTCTGCCGTTTTCGTGAAAATTTTCGGAGTATTCCATGGCACCTCTAAATTCATAATTCTACGCTTTAACCCACTCATGGTAATGCTGGAATGTGCCTCTGATTGAATATTGGAAATGTTCTAATTTATTGCCGGTGTTCTAATTCTAATGTAGTCTCGACTTCATTCTAAAATACTCAAAAACTAAACATCAGCTTTCGTAGAGCATGAAAATGTCTTCCAAATGATATAGGAAATGCTGCGAAAACTCGTAATTGTGTAGGAAAAATTTTTGTTCAAAAAACGACACTACTTTGGAATGATCCAATATTACATTTTTGAAGACACACTATGAAAGTGGATGTCTTTCGCGATAACGACTCTTTTTTGAAATGCTTCCAATATTGTTCAACGCCCAGAACTAATATTTTGTTTTTGCATACTGTAAAGTTTCGGCATCGATGGACAACAGCTGCAAATCAATTTTTATGTCAAGGGTGCGAGTGATACTATAAATGAAGATTGGCTGATCGTTTAGGTGTTCATAAGTGTCGAAACCGCAAGAGGCTACACTCCCGAGAAAGAGTTCAACGTCACCGTCGGATCCCCACCAGGTCAGCTAGCATATAATACGGGAGAAGCTCATGCGAGATAGCGCACTCACTGTGCGCGAAAGTATCATGGGGGACACGGTGTGGAATCAAAATCGGGGATCGCGTGGTGCCAAACTGCATCGGCTTCTCCTGTTACTTCCAGTACTCAATTTCTGAATGGTATTAGGTCTGTGCAGAATAAATGGTCAAAACATAACTGGCCATAACTTCGCTCAGACACAAGTTTACTTGTTGAAATAAAAACCGTTCGAATCTACAGAATTTCGCCAACGATCTGTTTAAGAAAATATGTCATCATGATCAAATTCTGGATTGCGAGAATCAACAAAGTCAAGAATGGCATTTTTACCGTGCATAATTTTTCTGCCGCAGGTTTGCATCGAGAACTCGAAAAAAGAGGTAATCCGTCAGGGATAGGTCTGGGGAATAAGGGGGATGAGGGAGAGGCTCAATGCCTAACTGCATCATTTTTTTACTGGCTGCGCAAAACAACGCAAAACCCCACAGTTCGCAAGTCACCCGGCAGAAACTGATCGAGACGCTCCCTGACCCCCCTCATTCCCCAGACCTATTCCTGATGGATTACCACTTTTTCCCGGTTCTCGATGCAAACCTGCGTCAGAAGGAGTTCGCCGAAACGATGCATGTTGAAAATGCCATCGTTGATTTTATTAATTTCCGCATTCCAGAATTTGATCATGATGGCATATTTTCTTTACGATAGAGCTTTTTTTGCTTTACAAAATGCTACTAACTGTTACTACAAGGATGCTGAGTAATGTGCAAAAGCTTCGGTGTCGGACGGGACTCGAGCCCGCACTTCATCCTTTCCGGGGATATGTGCTAATCCATTACCCTACCGACACCCCCTTCACCTTAACTCAGCTTCTGAATGGTATATTTACCATAGCTTATCAGCACTCACACGTATAACGTTTTGAGCTGGTTGGACAGTATCAGCATCGGACCGTGAAGCTGAAAGCTAGAGTAGATATTGTTTTTTGAAGTTATTGACTTTGTTAGGTGCTGATTTTCGCCGCAACGCGTGAAGCGAAAGTTGTTACGAGAGTGTTCAGAGACTGAGTTAAGGTGAAAGGGGTCTCGATAGTGTAATGGATTAGCACATATGCACGGAAGGCATAGAGTGCAGGTTCGAGCCTAATCCGAGACGAAAGATTTTGCCCATAACTGAGTACTTTTGTAACAATTTAAATATTTTTAGACTATTTGTGCTTATACTTTTTGTTTTTTTTCCTGCTTATACTTTTTGTTCCTTATCTTTCAATTTTTTTGAAAACCATCGAGGTGGACCCATGTACTATCACCGATTTTTGCATATAATATACGCATACGGTTTTGCGGTGCACCGGTTTGCTAAGTATTGATCGATGCCATGCGTATCTGGGGTGTAGCTTGGGACACACGGTTTCACCTAGGCCTGCGATCCAGTGAAAGGCTGTGGCCTTTGCCCTGTGACATAAGTTACTCAGTCAAGTTGTTCATATGAATCCTATCCTCTTTGAAAATTTGTTCCGTTGTTGTATCTAGAGAAAACACTTATAAGAACGATTTTAAGGGGTGTGCATGATCACGGCGTAACCCAGTGACCCTACTGACCGTGTGTTCTAACCTTCACCCGACAAACCCGTGGAACCTTGTCGAAACGTTTGAAGCGAACCTTCGTATTGCGTCACATGCCATCTCGTTGAACCTCCGGCTTTTTTTCGCAATTAGAACAGTTCGCCTTTCCAAACACCCGAATTTTCATTCCCACTGCCTTCGGCGGCAGTAGATCTGGGTTAGTGATTTCTGTTTACATGCTACTGTGGACGGCGTTCAGCTTCAGTCAATCACAAACATATCTTTAGATTGGGATAACTACAATCCAGAAGCCGGAGAAGAAGAAATAGAAACTTCTACAGAAACTCTTTCTCTTTCCTCTACAGTAACCAATGGAAAACCAGAGCAAGACGTGGACCGGCATGAATTTGAAGCGTGGGTTATCTGCCTGACAGAATTTACCCACTTTTGGTACTAAAGACGGCCTTCAACCAGCTGATAAGATATTGGTATCGTTCGTCATCTCGTCGACTGCTCACAGTATCAAGTGAACTCAGACGATATACGACAATTTCCGATTCCAACAGATCTGTGTGCAGTGCAGGAGTGGCCGATGCAACGTCGCAAGCACACCATTTTTCCTCATCGGCTCCTCCTGCGTGGCACGTTTACGAAACTCTGCCATCTGTCTTCGAACTAATAAATTTTTCAGTCGTAACATTTCTTCATCAGCGTTTCCCCCTTCCCTTGGAACTGATACTACCGAAAATGGGTTTCAACATTTTCAGGAAGTTGCGAAAGGAAATCGGTCATGAGTACAGGATCGGATTTGGACGGTTTGTTACAACACTAGTGATAGTAAAATACTCATAGCAGTTCATTATCCAAATAATTATGTAATTTCAATTTTAGCCTTTTCATATCTATTTCAACTTTTGTGATATGTATAATATTCGCCTGCGTGGTGAAAGCTGAATTTCTCACGCCGCACGATGTTCGACGGCGAGGTGGGAGTTTTATAAAGATTACCCTTTAACATACGGTAATTATCAGTTCATCGAACGTTTCTTTGATATGCATTCATGTATCGAGACAATCGGGTGACCGCCTCGCGCGAATTATGTCGTCGCGCCCTCATGATTGTGAATTGGCCGCAAGTGAATCAGCATGACCACCGCGAGCTCCGTCAACATGACCCGATTCGGATGTCCTGACCTATGCCCGGCTACCATCTCACAACAACTCACTTCCTAAAAAAAGCAGTAACGATAATTTCAGCCGTTGATGGTGAAAGTATAATGCTATGGCAAAAAGAAAAAAATGGCGAGAAATAAAACATGTGTTCTTCCCTTGATCTTAGGGTGAACGAGCGCACTCGATCGCAGACATATCGATCTGAACCACGCGAATCTGTATTGCAGTGATACACACTCTGACTAAAGCAATCGCTTAAAGGAATCGTGCACGAAAAATGTTTCCCTGTTAAACATACATTAATGTTGTATTCACTTGCTAAAGGCTATATGCAGAGTTCCATGCCAAAAGTGAGAATCTGGCTGAGATAAAGCTCTTCAAAGTGGCGGACGGCGGGGCGGAGTTTCCTAATGAGTGCTCCGCCCCGTTCTCCGCTGCTGTCGGAGACAGAGAGGGGAACGGAAAGTCACGTAAACCGTCCCACCCTCCGTCTCAGACAGAGGCTGATGACGGGGCGGGAGGCATCCACTCGGACGCTCCGCCCCGTCGTCCGCCACAAGCTGTTTTTTAACCAGATTCTCACCTTTCTGCTTGAAACTTTGCATGCGGTTCTTACTGAGCAAGTACAACATAATATATGGATAACAGGAAAACTCATTTTTCCGGGCACAATTCTTTCAAGTACGTATGCAGCAATACTGTCGTGCACTCTAATGTCCTGGTAAAAAGCTTCAAGCACGTTTTTCACGGCAAACTGCCCCGCACCCAGTTGCTTTGTATCTCGAATGTTCACTTGTATTGTGTATGCTTCTCTTTTTGAACACCAAAATTATCGTTCTTGCTGCCTTCAGCCGACTCCAACGCCATGCAAAACATTATCGGCCTGAGCTGAGCTTGTATCTCTGGCCATGTAGATGAATGTGCCTTACATGTTCCAAATTACGTGTATTGAATCACTAATGCTCAGAAACAGATGCAAATGATTAACATCAGGCTACTGACGATGTGCATTTACAGTTAAACCTCGTCAATCGAGAAAAGAAGGAAGGCGTCGCAAAAAGGTTAGGTTCTTCCAGGTCATCCGAATTTTGTCAATCCCTTTCAATAATAACTATGAATATATATCCATAATTCTAGTCCGCGCCTGGATCTCAAGAATCTAAGTGAAGAAACGAATATTTCGTATGCTTATTCTGATAACCGAAACTAAAATCGGAATTTATTAGTTAATGTTATCACTGTTTTCAGTTTCGTTGATACTGTCAATAAAGGTTTTGATATTTTGGTATTATTTATTTATTTATTCATTTATTATTAATCATTCTCATTGCAAATAGCCTTTTCGACTCGGTATCCTTTCATATAAGTGTGTCTGGTGATGTATGTTTGTAGGATGGAAAGGGAACATCAACGGTAGGTGATCCAAAGTAATAACAGCTGATAGTGGCTGGTAAAGAGCGTTGGAAGGCATGTGTCCCAAAGGTGTTGCTCTTTTCGGGTTGATAATGTAGCACTGACACTCTTAAGTGTCATTTGTGATGAAAAGGAGATATCAGCAGATGGTGATTCAAAGTGATAGCAGCTGATAAGTGATAAGAGCGACGAGGAGCGTAAAAGGGAAAGTGTCATCAGATTCGTGGAACTATTCGAGCATGCACTGCTTATTATTGCAGTATGAACACTATTGCCAAGTGTTTAATGATCAGTGTGTCAATAAATTTTACTGATCCTGAGAGCAGTTGTAGCGAAGGATATCGACCGCTAAACCATCTATCCTACCGAAAGTGCTGTGATATGGAGTGGTGATTGGCAAAAATATCAACAATCACTAATGTTCAAGTTCTAGATGCTTAGTAAATCAATATAATGATATCAGTAGTAGCGGAGTGTTTGGACCGCTAACCATAAAATTCCGAATAGTGGTAGACACCAGTCAGTTAGCACTCAGTACTGTACTCATCAGTGTGGAAATAAGCACCATGGCCTCCTTCGATATCGATATCGGTTAGTCAGTAACGGACATTTCCAAACTACATATTTCATAATAGATCAACAGGTTCTATAAAAATACACATACAAATCCAGCTGTAGGACACCATCAACTTTGCCATCAGAGCTGTACTCCGTTCCCTGTGAACTTACCCCAGCTTTTTGTGCGAAAAGAGAGAGCCGATGTCAAGTATACCCACGGAGTAATTTTGGTCACGGAAGTGCTGAGAGTAAAAAATGGAAAGAGAATGGATCTTAACAGACAAAACTCTGGAAAACAGAGCCTCTTTCTCATTATTGATTCTCATGGAGAACGTGTCATTGCCTACTTTGCATCACTGGAGAGATAGTGGGACCGCCATGCCGTGGCCGTGGTTCCGCCTCTTGTCTACTTTACTGACGGCACAGCGATGCACCACAGCGAGGCCACAATAAATTGCTTGAGCAGCGCCTTTCAACGCGAGTTCAACCACAAGTTATCACTTTCAAACTCGCACTACCATTTACAGAGAACGCATCTTCATAGTTCCAAATGTCTTCAACAACCCCATGGATATCTGAATGAATCGTGCACGGAAATACGAGTTTCTCTCTAACCCATATACTTATGTTGTGTGTGCCTAGCGAGGGCAGCATGCAAATTTTCACGCGAAAAAGTGGGAATCCGGCTAAACACGGGGCTAACAAAGTGCCCGCGCCGTTACCCGAAGCAATCAGAGTCAGAGAGTGCTCACGTAACTTCCTGTTCCCATGCACCATGACAAAGGGTATCGACCACTAAATCATCAATACTGTCACTATGCCTCTCCCCACGCGAGAAACGACTGGGCGGGCACTCACTCTGAAGCCCCGCCCCGTCGGCCACCACTATGAGGAGCTGTATTCTAGCTGGATTCCTACTTTTTTGCGTGAAACTTTGCATGCGGCACTTAGTAAGCACATACAACAGAACCGACCCTTGCAGTAGTCGTAGTTCAAGTATAAGTCACCAGCTGGCGGGCGCACACTACTGCGCGCGATTCATGGCGATGTTGTGCAAAATGGGTTTGATCGGCACGACCACAGTTATGCATGGAGTTGAGTGGAAATTTCCTTCCCTCTGCCTTCAGCTGAGCTAATTTTTTTTGGATAAAAGCAGAGAAGATGGCGTGATAAAGGAGCATTTCGGTGTTGATATACTTTATTCGCTTTGCATCGAACCCATTTTGCACGTCATCGACATGAATCGTGTGCAGTGGTGTACGCCAGCCAACTGGTTTAGCTCATCATTGGGAGTTTGGATAGTTTAGAGATAGATAGTTTCGTCTCCGATTGCATCGATTGGTAGCAATTGTTCACTTCTAAGCATTTAATTCCTACACACTAATGGTATATCCATATCCAGAAACGACGTTTATCGTTCTCGTAAACATGTTTCACTATTTGGAATTTTACATAGTGTAGCGGTCGATATCCACTGTTGCTGCTCGTACCGAAATACAAAATGATTCCGAGTGAAACGCTTGCGTTGCTATCACAAATATAAGTGCATCATGATTATCAATATAGATCGCAGTATCAAGAGAAATGCACCATTTTTCGGGACGCTAGGAATCCAGCGGTCGATTCATCGGTCAGTGATATCAGAACATGATCAAACTATGTTCATCCATAGACAGTGAGCATCAGACGCTTTTGCTAAAGCGGTCGTATACTATTAGCAAGGATTTCATTCAATCCAATTCCTAACAGATCTTATCTGCCACTGTGAGCCGTTATCAACTTTACTGAGGCTCCTGTACCCAACAGTGCCGTTGAGGTCCTTGTACCCTGCAACACCTGTGAACATTCCACTGCCAGCCGCAAAAACGTACCGGCCTTGGTTTCCTTCTCACGCTCCTCGAACCTTATCAACCATCATCAGTTTGGATCACACACTATTAATGTCCCCGTCCCATATGAACGCTTCGGGATAAATGCAAAAAGCGAAACGGATGCGACGACTCTAGTCTTTTTATGCTCCTTATCAAATCTTATCAACCGTTATCAAGCTGGATCGTCCACCATTAATGTTCCCGTCCTACCCCGCAAAACACCTGTGAGTATGAAGGCTCCGGCATACATGCGAACAGTAGAACGGATGCGACGACTTTAGCCTTTTTGCGCTCCTTATCGAATCTTATCAACCGTTATCAATGCGGGTCACCAACCATTAATGTCCCCGTCCCACCCCCACAACATCCATGGGTGTTAGCGCTATTGGATCAACGCGAAAGGCGAAACGGATTTGGCGACATTTGCCTTCTCACGCTCCTTATCGAACCTTGTCAGCACTTATCAATGCGGGTCACCCACCAATAGAGTCCCCGTCCTACCCCGTGAAACATCTGTGAGTATGAACGCTCCGGGATGAATGCGAAAAGCGAAACGGATTGGACGACTCTAGCCTTTTTGCGCTCCTTATCGAATCTTATCAACCGTTTCAAGCTGAATCACCCACAATTAATGTTCCCGTCACACCCCGCAAAACACCCATGAGTGTTAGCGCTCTTGGATCAACGCGAAAGGCGAAACGGATTTGGCGACATTTGCCTTCCGAGGCTCCCTATCAGCCCTTATCAGCTGCTATCACTTTCGGTCCACCACCGCTGGGGTTCCCTTGGCACCCCCTACATCATTTGTAAAATTCAGCGTCCCAGCTTTGCTGCGACGTGAGAAATGAATTTCGTGACAAACAGACGGACGGACACACACACACATACATACACACACACGCACAGACATACTAAGCGAATTATATATAGTAGGATTATTATCGTCATTAAAATCTTATACTTATTCGATCGTTATTCGGAACTAGTCGCGAGATTTGTGTTTGAAAGGGAACTTATCTTTTATCATAACTTTGGCTACGATCTCAACATGGAAACCCTGCAGAAACCATCGACATGAGTGATTAGCTTTATTCGTTCACATCATCTACATAGCCCAATAATACAGGGGCTGCTTATCGATTTATCCGCTATCATTAATCGCTCATTTTCTATGCTTATTCCATGTAATAATCATTTTCATTGTGTATTCTTAGCTGTTGGTTGTTCTTACTTTCAAAGTCTCCTTACATCATAATGGACAAAAGGAAGGCGCTACGACAAAGGCAACTGAAGGTTTGACACATTTCTCACTTTTTCTAGAATCATAGCAGTTCTGTTATCCTTCATTGTCGCCCAGGGGTGTAGCTTTAAGTCAAGTTATAGCTTGTTTGAAGACAGTGAAAGGGGTATGGGTGATGAGAACTATTGATTTAAGTCAGCCAAATAAATGCTACGGGTCTACAAAGACTATATGTGGCAAAATTGCAGGTAAGAGGAGAGACTCTGAGTTTTGTGGGGGCGTCTTTTTCAACAGATGCCGAAAATTTTATTTGGGTCCGCTTCTAGCCCTCCCTCTTGGGATTCGGGGGCGGGGAGTCGGCTTTTTTCCTCGGATTTTTGACCGTCACATTCCATTTTTCTTTACATTCATCCGGGCACTTCGGCTTCCATATTCAGTAATCTTTTCACATTTGACCCAACTTATGCCTATCACTGCCTACAACGTTAACGTGGCGTCTGGTCATAAGGTCCGTCCTGATATCTGGACAAATGTATGTACGCAAGAAGCTATCGCTGTGTTTCCATTCACTATTCGCTATGTAATCAATAGTGTTAATTAATATCATGAATCATTTTGGAAAAATGAAACAAAACGTTTCAGTATCCATCGGACCTATCATCGCAAAAAACACCGTCATTTCTAGAAAGAATTCGTTCAGCACTGTCTCCATCTATAGAATCAGGTGTATATTGTACACATGTTAATCTTTTATTTACGATTTCATGCCATTATTTTTTTCACAGAAGTAGATAGAGAATTGTAGCCGTCCAAAGTAAATCTCATTAATTAAATACATTAAAAAGTCTGTCGATGTGCATTAGCTCAGTAAGGCTGCATACATACACAACTGAATGGAATTTCCGGCGCATCGGCGCATCCACGATTTGGGATTCCTGGCGATGCCACGTACTACCTCGTCACTTTACTTGCACTGTGGCAAATAGCCTAAATTGCGGATGCGCCGATGCGCTTATTTCCGCGATCAATACGCATCACTTGTGTCAGGCTGTGTTAAGACTTTGCACCGGCAGGACGTGGCTGCTTCACAGGCAGAGGCAGAGTGGCATGGGAGAGGTGCAGAGATGACGCAAGCAACGAAAAAGAGATGGAGACGCAGAGAGGCGCAATATGATCAAGGTTGTGCACGTGGAGCTCTCTCGCCGGCTCCGCAAAGTATGAACTTGGCCTCACGCCGATTCGCCAAAAAATCCCATTCATTTCGGTAGGAACGCGGTCGAACGCGGCCTAAGCTAAGGGGCCGCCACGTATAATGCGGGTCGCAATGAAAAAAAGCTCACTGTGGTTGGGTATTTTCGTTGACTCTTGAGCAGTAGGACGGAGCTCCGAGTAATATGTTTCACTACAAAAAAAAAATACTGAAAAGTTTTCATCAGCAAAAATTCAGCGGTGATGTACCATGGGAATCGTACCCAATGTGGTTTCTACCCGAATCAGAATTTCCGCTAACTTTCAAGTTTGATTAGGAAGAAGGTCCTAGGACTATGTTCACTAAAAAGGAGATACCAAACAACTTTTCTCAGCAAAAATTTGATACGTCCTCTACGAAACCCCTTCCACCTGGATTTGAGCAGAAATCATATACCCTTACACAAAATGAAATGCAAAAAACATAGGATCACAAAAATAATCGAATAAATTATGTACCATGGCTTATTCATAGCTGACGTCACCACATTTTTTTGAACCATGTCTATGCTTGCCTAGCGGAGCCTTCCATAGAAACGGATCTATGATTTTATTTCGTTGATTTTTTTAAATGTTTTTGATCATATACATCATAGGAGCAAATCTCACTTTTATTTTTGATTGCCTTCCTGTGTGCGACCCCAGTGGTATATGAGCGTCAAAAATTTGACTAACGTACTACGAAGCTCATCTCTGCTAGGCTCTCAGGCAAAAAAGTCCAAAACTATTACGATGCTATCACAATTGGAGGGAGGGGGGACGCCCCTTAAGAAATGTTGTATGTACTTCGAATAACTTGAAGGGATCTTCGATGCGTCAATCTGCACACTCATACATAGGTTTTTACCTAAGCTTCAAGAGAAAGGAAGAAAAGGATTCCTTCTCCTTCGGGTTTGGTAAAGATAAATAACATCCATAGTGGGATGCCCCTCCCCCCAACCTCATTGCTATAGCACCACTACTATTACCTATGCTAGCATAGTCCAACAGAAGAAAAAGATCCCACAAAAAAAAAACGCGAAAACCACATTAAAACAAAAGCAACCGGAAAATTGGCGTACCACAGCTTTCACAAGTGACGCCATAGCGTTTCTTCTAATCATGACCTCACATGTTAATAGCTGTCTCGTAGAGATGTCTACAGTTACGAAATGAACAATTATTTCATACAGTCCATCTCGGAGCTCTTGATAGGGCGTGGCCTGAGTGGTGAGAGTGTATGGCGAGAGTGAGAGTGTGTGACGGGGTGAGAGAGTTTGATGCACTCTCACCCAAGTCCCTAGGCCACGCCCTATCAAGCGCTCCGAAATGGACTGCATATTGTTTTGTTGTCAACGTTTTTGAAGATATAACCCCATGATCAAGGTTGTGCACGTGGTGTAGGGGCGGTGGTACTACAAAAAGGTACTGATCGATTTGTGCTATTGATGTCAAAAAAATACATACTATACGTTTTTATGAAGAATAACAATGCAAGAATACAGCATATGATCCGCCAAGAGAACGTCTTATCAACGGATGGCAAGATGTCACAGGCGAGAATATCAACATCGTGATATGCAATTTTCTTTATGACGAAAAAAGTGAACAAAATGAACGGTAAGAAATCCGGCAAAAAGACTGTTTCCATTTCATGCGGTCTCTCACGGAGGGTCCCGCCCATCAATCAATACAGTCCATTTTGGGGCGCCTGGCAGGGCGTGGACTACGGCATTGGGTGAGAATGTATCAAACTCTGTCACCCCGTCACACACCCTCACTATCGCCACACACTCTCACTCTCGCCACTGAGGACACGCCCTATCTATCGCTGTGAAATGGACTGTAGATCAATGATAGATGTCAAATCATTGAACTACTACTCTTAAACGCTTCAGATGGAAAAGACTCGAAAAGTTTAGTGGTGTTCGGAGAGAATATTTTTTCTATGGAATGTGCTTTATGATATTTATCGCAATTCTTTGCCAAGATCCACTTACTGTTGTACACTCCTTGGTGGTAAATATATATGCAGTATTTTTCTGATATTTTCGAATTTCTTCACATAATTCTACTTGCGCATTTCATCAGCTGAAGTACAAGAGCAAAAGAGCAGTGGATCAGTTCAATCCCGGGGTCATCAAACTTTTGAAGGGCCTGACTAGGGTATCACATAGTCTCATAGACACTCGCTATTCATCGCTTAACAGTTCATAACTTAAAGGCAACAGTAGCGATATTTTAGGTGTTAAGAAATATGTCAGATAAAGAGATATGGTATGATAATATGTTAAATAGGAAGGAGGGTTGGGCTTCTAGAAAACGCTATGCGGTGAAAGACACTGCACTGGTCGGCAGATACCCCGTGGCCGAGCTCCTCCCATCGACATGCGGGTCATTTGACTTCGTAGCGTTGCCACATGTCAATATCTCTACGATTTCGGTCAAAAGACCTTCTGCATTGTAATCCCAGAATGGATCCACATTGTCAATCCTGAGAGACGTTCTTGAAATTAGTTTCGATGCCTACCAAAAGTATTACAGTAGTACTTCGTTCAAGCACGCTGCTCTACTAAGCTGTTCAGGGAGGTCAGTTCACATTAATTAATGATTAGTTTTAGGTATTAATATGGCCTGCTATGTGTACAATGTGGGTCCTTAATGATGCACGTGTTGAAGCCGGAGCACGATTTTGGTTACAATATTGGATAGTTTACGCTATAATTACATCACTTGGAAGAGCTTTTAAAAGGTTGGATACAGGTTGCAAAAATATTTATAAGGCGCCTATTCTCAGCTTGGTATCTCTATGCGAAATAATGCTAAATTATACACGGTACAACGCCATTACACCACGGCTACAGTAACCGGAGGGCACTTCTTGGGGGGAGGGGGTGAAGCTAGGCGTAGGCAAAAGGCTACTACTGGCTGTATGTGATTGCTGAAAAAGTTGTCGTGTAACCTTGAAGGATTGCAGAAGGGCGTCTCCTTCCCTTAAATCAAGTGACCACTCTTACGCGGCATTCCCTTGGCTCACTTGTGAAGGGCTATCTTACATGGTATCGAAGGAGGACCAGAAGCATAGTGGGATGATTATCGAAGATACCTGTGTTAGAGCATGATATGTGCAATTAGTCTTATTACATTTCACGCCCAAGTTACTGTGAACATGTCACACGACGATGTACCGCTTTAAATTTTGTGAAAAAACAACATTAATGGGAATACATTGCAAAATTCATACTGATTCAGGTCATCGGAAGACAGCAATGATCTTAGTTGGATGGAAATCATATTTTTTACTGCATGTCTGATTCCCGCTACATATTTATCAGAATTTGTTCTTGCATGTATACTGCCAATATTCAACAAAATACGTACAAAATTTGATGAATACAACTATCATTACGTATCCTGAATTGGTCTATCTATAGGTTTTATGGAAGGGACTTCTTCAGTCGTTGACATTGTATTTGTACTAATGCTTAATAAATGAATTGCGCAATCACATTGTCAGCATCTCAGTGCTAGTCCTAAGATGGAAATAAAATGATTAATTACATAATGAAGCAAAAACAAATTAAGCAAAAACAAAGATAAAATACATGATAAATTTTGGGGTTAGAATGGTTCCTCGAATTTGAGAAGGTGATGCAGTGGTAGTAAGCTTCATATCCTCATCCCAGGGTGACGGTTGGGACACACGGACAATAAGACCGCCAGGTCAAGCGGTGAGCATGCCCATTCCTTTGACGCGTTTTCAGTACCAGCTTTCTCCGGAGATATTAGGTTGGACGGGAAGTTCTGGGACACTTTTTGTTTTTTCCTGTAGAAACCTGTAAAGAATTGTGGGACAGTCCATGGTAAGGGTATATAGATGGAGTGTGAAGGACTCTTCACTAGTCTGGTTATCACCACTATGGCTTCGACAAGCGGCGAATCTGAGCCTATTTCGCGAGAAGGTCTTCGACTGCTGATTCTTCATGAGTACCGCCTTGGTAGTTCTGCGCGCCTGGCGGCCGACAGAATCAACCACTCGATGGGTGCGAACACCACTTCGAAGTCTACGGTGATTCGGTGGTATCAGCGTTTCGGTGAAGGACAGACAACGCTAGAAGATGAACCACGCTCAGGACGTCCTCCGGTCTTCGATGTCGACGCCCTGACAGCTGCCGTTGAAGAAGATCCCCGTCAGTCGAGCTGAATAAAATTCTGAATAAAATCTGTGAATAAAATTAAAATAAATTGAATTTTTCTCACAAGGTGTCCCAGAACTTCCCGTCCAACCTAATATTTCGAAAAGCGAGAAACATTGCTTGAATACTTAAATGAGGAGTGGATGTGACATTTGAAATTAATAAATTGTATGTTCTCAGAACTTCAAGCTAAAATGCTTTATTTTGATTCTCCCATAATTTGGAAATGCTTTCTTTTTTTCAAGTATCATGTCGTGTAGCATCACCAACTCACGAATACAGCGGAATATATTTAAATGGTGAATAGGATTTACATGAACAAATTAATTCAAAAACCTATGTTATAGAACTAAAGGCCACAGGCTGTCACAGGGTCGCAGGCCGAGGTCTGTGGTCCCACCCTACACCCCCTCACCCTTCATAGCCTTAGATCAAATCACGCTTGGTCAGCTGATACTTCAGCGTTGGCGCATTTTTGAGAGACCTGCGTAGTGGCTTGAAACAGTCATTTGCTGCTCTTCTAGCCTAGGAAGTCATTGTATAGGCCAAATACGCTTTCAATTTCCTCTACAACTCTGCAGAAAAGACCTATTCGTGGCGTAGCCCTGAGAATCGTTTCTGGGCTTGCCACTTGATGCCACGCATTACTCCGCTCAGAAATGCTCACAGCCTATCAGTGTGTTTATTTGCACAGGTGCACAAACTTCTAAAACGCCCCATCCGAAATGATCCCGCGAGAGCCTAACCACTCAAAAAAAAATTAATGGCGTCATCCTATCGCTTGCCCCATTCGAAGGTCATTTGGGTGAGTAAGCGGTCATGGCCTCCCCGACTCACTATTTTTAACCTTTCATCGATCCATCGATCGGCCGCTGCTCGCCTTGCCTGAGCATGACGATCGATATTCTGTAATCTGATTGTGCGTGCGAACTTAGCATGCTCTAAATTCGACTATCTAGTGTTCCGTACAGTCAGCAATGCAAAAATCAGCGTTTTGCATAATCTCCGGTCGAGCAGGGCAGTTCCGACGGCTGAAATTCTTGTACGATATATTCAACTTTACGATTTCAAAGCGGATGTACAGTTTTATTCAGCCTATTCACCTCATTTTTCCAAAGAAACAGCTAAGAAGATCCTGATACGCATGGTCGGCCAGAGACTGACATCAAGAACCGGTCGTCGATTTCATGGCTAGTCACCCTCTCTCCCTGCCTACATCAGTGCTACGCAGCGCCTTCATCATACCTCACTTCGGCACTCTTTTATTATCCTTTTTATGTTGCAGATGCTTATTTTTCTAGCTTTTAAATCACCTGCGCCATATAATTTTGAGGGGGGGGGCAAGACATCTACTTCACACGACTAGCGAGAAATTGTGCTGGTTATGACACGTTAATCGTGCAGAACTATGTTACTATTGTTATCACTCCCCACCCCTCTCCCAGAGCTGATAGAGCTTTTAATATAATAATGGAATAATAACAGAAACTCTTTTAATATGGTTTCATATATAACTTCATATATGACTATAATTAGCCCTTGAAATTTTCTCAAAAAATTCCTACATTTTCATATCGGAATTCAAGCATAGAATTCATTTCGTCACTTTGTCGATAACTGTGTTTGTTTGTGGGGTGTTAGGCGTTTATCTCCGACAATACCAGCTGCATTCCTACGGCTTTTTCTCAGTAGCGCTTTTTCTTTTTTCTCCGAGACCTGTCGATTTGCACTGAGCTTGATTCATGAGTTCTTTACACTTTGATGGATTTATGGCAGAATCCAATAAAAATATCAGACTAAACAACCAAAAAGTAATTTTCTGGTACATAAAACACATCTTTTTAACCTGTTTACGCGTAATCCGCTATGAGCCCAACTCTAACAATCATGTCAGAATATTGCTAATATCGCTTTACAAGTATGCTGAGTTATGAGCAAAAATTTCGAAGTAGGACGGGATTCGAGCCCGCACTTCATCCTTTCCGGGGATATGTGCTAATCCATTGCACTACCGACACACCTTTCACCTTGACTCAGCTTTTGAATGGTGCATTTGCCATAGCTTCTCAGCACTCACACGTATATAACGTGGAGAGCCCGTTGGCCAATATCGGCCTCGAACCGTGAAGCTGAAAGCTTGAGCAGTTACTGATTGTTAATATTCTTGATTTTTGATAATTGCTGGTTTTCGCTGCAGCCCGCGATGCGAATGCTTTTACAAATATCTTGACTTATGGACTATGTAAATACACCATTTAAAAGCGAGTTAAGGTGAAAGGGGTCTTGGTAGTGTAATGGATTAGCACCTATGCCTGGAAAGCATGGAGTGCGGTTTCGAGTCCCGTTTGAGACCCAAGCTTTTGCCCTTAACTCAGCACACATGTTACAACTTTCGCGTCGCGGGCTGCGGTGAAAACCAACAGCAACCAAAAATCAGAAATATTACAAGCAATTATTAATATCATTTTGATTGCGGAGTTCAGCCAATGACACCCAGGAAACCCATTTACAGCAGCTCGTTGAAAAGAAGGGTCAGAGACGGTGATTTTAATTTCAGAGACCACATTAAAACAGAATCTCGCACGAGGTTTTGTTTCGAATCTTGATTGCCATTTATTTATCATTGCATGTTGTTTTATTTCTAGATTGTTTATTCTTATGTGAAGTAACACACACAAGCAGCTCTTACCGCCGTCAAAAGTCGACCACTAAAGCATGAGCTTGAATATGCCGTTCGTATTTATTTAGCATTAAATTATCTTTTAAATTCACCTCTCCCGAATGGGTGACACTAGGTTTAGTTTTTAATGCCACGGTACGATCGGCGGCGTCCCTATTACTATTAGATGTTCTTATTACCAAGTTGCCACCACAGTGATGCGCAACAGCCGTAGCGACAAATATCGGACCTAATGCCCCTCTTCAGTGCAATGGCAGGCAGGCACGCGCTACACCTGGGTGGTGCTTTCAACCACAGGCTTGCTCTTCGAGTGCCAGTCGTTTGTGCGTGGGCATACCGCCTCTGGTTCCAGTTCTCTTGTCATCTTCGAATGCACTATTTTACTATCGATTGCTTTATCCGCAGATTGCTATTCAGATGAGTTCAACGGGTAAAAATCCTATGCGAATTCTCGTACCAGCTCTCATAATTGATATGTTGGCTTTTACTTGTATACTACCGCTATTTCCTAGTATTTTAAATTTCTACGCCAGAAGCGATCATCGAGTGAGTTTTTTGTTTCGAGATTTCCTCACTCACTTTTATAATTTTTGTGCATTTTTCATACTTCTTTTTTTTCTATTTTTAGGTTTTTGGAGTTATTTTTAGGATTTCTTGTACGATTGGTCTATCTCTCTTTTGAAGTCATTTCAATCGGCTATTGGTGTACCACATAACGAGCGATACAATAATGTGTTTTTTGGTGGTAAGCCGTTGACCCTTTTACCTGAATTTTTAACTGTAATCGAGGCTCCAAAATATTTATTTAAGAATCCAGAAGACTTTTTAGAGGTTATTTGAGTTTTTTGAATAAATGTTTCGGAGTCTGAGTTGTTAAACATTCGATTATCATAAGGCTCCGGAACAGCACAATACTAAAGTTTTTCATACCTGAGGAATTTCACGCAGTTCATATGGTGCAGCGGCAGAAGGCGCTCTTTTTTCGTGAACGGCGGGGGATCATGTGCGTTCACACCAATAAATCTTCCAGCCATAGCTGTTCGATACTAAAAAACACTGAATGGAACACAAAATAGTTGGAATCTAAATTTTTGAGGTCATAACTCAGGCATTCAAAAAAAAAACTAAACAGAAACCTCATCGCTACAATTCTGTACAAAGGCCGGATGCATGGCGCACTCTGAGAGGGCCCAACTACGGCTTATTCCTTTTTTGTGCAAGTCGAAATAAAGTGTAGCATACGTTATTTCATGCCTGATTACAGGTTTACTTGGATCGATGTTCAGTGCTCTTCAGTTCATTTCATCACCTTCTTTGGGAGCCATGTCGGATATCTATGGCCGCCGCACGCTTCTCCTAGTGTCATGCACTGGAACACTGATATCCTACATTGTGAGTGTTATCTTCACCTTTCGTCTTGATTTTTTACCGGGCATTCACATCATTGAGAATTTCGAAGATTTTCTTGGGGTTCTCCTCATTTAAGATATTGAACAGGAATTTCATGGCATTTTTGGAGGCTTGGAGAGTATACCGAACCGAAAAAATAAAAAAATAAATTAAAGGGTAAAGACAAGCTTTTGCCGATGATCGAGCCTTTTCTGGAATGCGCCGCACACTCTACCCCCGTTCAGAATCCTGGTGGCTGGTGAATGCGACTCGTTCATACAATACTTGCGGGATATAACCGATATATAAATCGGAGATTTTGTCCTCCTAGACGTCTAGTACCGATTCTCCTAACTGAAAGGATGAAAGGCTTGGTCGGCCTGGACGGGCATTCATGCGGGATTCGATCCCCATACTACAGGGTTGGGAGTACACGCCACTTGCCACCACACCACCCCGCTCTTGAACCAAACTAAATTTTTTCTTTGAACAGTGGTGTTGAAAGAGAAGTACTCTTTCCATAGAGTTTCTTTGCTTTTCATCTATTTCAGCGTTGCATCTATCTTTTTAGTTCAATTTCGCTTTACTAGTTAATTAGTATTCTTGTTATTGTTTATCACTACTTGTTATTTATTCTTCTTGTCGTTATTTATTATTCCTGCGAAAACAATCTCTTATACAATTGTGCGGGCGGGAGGGGGCAGTGGTAGAGCAAATATGGGTCAAAAAGCACAGAGGTAAAGGTTGAAGGTGTAAGTCTGAGGCACTTCATTCCGAGGGTACTGCAGTAAATACAACAGATGGATCCCACCAGGGCACTCCCAGGTATCGAGGAAAAAAGTCGCTTCAGTACGACTCCCGATCTCTACGGTGACCAAAGACACTCCCCCTCCCCTTCCCCCCTCCCCTTCTTTGACCTCTACAATACCAGTAGTTGTAATGTGTTTTATTGCTATGTATTATCACTTGAAGGAGAAAGATTTTCATTTTACATTTCTCACATCGCTGTGGAATACCCTTCGCTTTTTATCTATTCATTAAAAGTTCAGATCTTAGTGCTACCCGCTCGCGAGGAATCCTCGACTCCGGATGTACCATGGTTCTCACAGCTCTGTATCGTGAATGGGGACGCACATCATTAATTTCAAAGGTGGCAATGTACAAGCTGGCCCGTCAGTCAATTCGCGACAGCGTCAAATCCGCTATAAACTGCTCTACAGCATTGAGAGAAATCGAATGCCTCACTGGACCATGGGTTAGCGCTGATCGCTTAGTTCTCCACACTTAATCCCTAATGTTATTTAAAACGTAAAGATAGGTTTTCGCCGATGATCAAGCCCTTTCTGGAATGCGCCGTGCACTCTACCCCCGTTCAGAATTGTGGTGGCTGATGAATGCGATTCGGTTTATATAATGGCTACGGCTAAGCGGGAAATTTCGAAATTCATCGAAACCGGTGCTATTAATTAAAATTCACCTCCAGCTCTCATTTTTTCGACCAGTCTTTGGGATTCTCCTATAATACAATGAATCTCCTCATATGTATCCACAATAAATATAGATCTGGTTGAGAGCCGAGACATTCACTGTGTTCGTGATATCGCGTATTATCGGAGGCCTCAGCAAAGCAAATGTCAATGTGGCCACTGCTATTGTTTCAGATGTGTTCAAACCTGAAGATAACCCTAAAGGAATGGCGAGTTTGTTGAATTGTTGAAAACGTTTCTTAAAATTTAAAATATGACAAATTTACTTTTATCGGTACAACTTTCGTTATTTTCACTACCTCTTCTATAAAGAAATATGGAAATACAGAAATAAATAGAAAGTGATATTACATGTCCCAACAAACAGTTTTCCTTCAGGCACTTATCGGTATTTCATACTCTGTTGGGTTCCTTATTGGGCCCATGTTCGGTGCATATTTCTCGACAATCGCGCCAAAGGTTAGTGAGAACATTTTGCGTTGGTTTTGACCCTACATAGAGATTTCATCATTTTTGTTTTAGAAAATTTTTTTATGAGCTGCTTTTTAGGACTTCCCTCACTCTTCTCCAGCCATATTCTCTATAGTATTAACAGTTATCGAATTCATGTTGATCGCATTTTGTCTCCCAGAAACGTTGAAATTCGAAGAAAGGGTGAGCATGATTTGCAATTTTACCCGTATCCCCTAACTAATTTCAAGTTCAATTCATAACTTCACATTATCTTAAGCTATTTTATATATACTATTAAAGACAGTGGTAGGGGTAATACGGTTGCCATACAATCCAATCTTTCATACTTACCGGTGGACGTTTTCACCATGAGAGCTGACACATCCAGCACCACGTCTTTTCGAGTGATACGGCATCAATACAATACAATGAGTATCATAATGCTATCATGCTCATTGCTCTGCACCTCAGTCATTCCTCGGTAAAGTCGACCCTAGAAGGCGGGCAGAGATAAGAAAGGCGGGCCGAGGCCAGGAAGGCGAGATCACCGCAGTTCAGAGACGCGCTCGACACCGAGAAAGGTAAATTCGGCAAACCGGGGGAATTATGAAAGTAGAGGTGCTCAGAAGAGCAGAGGGAACGACATAAAACTGCGCAAAAAACAAAGAGTAGGAACCCGAAAATCCCTCTCTCTCGCGTCCCTCTGCGTCACTAGACGGGGTGGACTGCAGACAAGCCAGATGCTGGATCAGCCGACCGCGATCGCCCCTCCCCGGCGGCTCGCGCGGTCAGAACCGCAGGACGATATGCCGTGCTTCAAGGTCGTCGTAACACCCCAAGCCGCATTTTTTCAATGCGATTTTCGCCAGAGGTGACCTTTTCCAAGTAAATGGTTCGTTCTCTGGTCGTTCTCAGGGAACATGTACTTCCAGATCTCAGATTTCCCTTACCTCTACTGATACCTCCAACCGAAAATTTCGCCACAGGAGGCCTCCCTGAAAGCTTAGTTTCTGTGAGTGGGTCGCTCTAGCAATTCGTCACTATATGCGCCCCCTATCAATGTCTTGAAAAGCTGAGATGAGGAAAGAAGGATCTCGGTAGTGCAATGGATTAGCACATGTGCCTGGAAAGCATGGAGTGCAAGTTCGAGTCCCGTCCGACACCAAAGCTTTTGTCAATAACTCAGCATAATTGTAACAACTTTCGTATCGCAGGCTGAGACAAAAATCAGCAGCTAATAAGAAGCAAAACAAGTCGTTATTCTTTTCCCAATGTCTTGTGAAGCTTTCTGAATTCGTGGCGCATCAGATGACCAACAATCGATACCACTTTATTTTGATCATTTAATTTATAGAAGAAAGTCGAGGATGTTAGTCGGCGAGCTAATCAGCTTGTTTCCCCACCGGAACTCTTCAAGTTCTCAGCTGTTGATGCGCCGATAAAAAGTAAGATTTTTGAATGTTACTGTATCTCGGAACCCTCAATATGCACGGATATTCAGAAAAACACGAAATGCAAAGAATCGGAATGATCTATTTCATCTACCTCTTCTTGTACGCTGGTCTAGAGTTCACGCTCCCATTCCTCACCCACTTGAGATTCAATTTTGACAGGTAGGATTCAAATTTTTCGTAACTTACTCATGAGGTTGGCATTGCAACTTCATAATTTGGACTGGCTGCTCGCTGGTTCCATCTGTGTGTGCGCCACGGCGCGTGTTCGCGTCGCACATACCTTCACCACGAAGCGCTCGACACGCGTCGCGTCACACAACACTCGGAAATATCACGCCGGGGAACCTGCTGGCTTCTCTCAGGAATGTGGGCTATCTGCTGAGATTTGAGCAATGTTTTTTTTCAAATTTAGCATGCAACAAGGAAAAATCTATCTGTTTACTGGTCTTTTGATGCTACCTATTCAAGGATATGTTGTTCGAAGAACCCCCATGATCAAGTCAGTTCTACCAGACACCTGTTGACTAATATTTGAATATTTGCTATTGTTGTCATTATTTATTTAATTATTTATTCAACGAAACTATTTATAGGCAGAAACGAGTAGCTGAAATTGGTATGATGTTCGTTGTACCGGCTTTTTTGATAATCGCTCAGGCTAATAACCAATTTTTGCTCTATTTGGGCCTTTTCTTGTATGCCGTTGGTAAGTTGATATGGTGGCTGCCGATTGTTTATTTTTTTGAATTTTTGTTGACATAAATGCCGTACCTTTCCAGCATCAGCGACGGTGGTCAGCTCATTGACATCTTTGGTGACAGCAGTGAATCCATCGGTCGATAAAGGTGTTTTAGCAGGGGTATTTCGGAGTCTTGGAGCTCTGGCAAGAGCTTTGGGCCCAGGAACGGCGGCAACATGTGGGCAATTATCTGAGAAAATCAACTATTTTTTTTTATTTCAAAAATCCAATGGCGAAATCGATCAATACAATATAGGTCGTAGTGAATAAGTAATATAAATTGATACGAATAGTAATAGTTTTTATAATATCTATGATATGTTGCGTGAAAACAGGTCAATGGGAGTCTACCGAGCACGCGGGCAAGGCCAGATTGCACTGCTCCGTGTGTGGTGCAGGAGGAACCGATGCGGCGTCATGATTGTCGCACTCGTCGCCCTCCAAATTTCGCGACGCCGCATCAGCCCCTTCTGCGTTGCACTCTACTGCTCAAACCCTCTCTGGGAAGCCTGAAGGCTTAAGCCTTTTACAGTTTATAGCAGCTATAACTTCATAATAAATACATAATGACAAACAATTTAACGAAAAGTACATAAATGGTGATCGAGAAAATGGAAAATTCCGATTATCTAACCATGATCGGCATCAATTTTGTGATTTCAGTGTTCTGGCTGGCCGGTCCGACGCGTTCTTACACCGTTGGTGGTATTCTCCTTCTTGTTCCATTGATCCTTCTGAAAAGGCTCAAAAATCCTGTGGAAGATACGAAAAAAGCTTTATAAAGTATAGCACCGGTGCGGTTTCGACGTGTGGAATTACTAGCTTCGAATGTATGAGCAAATTCTCATTAATACATTACAGAATACGGTTTCGTTCTGCTTATGATGTGATAGCATATGAGATTTATTTTCATATTATCTGTATATTCTGCTTAATTATATGTTCAAATAAAATTATGAAATTAAACAAAATATCTAATAGTACATCTGGTCGAGAGGTGCACGAAAAGACATTTAAAATGGATCACCGCGATACGCAAATAGCGCCATAACGCGTGACCGGGGTCTTGATGGTTCACCTAAAAAATTGCCGCGTGCTGAAGGACGCGACCGCCCCCTCGCGTGACTTGACCTATTTCGGAAGTCCTGTCACAGCTTGTTTGCTAGTCCATGTCTTCGTGCGCAAGTAACTGGTTGGAATAGGTGAGTTGGTTACAGAAGTCGGCTGCTGTCAAAACGAGGGGAATGGTGGATGTTCAGGTACCATCACTGGGTAGCCATGACTGCGAGATACTGTCCTACATGAAAAAGCAT
Organism: Trichostrongylus colubriformis; assembly: GCA_963978905.1. NCBI lineage: Eukaryota > Metazoa > Nematoda > Chromadorea > Rhabditida > Trichostrongylidae > Trichostrongylus > Trichostrongylus colubriformis. The sequence continues at coordinate 11,859,870 of OZ022257.1, forward strand.
TTCCCAAATGCATCTGTTTCATTCGCTTCAGCCTAAGCCTGGGGGGAAAGGAGCTCGACGTCGGTGATAATTTTACTCCCCACTTTCATTGAACTGCTGTGTCCACGTGTCCGTTTCCACTTTTGCAATACCAATAAGATAGAGGGCCGTGAACATTGAAATATGGGAAGGTCACAAAATGGATGAAAATCCTCAAAAGGGTAACAGTTTGGATTCGAAAGGAAAGAGTCGCTATCTATTGTGAAATTCTCACCACAAAGCCTCAGCCTATCCATCAGGCATAAAAAAGCCGAACGATGAAAATGTACAAAAATCGAAAAATTTCCTAAGGCTAGTAATCAGTATGGGAACAATTTAATATGTGAAACGCTAATCGAAGTGCCAAATGTCTGCTCTTTCGGCCACATGTCGATATTGTGGTGGAAGGAGATCAAACACTCAAACATATGGGGACGAACTGGAGAAGACAGAAGTTGGAATGGCAGAATCAGCAGATGTAATTAATAAGAGCAGTGTTCTGTAATGTAAAATTGCACTGAATTCTACTTGCTTTAGCCACGTTCTTCTTTCGAATTCCAATTTTATTACGATTTTTCGCCGCGGACCCTCTCCTTTCGGCAGCTAGAGACAGAACCCTGACTGACGCACATGCAGACCAAAAAACGATGCACATCACATATTTTCATCATTTTCAAGCACATCTTACATGGGAAAAAGCAGCTGCGAACACTAGTGTAAATCATATTGTCCGCTACCCACATCGACAAAATCAAAAACAAAATATTTGACGTCAAAATGGCGAAAATGGGATTGTTCGGTCGAAAATCAGTCCTTTCAACAGCGTTCGTATCCATTCGGAACCTTATAAAAAAATCCCTCAAAATCCCTCCCCCCCCCCTCTCTTCTCAAGAATTTTTGAGGAACTATGACTGAACCATTCTGAAACCTTTTTCGGTACTAACGGCCGGAGTGTGGCACAGGTGGACCGAATACGACGTCGCCCACTGCTATTCTTCGCCATGCCTATCGTTCAGGATGCCGCATAGGCTTCTCCGCACTGAATTCCCAGTGAGGACCGCAATTACCCGAATAGTGCCCAAACTTTTTTTACTGGCCTTTTCAGGTTACTCTAAGGGGGATGAAATTGCCCTGTGTATGATCTTACCCTCGTGATGGTCTTTTAGTGCCCGTCCACCTGCCATCTGCACCGGCTTGCAGCTTTGGTTAGTAAAGGTACATGCCATACCGGTATTTGCTCTAGGGGTGTGTAGCCTTATGTCGAATTTTCGCTTTACGGCATCGCCATAAGCACGACCTTTCACAGTCGCTCCTAATTCCGCTTAGGGCGCATTGAGCTGGTACAGTGGGGCATTTTAACTTGACAGCTGCTTTCCTGAATTGGTGTAAACGCCGCCTTGCCTACTTGTTTATTTGATTGCTTGTTTACGTATTTTTTCTCTGTAATGCTCGCGCGTATCTTTCAAGATAACGAGTTGTTCCTTCCTTTGAAGATTTTGTGATGTATGTGTACGGTAAGCACTGTATCCCACGCAATCACACGCGAAGAAATCACCTCGCACGCGCGGCCGCGCGAAAATTCGACATATGGCTACACACCCCTGCTCTGGAACGATCACAGAGGAGAGGCTAAACTATTCAAAGTCTTCCAAAACAAATTTATCCGAAAAAATAAAGTTTAACTTTATCAGGGCAATATTCCATGTACACAAAGGCAAGAGAATCTTCAAGAAACCGTCTAAGACACGAAGGCAAGAACTATATAGTAATCTATATCCACATAAAAATATATGTACTCGCAAGGATACATTCGGCAAGACATCAAAATCAGATCGTCAAAAGGCAAGAAGGCTGTAGAATCATCGTGGAAATCAACAAAACAATAAATGAAAAGTATAAACAAAGTTTGTATGTGATTCCGAATTCACAACAATTCTGGTATAAATCTGGGCTAAAGTACTGGGCAATATCGACATGTCTCGGGAATGTGTCACCGAGAAATCTATTTAATAAGTGCTATGGAGAATCAAGAGAGAGGTTCGTTGGATATCACGCTAGCGCTAGCGATCATCAAATTTCCCGGAAGGATCGATTAATGGATGATCGAACACTGTCGACTCAGCACCATCAACATTTGGACTGCTCATTGAATCGTCATCTTCTTCCATTTCCCCTTCAGATTCGTCCAACAAGCTCATAATTTGGGCACGAACCTGAAAAGGAAAATATTTTCAAGTGACATGCAACCCTTCACGGATGGATTAATCCTTATTTTTAGTTATTCAGTACGAGAGGGCACCGATGCGGCACCGCATCGATAATAAGGGGGGAGAAGGGGGTGTGAGAAATGGTGCGGCGCCGCACCGGTCCCTTCCACACCCCACTTGTTACGATTTCTTTTCTGGAACAATTGCATGCATGCTTATATGAAATGTATTTATCTTCATTAGAATAATTCGGGTTGTTAGAATCAAATAGAGTTTAGTAACAGAAGCAACTCAAAAAATTAAGCTGCCTGATAATAACAATGTATCAATTTAAATGAAGGTTATTGGCATTTGGTAGACTATATATGCAAGTGGATATCGATATGGATATGATAGTGATCAAGCACATAACTGAAACTAGGGTTATCCAGTGAACTATGAAATTTTCGAAAAAAATTTTGCACAAAAAAATACTTATTGGAGAAAAACAAGTGGAATGATTTACCCTTTTCCTTTTCTTAGGATCCATTCGTTTCAATCGGACTCCGATTATTCGGCAATAAAGGAAATCTTCATCGTTCATCCAGTCCAAAACACTTTTACCAGCCTGAAATGTCAAAGAATTTTTTCAAGTGTTCGATATTTACATAAGAAAACATCATATGTAGTTTCAGATGCCACAGTGTTCATTGTATCAGAAGTTATGGGATGTGCCACGCATTTCTCTTCCAACTGAAGTCATGGGCACATCCATCTAGCAATTTCGGACGCTTCGGCACAATTTTCGAGGCTAAATCCTTTAGAGGATTTGACCCCCCCCCCCTTTATTGAAGCCCAAGCAAAAAGCAGAAAACTGCTCAGTTTGCCAAAGTTTGTTATCCTCGTCCAGTTAATCGTTGATGCGAGCGAATCGGAGTGGTTACCGCCGACTGGATCTTTCGGGACGGAACGTCAAGCGACAGATCCATACATAGTGAAACTTTGGGTCTAACAGTGGAGTACTGGCGGATATCTGTTTCCTATCCCCCCCCCCCGCCCAGGTCATTCAGTGACCATGCCCATCCCTTTGAAATGTTCCCTGTAACAGTTTTGTCTAGAGATATCTTTTGAAAATCAAGTAGACCGTTGTACAAATACCGAAATGAGATGTGGGTATGATATTTGACTTTAAGAAAGTGGATCTTTTCTGAGGTATGACGGCTTTCTTCTAATTTTCTCATAATCTGAAAATTCACCTTTTTAAGTATTACATATTTCACGGTAGCATCATCCACTCATGAATAACCGAAATAGATTTCATAACTATTACGACTCGTTTTTTCAGCAGCCCACGTCACTAAGAAGCCTGGTGAAGAGTGGTTCGTATGAGGGTATGAGGTGAAACAAACCATTAACAAGATTTATTTTGAGTATTTTTTGAACACTTTTTCGTTTATTGTACGGGCCCATGCCGTAGGGCCAGATACCACATGCAGAGGTCAAAACCCGCGAGTCCCAATATGCACCCCATTCCGCCCATATTTCCCAAGTATTAGGTTGTAAGGAAAGTTTTGGCCGGTTTTTGAAATTTCAACTTCGAGAGATCATAACTCGGCTCAGAGTGCATCTTTTCTCACAGAGTAAGCACCATTAGATTCGCCACACTCTTGGCAACACTATGCATATCTAGACATCTCAATTTGACAAAGGGCTGATAATTTATATTGCGCGAAATGAAAAAAAGTCGACTTCAAATCGCCACTCTTTCTGAACACACTGCTACTGAAGGAGCTGGCCAGATGTTTTGGGAAGTGGGACATAGTTAGCGCTAGATCTGATGAACATGATAGACGAGTAAGGGCCTCACCCTGCAACTGCTTCAATTAGTGGAAGAGGATTTGTGAAAAATGCGCTTGCGCATGACTGCCGTGAGGGGTCCCGCGGCACTCATTTTTTTGGATTTTTCCAAATCAAGGCCACTTGAGGTGGTCAGCTAAGGTTGCTTGTTGAGGGCCAATACTTATGGATATCCCCTGCAAATGTGGACGCTCATCGCCTTCTGCCGTTTTAGTTAAAGCGATTTGATCAATTGAAAATTCGAGCAGCTCGTCCTCATTTCTGCACTTTTGAAACCGGAGACAATGTGTTCCATCCAGTGATACACCCCCTCCTCTTGCAGTATTCACATTTGTGGTCACCTTCGCTGGGACTCGGCTAAACAAGAACTCTTGAAGTGAAGCCATCTTAAAAGTGCCATTTTCGCAGCACTTTAAAACTTCCCTAATAAATTGAAAACCTTGTGGCATTCCAAATAAAACATATATTCTGAAAGAGCAACTTTTTCTCTATCTAACGAGCACAATATGTCAGCTGATTCATGTTGACGCGCTCTGATATTTAAATTTATCTTGTGATTGCGAAAAAGCGGCCAGAACTTTCCTTACAACCTAATATCTGAGGCATGTAAGGGCTCACATTGATGGCTTCCTTGATTAGTGCCTGTTCCATCTGTTGACAGCGAATCATTTGATTTCTGAGAGCAGACGTTGACAGGGCTTGCGGTGGCATCTGAAAGCGATTTTTTTTGCAAATTCTACCCTTTCGCCAATTTTGTTCATCTGAAGCTCACCTGCACCGTTGCTTCGGTCCTTTCGCATTTCCGCTCATTAACTTCTTTCGGAGCAGCAGCTTCCTCACTTTTACTGGCTACAACCCTTGGCTCTTCTCGTTCACCGCCAGCTGTCAAGCTTACGTCATCAGAAGGATCTGAAAGCACCAGATGATCTGAACCGCTATCGGTGGAGGGTCACCAACTAGGTCATAACGGAGAAGTTTTTGGGAAAGGTGGGGGGGGGGGGGGGGAATGTGGCTGATGGAATTACCCTAATTTCCCGCCTCAAAGATTGGCTCTCGTACTGTTGACTGACCACGGATGGAATAAATGTACACTTCATAGAAGGAAAAAAGATTGCAGAGAATAAACAAACAGATAAATATTATGATTAGATAAATTTAAAGGAAACTTTTTAGCCTGCAGAATGAAATAAAACAGAACTTAGAAGATAGTCTGATAAAAAGTAAATAAAGCAAGATGATTCAAAAAGTAAGTGGAGTTGATGTCAGTTCCGGAATATACCACGTGAAATCTTCAATCAGAGAAATAAGCGCCCTATCAGGGGGACGCAACCACAGAAGTGTGCGGCCACCGTATTCCCAAGTATTTTTCATAAATGTTAATTAACCAGTGTCATCTCTTTTGCTGAAGGTATACTTTTCAGGGTGCAGTCATCTACCTCCGAGAACCGTTTTTGGTGTTACTGGGGGAGGGGGGCAACACCATTGTGCTCCGCGTATAGCGCTACTTTTACCCAGGCTTTTACCAATCCATAGTTGTGAAAGGAATCCCATACCCTCTCACCTAAGGCTTAGGTTAAAATATATACTTGAATGTAAAAAAATGATTACTGTACAATTGTAAGTTAGTATCGGGTGAGGGATGACAATGAAAAATCTCTGCCCCTCTTCCCGACTGAACTTCCCCTTTATTTTTAGATTCAAAAAAAAAAACACTGACCTTTATGTTGCCTACTCATTTGATGGGTAGAAGCCAGCAGACGATCAATCACGGATGCCTCCATCAGTGACGTCGATTGTTCACAATCACCTGAAACTCGATCTGAATTCCAAGAAAATAGATGAAAGTGGGGGGAAGGGGGGGGGGGGGGGGAGGAGGTTGGGCGAGCCATGGAGCTTACCATCGTCCAGCTCTGTTTTCACATTATTCAATGAGAGACCATCAACACAACTGGAATAACTGTCACTGTTGTCACCGTAGCCATCACATGCGGACAATACACTAAAATTACACTTACAGTATCCTTCACCACAAAATTGGACCTGTGCCAGCAGTACTTACAGGTTGTCCTTCAGGTAGGGATCAAGCCACGACAGATGGGAGAAGTAGCACCATCGAATCGGGGTCACAAAATTGTGCTTTATAGCCGTTTTAAGCTCTTTTCGGTAGCGATCTCGTAACTGAAGCCATCGTTTTTTCGCAAAATCACCTGGAAAATGTTAAATTCATCGATACCGAACATTAGAACAGGGCCCTATAGTAGCTACCCACCTGAACAATTGCTATCCACAGCAGCGGCAATCATTTCCCATATACGCATCCGTTCCATCGTATCACCACTGCCTCTTTTAGAGTGATTATAGAGACAAGGATGCTTCTTTACCTCGGCGATTAGTCGGGCGTTGAACGCCGGTTGGAATGACATCGCTGAAAGCACTCGAAATCACGGCGAATCAACGGAAATCCTACGAAGAGATTCAGATTAGAGGGCGAAATAGAATCAGCAGTGAACTTGTGAAGGTCTCTCGGCTCTCAAACCGGAAACGGAACTCCTTCGAACACCGGAAAAGCCCCCTTGCACCTGATATGCGTCTAAGGACGACAGATATGCGACATGTCAAGGTAAAATAAGGGCAATTCAATTGTCCAGTCATTGTCACCCATCCTCCACAACTTAATAATTCGAAAAAGATTCAACTTCACATTGACAGTGAACTTGTAAAAGAAGGAGTGAATACCGTGTTGCCAGTACTCAACAAAGACGGATAAAGCTTATTTTCATATATTACCGAACAGAACCACTAATGTATGTCACGGCAATTAATGTATGTCATGGCAATGTACCTATATGAGGAGGAGGGAACGCTCAAAATTCAGGCAGGTGAACGATTTCCACAGATTATCAAACAAAACCACTAATGTATGTCATGGCAATGTACTCATACGAGGAGCAGGGAACGCTCAAAATCCAGGCAGGTGAACGGTACAGATGTTCAGCTATAAACCCGCAAAACGTGGTAATCAAGCGGTTGCTTAGGGAGAAAAGGGAGCAATATTTGTTTAGACAATAGGGAGAGAGCAGTATTTAAAGTTTTGTTTTCATTTGATTAGAATATTAGCTTACTATTTACCTATTTTTAGTTTTTAGTTTTTGCATACATAGCTTTTCACAAAACTTGCAAGCAATGGATGAAATTCAATGGACCAGACTTCGTTAAACATCCCAATTCAATTTATTTTCTTTTTTCGGTTTCAAATAGTTGCAGTTCGATTTTCAAGATTTGACCAAATGTGGAAAACTGTCTAAAAAATTCGAAATGGCCATACCCTTCCGAACAAAACCACTAACGACACTCAATTTGAGAATGAAAAATTATTTTAAAAAAAAGTAAACAAGCATATGGCAACTATTGCATAGAGAATTGCAGTGACCGGGGTAAACAAAAACAGCAGAACAAAGCAAAGTGCTAAAATAAAAAACAAAGTAGCAAGATTTTCGTGGATTTCCTGAGGTTCTCCCCGAAACAGTTTGATGACGTCATCGGGCTTGGAACTGGTCTGTGATACTCTATACACCAAAAACGGCTATTCCTTCGAAATGGCAGTGAAATATGTACTGATCGATTGCCTGATTAAGCATATTTATCAGAGAGCTACCTATATCAATAGTTTATGAGTAATATTCGAAAATATTACATGTTCATTTCAAAAAGTGATTAGCAAAAAGCTTACGGTTCAAATTTTGTTTTTGCTCTTTTTATTAACAAATATTATCAAAAAAATCCTTGAAACATGCATCGATCCATCCAAAAACGAAGCGGAAATCATGAAATCAAGGAAGATCAGCGCAAGGCTTTTTAGCAAGAGCTCTTTTGAAGACAGAGGAAAAGGAAAAACCGGTTTTTTAGTTCTCTAGAACTAATCAATGGTATAAATTAGCCACTTAAGGCCTTAGACGGGATCTCGTGGAGGGCTGAGGTGGAAATAAGGTCATGGTGCTAAGGATTTCAGGATCGTTAGAAATCGGGTCTTGGTCCTAATGATCTCCCTTCATTACGGCCAATGACAGGAGGTCATCGAGGTCAGAGGCCAGGAAATTCACCGTCTTTGCCCCTGAATTCACACAGAGTTGAGGGTTACCAGTTAGGGTTAGAGTAAATGTGGTAAGCTAGTGGTGCAGCGAATAACCGTATTCCGGTTCGTTGACCTGCTCAGTACGTGAAAGGAGGGGGGGGGGACAACTCCGTGACAGGGCTGGAATGAGGGAATTGATGTTGTCGGCCGATCAATATTCCGTATAAGTCGGAAAATGGTGCGTGTGCTACGTCTGACCCAGGACGATTCCGGTTAGAGCGTCAGTGGGGGCTGTGTGCTGGAGGCTGATCGGTCGTCTCCTCATCAGCCGTACACTTTTCACAGACATCATTCTGCGCCTCCACACCGGTCATGCAGTCGTCGACGATCCATACAACCCGTTCCGGCCACTCTCCACTACGGCGATGCTATTTCTGAACGAGTTTCCGTTCAGGCCCTGTTCTGGTTACTTCCCCAGCAGCCAGACAGCCAGTCAGCCTTCATCGTCCGGATTCGGCAACTAGAATTTGGATAGATGGGGGGTGTTGAATAGGCATCAGAGGCCGCCATAACCCACTTGAAAGCTGTCCGTGGTGGTGGTGGAGATGAAAGGGGGGATTCCTCCCCGATAGGTAAGGGCCGTCCAGGGTCGGGGCAAAATCCGTTTGACAATTTTTGCCAAGGCCACAAGGCCTCCACAGAAGGCCGCTCTAGCAAAAAGAAATAAAAGTAAGCCAATCGCTATAAAAGACGCCCATAGATGAGGCTGGAGCGTAAATGAAAAGGAGCCGGCTGGATGTCGGATCATCGTCGAATAGTCGGGACAGGTTTAGCCGACCATTCTCCGGTATATGGTGGTGACTCTAACACGGACTAATATAACTACGGATAACTACTCTCTTCGCATCCGCTCCAACAGTCCAACCAACTTCCTAAAAAACGCTTCAATTAACAGCTCATGGAATTGCCGGGGCCGGGAAATTTTCCCAGGGATGATCCGGAAGTACTAGTAGAGTCCACTTGGGGTGGATTAGCGGCCGGTGAGAGGTCATTGTCGAGTGGGAATCACTACAGCACTTCATTAGGGTATCACTGTTCGCGTAATGTTTACCTACCGACACTCTCTCAAAGAAAATCTCTGTACATCTCCTTCCTACATCCGACAATGTGTGTCAAGAGTCAGCAAACATGTCTGAGCCTCATTGTCATAGCTGGGATAACTTTCAATCCACATACACAAGGCAATGTTTTTTGAAGAGTGCAAGACTCAATTTATTTTTACCCCTGAGATCTTATTTTCAAATTCAATTTTATTGCATGTGTGGATACACATGAAGTAATTCGACTGACAACAGGTCGAATAACAACGCATCCATTTCGGTGAGCTTCCAGAACATGAAAAAACGAAAGAAAGAAGAAGAGAAGGACATTTAAAATAACTAAAAGAATGCCATAAAACATCTTGGAAATTGAGATACCCTAAATGGCGAGTTTTCTAAGAAGTCTTTACTTGAGGGAACGATGCAAGATGCTGTTGAATCGTTTTATTAAGAAATTGGTTGGGGGGGGGGGGGGGGGGGGGAGAAAAGCGCGGAACCCCTCTGAAATGCACCATGCATCATGCACCACTTCGGGCAGTACTGTTCAAGTCAGTGGTCTGAGCATGAAGCAGCTTGCCTTCGTCTGTATTCCTATTTATCGCGCAGGTTTATGTTCACGTCTGTCACTAAACATAAACATAAACATCGCCAACAGCACCAGTAATTCGATAAGCGCTGATCACTCAAGGGAAGGATTCATCTATGGGTTGTACATGCTTGTACATGCTTAGTACTATGCCTGACTCGCGCTGAAAACGCAATAAGTCCTCAACGGCGGATATTTAAACGCGATTTCCCTACGCATTATCTTTTCTGCGTTAAAATGTTCGTTGGCAGAGACTTGTAATTTAAAATACGCTTTCCTTCCATGCCACCCCCCCCCCTGGTGCCTTTAGGGCGATAACATCGCTCACAAAGCGAATATTTGGTTCACCACCGGAGCCTTTGCTCGGTGGGATGCTGTGATTTTAAATATTTAGTTTCTCATAAAATTATCACAGTATTCTCTGAAATCAATAGGACAACTACTCACTCACTCACCTACTCACTTCGGAATTTACACGACAGCTACATAATTACCGCTACAGATGAAAAATAAAATAGGATCACGCGAGTAACTGCGGTGCTAACCGCATTATTGTACAAAGTATTATATTACCATTTTATTTTACAATTTTGCTCAGTAATGGTGTTAATACTCAAGCCAATTTATCAGGGCAATGATGAACATATTATATTTTCCTCCGAAAACGTATTCTGACAGCTATCGACCTCATAATCCACGCTTCTGTGTGACCTATAAAGGGGATGCTGGCTGGTCAAGTGCATCATATCGTGTTGCACGACTTGAAGACTGAGTAAAATCGTTTGGCCATACCGGCTGGAAGAGTAAAAACAGCCTCGGTCTGTTGTGGGTTAAAGGAACAGGAAGGAGTCAGAAACAAGAGGGAGATGCAAAGAAATGAGCATTTTGTAATGAACACTCAAGGTTAGAAGCGCTGTAGGAGATGGGCCGCGGGCCAACGTTAGTTGTGGCACCTGACTCCCAGCGCAATGGAGTGGCTATTCCCAACTACATTAGCATCCATGGAAGAACATTGGGAAACAATACAAGAAAGAACAAAAGAAAAAGTAAAAGAAAAGAACAACTTTAGGATAAAAACATTTCCTCTTGGCACCATGTCAAGGCGTCAGATTGGCGAGTTTGTGCAATGGCGGCCACTTGAACTAGTCCACACTACGGTTGTTCTACCGTAAGCCAAAATTACCCCCTTCCGGTGTCTTTAAGCTGCCCCACAAATGTCGGCACTGAGACATTCCGTGACCTGAACAAAGGGCCAACACCTTGTAGGATATCCTCCGATCTATCTTTGGGGAAAAACAAATCGCACGTTTCGTCACATAAATGTTCCAGCCAAAAACTACTTTCTGTTATACCCGGCAGTTTCATCTTTTGTTTGTTTTTTCCTTCGAGATCAGGCATTATTTTCAACAACTTGACCCTTCCGGCCTTCATATTCCTTTAATAGATACAAATAAACAAACAATAAAGCTGAATTTTTCTGCGATTTGCTGTGATCGCCTCCCTCAAAGTCGGAGCGACTGTGGACTGCCCCGAATGGAGAAGAAGGGCATTCTGCAAGCGAGATAACACTCTTCCCTGCTTTCTGCTTCTTAATAGCTCTTATTCACAAGCAGAATAACATACGTGGATGCTTGTGTCTGCTTGTGGGTGATTGAATCGGCTCAGTTGAAGTGGACGGCTACCCATCAGACAGATTATGCTAGCTGCTATGCAATTAACCCAGGAGAGCTCTCAACAACCAAAATATTCAGCGTTTATGCTTACCGTATTCACTATCAGGCACCACAAAGACGCTCAAATGAACCTAAAGAAGCCATTCCTTGGAGGTGCACCCGAGAGACTTTGGGTGAGCTATGAGCATTTCATGCCCAATACTTGTTTCCAAGGCTCGTACTGGTCTCAACTTATTTTTTAGCCCCTTCCAGCTTCCATGTTTCTCAAAATAAAAAAGCACAAATAAACAGACAATAAAGCTGAAATTCTCTTTCTTTTTCTTCACATGAATTTGTAACAAGGAAGAATATTTCTCGAGGAAAATGTTTCAAATAAAATTACCCTCCCATTTAGAGTTTTTCGGGTGTCCACACGTGTGAAATCAAAGTAATAGGGGGAGGGGGAAGTTTCAAAGGCTTCATTGCAGGATACAACGGCATCTTACGAGATGTGTTGAGTGAGTTCAGGATCCCACTCTCCGAGCCCGTCTGTGAGCGGTAGGTCAATGAAGAGTGGTGTTGCTGACACCTGCGTAGCATCCTGAAGAGCATCGTACCTCATTTCCGTATTCACGGTTGGTATCGATGTTTTCGATCAGAGAAGATTTAATTCGAAATACCAACATTGTTCTGGATCCCCTAGTGTCTTGGATAGAAAGAGTCCTTTTTTCCTAGTGTTTATGAAATGTCCTAGATTGACGTCTAAATTCTGATGTGCCGTAGACATTCGGAGGCTCCGATGGATGCGAGCCCGCGGAAATGTTAACCAATAATGTTAACCAAAAATCGTTAACAGCCTTCGTGCAGTTCAAACCAAAAAAAAGGCTGGACCGTTCCAGGAGAGAGCTCTCATGCAATAGTTTGCTTTCATGATCATCACTGGAATCTTTTGGTCTGAAACTAACCTTTTTGGAAACGGACACAACCTCTTTCTGAAAAATAGCACTGATGGTGAAGTGTGAACGAGACTAAATATGAAGGTACTGTGAAATCAGTGGTCGACTCTTGTTCAGCTCGAAGTAGTGCTGATAATGGTATTTCCGTATTAATAAGTACATAGCAACCCGCACTACTTCTACAGTTTTCTACGCTTACAGTTAATGCTTACCGACGGCATTAGCCGACCTCTGGAGGATCTCACGGAGGCGTGTCACCAGCCTGATTGGTCAATCTGGGATAGGCGGAGCGAGATGAGTCAAATAGCGACTATGGTAATAAATCAGCTAGCAGCTTAATGTCTCCTACTGTATCCTTCCTATCTCACCTCAAATTTCCCTTCCCTTTGAAAAGCAAGTGTCCTGATTTCAAACCGTGGTTAGTGCCTGTTTTCAGAAAATGTCTTCTCCAAATACACCATCCAGTGTTGGTGGTCTCGCACCGGCCAGTCTCGAGCAGATCCTCAGACTTCGTCACGAACGAAATCAGCGAACTCCCAAATGTGCTCGTTGTCGGAATCATGGCACCGTTTCGGCTCTGAAGGGTGAGTTGCAAGTTGAATCACTTGGAGTCTTAGAAGCTATGACCTCAAAGGAGCGCTGATCTTGGAGTGTGAGGAAGATTCAGGTTACTACACAGTTTCCAGAGAAGATCTCGAGTCCCTTCCCTACTTGTTTATCTTCAACAAAAGTTTATATTTTATATTTAATAAGCGTAGAACTATTAAACGGCAGGTCACTCCTTTTTGTTACGCTCAGGGAGAAGCCTACTTTCGAATGGGTTGTCTAGGATAGCTGGTTTCATGTAACCCGCTAAAACGGGGATATATTGAGGCTGTAAAGTAGGCTCATCAAATTACCTGTGCTCTCTTCCCTGGAAAGATATTTATACTAGTTCCCTAACAGCTAAAGTCGCATTTCTGTTGAGACCAAAACAGGGAATTTTCTTCTAAGGGTTGACTCTGAATGAGGCTCGATTGCATGGCGCGATTTGAAGGATTTGTGGTAGCATTAACGGTTAGCCGAGGAGTCCTCCAGAGTGTAGGAGGTCGCTTTTGTCAAGGCCAGACTATCCTGCGGCAGAGGGGATGAACTAATGTAAACTGTAATGGAATGATAAGTGAATTCTCTGGTAGTGAATTAATTAGTTGTGAATTAATTAATTAACTAAATTGCCCCCCGAGGATTTTTCGACGGTAAGGAGCTTTGTATGGTGGTACTATGTACTCTCACTCGAGACTGTTCCGCACCTCCCAAGAAGAATCGTATTGCTAAATCATTCAAGCAAAGATGGAAAACTGCTACCACACCAGTTTTTCTTTGCCACAACTCCTAAAGCTTACTGGTCAGCATGCCGTGGTAAATTCCCTATTTACCTAGCAATAAAAAAACCCTGTTTTTCCGTGGGTGAGACCTTCAAAATAAGAAATCTTCCCTTTTTTGGTGATTTCGACAGAAAAATCGACTCTTTTGTTCAAAGTTGAAATACATAATTTTGCGTTGATTTTGTATACCCTTGAATAATATCTGGAACATTCGAGTAAGAGGAGGGGAAGATGGACTTGCTGGGCTGTGCACTTTGATCTGAAGCCCTTTCATTTCTTCACGGTCCGAAGTCTTTAGAATTTTCATTTGCTTTGAATCTTGCCATCACAATGTTCCAAGCACCCAGTCCCTACAAATCTCGGTAATAATGATTACGAAAGAGTGTGTTGCGCGTGTTTTAGCTGATTTTATTACACCAAAGTCCTTCGGAATCTTTTCAGGTCACAAGCGCTACTGTAAATGGAAGGACTGCATGTGTGCGAAATGTACGCTTATAGCTGAAAGGCAACGAGTGATGGCAGCTCAGGTTAGTGACTTCTCTTAATCTGCTGCTGCTACTCATAATAAACTTCAATCCAGGTAGCTCTACGCCGCCAACAAAGCCAGGAAGAAAAGGAAGCCAAAGATTTACAGATTCTCTTAGGAGGAAATGGTAAGTAGCTCAAAAATTCTATGTACTGTATCTCGGGTGGACTGCCGAAGGCCAGTAAATGCTGGAGGCCCCAGTGGGATAGCCTGGGATTGATCACGAAAAAATAGGCAAAGGATTTAACATCATTCTATTGGGTTGGTGCATAATTAATTCAGCCTTTTTAGCAATTTTATTTAGCAAAAACAATAATAAAATTCAGCAAAAACGTGTTTGAGTGAATATTTCGGAGCGTTTTCGCTATCGCAATCAAGGACTGCTTTCCATTTATTAGTCGTCAAAACGTCATTTTCTTCTATAAAAATACGTAATAATAAAAAGCCGCATCGATCAAATACCAACCTTATATTTGATAAAAAAAAGGATAATTAGGTGGCTCTTTCCGCCTCCAAGACTCGGACGAACCACCGTGTTTTTACTAACACCCGAAGGCCCACCTGCGAGGCGGAAACCAAACTAATACTTTGTTACAAATAAATAATTATAATAATTAATTATCTCTTTAACTAATAACTCAATTTGAAGCAAACACAAGTGAAAGTAAACGTTTAAATGTAAACCTAAATATAAAATATAAAAATAAATATAAATATAACCTTGAATATAATATAATTCCTTGTATGTATAAAACTTCCAGAACTATTTCATTTCTATTTCGTCGTCCAAAAGGATAGCCGGCTGCCAGCATAATAGCCATTCCGATTAGGATGGACCTTTCGATGAACTGCTAGCCTGATAGTAGTTCGTACATCTTCAATCAGGTTCCTTGGCCCGATGTCCCGCTCAAATACGGTCATTGTTAGTGAGCTGCTTGTTAGCTGCAGCTTGTCACGCAAGCAACATTCTCACACAACTCATTAGCATTGTGACCACCAGGTGTATGTGTGAAGGGGGATGAGCGCAAATATGACCTGCTGAGACCTGCTTGTGGTCCTCGTCGTCGTCGTTCACCTTATTGGTTCAAGTCAATGGGAAGCCAACACTGTTTAACACTCGCAAGCCTACCCTAAACACACAAAGTACTCCGCCACATCAACACTTCCCCCACATCCTTCATCACCTAAACATGACACCCATCGACAAACACTCGGCTGTGAGGCCCTCACAGTCGTACACAAGTAGCGCTTCTCCTGCTGCTCCAGTGACCAAATGACCACAGTGACCATCGTTGACCCTCATATAAAGCTCTACAGAGGCGGAGAAAATAGAGAAATTTAGGCGCTTTTTGAGCAAAATTGGGAAAACACTTGTGGTAAAAGTAAGACCCTTCGATGGTGATCTATTCCTTTCCTTCTCATCAGAACTGTGGGATGTGAGAGTTTCGAAGACTTACTTGAACCGTACCTAGACTTAGAGGCGATAGGCATAGGCGATAGGGCGATAAGGCAGCGTACCTGGCAGGGTCAAGAAATGGAGTCGACCCGAAAATAACTGATGTAAAATTTGGACGAGATTCCATCTGGGAGCTAAGTCTAGGACGATATGGACGAAAAAATTTGGAACTATTGGGATCTGGATATGCCATTCGCCAGCACCAAAATAAGGTCTCCATGCGTAGCCTTTTCTGAGCATAAGTAAAGCTCGTCTCTAGAGACGTGAGAGGCGAGGATAATACGGTAAAAAATTTGCTGGCTCCTACCGTGGTCCTTGAGGTGCAGAACAAGTTTACTTGGAAAAATGAGTCGACCTGGACAGTCGATACTTGAAACCAACCCGCCACCACCACCAGCTAGGACTCCCAGAGAATCGATGATGATCTGCAGATTCTATGAACATTTGCTTAACTATGGACATTTTCCAAGCCGTTAACTGTATTAACTAACTACAATTTCAGTAAAGGAGCTCACCTCATAGATTTACGGCATGACCGCTTAGTGAGCTGGAACAATAAAAGATCTCCACTGACAAACCCTTGACTTCAACCGTTGGAGATCATCCATTAGACTGATCATTTAGTCTGGATGGCGAAAAAAGCAGAGATTTCGCGCTACCAAGAGGTCGGCAAACAGTGGGGAATTTTTCTAAAATGGGATTGATGAGGGCATTATGTCACAGAATTCTCAAAGGATGATCATCCCCGTCAGAATACGCTTTTGAGGTTATAACGATTATAGAGGGAGGGGAGCAAGCCAGTACGGTTACTTCCTATTTCGCTATGAAGACAGTTTTAATAATTAGGTGAAAGATTGTTGCATCAAATGTGGACTGTATTTCTGTGTCGCCAATATTTTGTGAATCGAACCCTTCCGATCTGTGGCCTGAAATCTATCAATCTGACGTTACTGAATCTGAACAGGATTTGATGCAGAACTGTCAGCATTCGAAAGCGCGATCCTCTTTATACAATGGCTCGCGTGGCCAACCCTTAGTAAGATGACATGGGCGTCGTCAAAAAATAAGGGAAATCGCAAAAAAAATCGTCGTTCCAGTAGCAGTTTCAAAGTTAGTCATTCGCAGGTGATCCATTACAAATTCTCCCTATCCTTGACGGGCCCTCACCAGAAGACATGACTACCTCCCTATTCCGACCCAAATTAGGATCCCCCTCTGAGTATCCTCAACACACGCAACACCATCTTATATCTAGCCATATTGCAGCATTTGCTCAGGGGGTTTTGATCTCCGAACCATAGCTGGGGCAGCGATAGCAAGGCTCTTTCACACCCTTACCGCCCGAGTCAACCCTAAGCTTTCATCTTTTGAGGTCAGTCATGTGGTACAAGGCTTATTCATATCGTGCCTACACTGTCGTGCCTTGGCTGGCTTTCCAAGTCATTGTATGTGTAAGCAAGCGGCATTCAATTGCCATCACGATTTTGCATAACCGTGGAACACATGGCGCATACCTCGTAGTACTTGCATTAAGAAACATGGAAGCATTTATTTGTTTATTTTTGCACAATAATCTATTTGATTTGAGCTGCAGTTTGTTTATCCTTTGATTGTTTACTGGTGATGGGAAGAGGGAAGTTTTGTAGTCAACTGTTTATTTGTTTAGGATACAAGTGAATTGATCTATTAAATTTTATATAAGAAGACTAAGAAAGTATAGTTATGGACCTGGAGGATGTCTGTTCTTAAAAATAAAACTTGGCTGTAGAAAGTGAATAATCTCATTCCATTTATTGCTTATTTTCAGCCAATGAATTACTCGATATGCTGCGAAGAAACGAGCAATCGACCATGTCTGCTCCAGCTGATAATGATGGTCAGTCGTCCCAACTTTTATTTCTTGAATGTTACAAGATAAGCAGCATTTTTCAAACCAGCTAACAAGTCCTTCAACGCAAAGGCAAATCTGAAAAAAAATAAAATAAAAAATTAAATTAGCATGAAATATAGAATGTTACATTGATCGAATAAGATCAGTGAGTGAAGTGGAAAGGAAGGGTTATGAGGATATGTACTTCCAAATCGTGTATTATGGGTAACTAATGGAAACTGCTTTTCCGCTATACGATTTTTCCAATCATTAGAGAAAGTTCCTTACATTTCATTAAAATTCATTCCTTGCTGGATTTTCAAGGGCACATTACATTGAAGCAGTGTGCAATTGATTTGATCTTCAGTTTCATATCGATTTTGATTAGGGTATAAGTATTGCTATCACTGTAATTATAATTTTGTCGAGGAGAATTCGCAAAAGTTCCTCCTTGACTGAATTTTGCCACATATTTCCGCTGAAGCTGCTGATTAAATAAAAATGGTTTATTTTTTTATTTCTAGGTAATGAAACATGCCTTCTAATAAAAGACCCCAATTAACGCTCTCAATCTTTAACCAAATAGCCGCGATGTGATAAGTTATGAGACGAAAACCGTGGTCGTAGCACGATGGCCGAGTGGTTAAGGCGTTGGACTTAAGTTCCAATGGACGTAAGTCCTCGTGGGTTCGAACCCCACTCGTGCTAAACCGTTTTGCTGTGGACCTAGCGGCACAATGAAGGTGACCTCTACGGGAAAATCGATGTCCTTTGGCTGGAAACCCTGGAAACGTTGAGTTATGTTGATGTATTATTGATTGCGGCGGTTGGTGAGTGCGAGGCGGCTGTGGCAGCTGACTTGGTCGGTGGCGCTTAGTGGGCAAGTGGATGGAAGTTGAGTTGAGGTCAGTAGGGCATTAGGTGTGAGGAGGTGCTTGTTGATAATCGTTTAATAACATTGCGCAATGCAATAATGAGCTAAGCATATGATTTGAGTGATCTGGACAGCTGCATTGGTGGGGAGGATTACCCCTGATGTTGATGAGTGGCCGCCATGACTTGACCACTGAGGGAGTGGAAGGCTAGTTCATCTTTTCCGATGAACAAAGAAAATTACCCGGAAAGTATTCCGTGTGCTTCGCAAAACGAAATTTCTAAAAAATAGAAGCGAAAAAACACGTATTTGGTTCAGATATCGGATTGTCCAAAAGATCGCCACTTTTTTGCTCAAATTCATTGCACTATTCATATGGCATAACTACGGACTAACAATTTCGAAGAAAAAGGGATTTTGATGGAAAAGGAGATTGCTCCGTTTGGGTTACTTCTTTTCCAGGATCGCGTCTACTTACCTACATTTATTAAGACTTTACTCAAATAATTCTCAGTTTTCCTAATTTGGAAGAGCGGTAGGGGCACCAATGGACTCAAATAACGGAACTGGCACCACTGGAGACGTACATACAGTGTACCACAGAATCCTTATGGTTTTTCAAATAAATATGCTGTACGATATAGAACATAAATATAAGTACATATAAGTTATCGGCGTTACACTTTTGGGATGCATCGCATGTTCTACACCCATTTTGAATATTAGTGGCATATGTGGAATGAAGTTTGGAGCTGTAGCATTTCATATGTCTGATTGTGAGAATCGCAATCGCACTGCAAGAAAAGCAAAGCAGATTGTAGCCATAAAATCCATTACCTATACCAAAAATAAAGTATCAAAAAATTACCACGGTGTAGAAAATTGAAATGAGGCGATGTTTAAATATTTTCGAGAGAGATTCCAAAATAATATTGGGGAGCCATCATTGATCAGTATTGTCTGAAACCACTGAATAAATGATCCTACGTCCGTCTGTCACGAAATTAGGTATTGTATGAATCACATTATAATATAATACTATAATCTATTTAATATCATTCAATTTGTTTGCACTAATGACTTTGTCTTGGGTATGGCACTTCTAGTGACATAATGAAATAAGTAAATAAAAAATCACTTAAATCTTCCAATTATGGCACTTCAGACAGTTCGGCAAGTGATGAACCGCATGTAGAATCGAAGCAGATGGAAGCGATGGATGCGAATCGCAGTTCTCCATCAAGTCCACCACGAAATGAGCAGGTAAGCTGGCAATACATAGCTCTCATCCCCTTCGTTGATCAGATCGCTGATGCCACGGTTTCAGAGTTCCTCCTCTTCACCACCACTGAACGCTTTTCCTACACAAATATTCCGAACACCGCCGTTTCCTATGCCAATCTTCAATCCACTCTTCTATCAGCGAAATATGATGCGCTTTGCTGGCAGTAAGTTACAAATTTTAAGAAGAAAAATTCTGAAAAGAGTTGCGGGTAAAATGAAAAAGAGCTGCTTCCGATTGCAATTCAACATTCCAACTACTAAGCAGTCATAAGGACTACTACTGCATACCTACTTTCTACGGAAAATACCGAGTAATCCTCCAAAATCAAAGAAAACGTTTGTTAATTTTATTTGGAATGAAGAGAGGTGAGGAGATGGAGGCAAAAATGCATTTCATTTTGGTATTTCTGGCAACTTTTCAAAGCATTTACTTTGGAGCACGCCATGTAATCGATTTGCATTTAGTATTGCAGGGGCAACTGACAGCCAGTTCATGTAAGCTCGTAGTGATTTTCTGAGGAAAATATGGAAAAAATTATTGAAAAAAGGCTCAAGGAAACCTCAAAAAATCGTGGATCACTGGTTTGAATCATCACCTTTCTGATTTTAGTTGAATGCATGTGAGCACAGTCTCTCATTCATTCAATAACGCAGTAAAGTAAAGAAGTACAGTGTAACCCAGAATCTTGGCCCATATAAGGACGTATGGGGGTCAGTCGGTGCAGAAACTAACGCTGTGTCCTTTCATGCGACCCCAGTGATCCCCTTTAATTCTTTCGAAGGGATGAAAAGCTTGTCTGACCCAAGCGGGCATTGGCTAATGGAATATAATACATGAAATCCATAAAATCAGAATTCCTTCGGGTACGGGAAACTGGATGCCCAAAATCCAGCCCTTGTCATATTTTCATGTTCCACTGGGTTCTTGTAATGGGACGGGGGGGGGGGGAGGAGAGGAAGGGTAGAATAAACCGATTTGTGAACCCTCACCATAATTTATCTGTCGCGGGGTCAGTTAAGGGCGAACTATTCTTCGTCTTCAGGACACTGGCGCATTCTCTTTGTAAATCCTTATGCTTCTCATATTTCAACTCGAAATTTGACTGACTATTATGACTTGAATTTTCAATTGAATACTTTGACTAAAAGTCAAGGCTTTTTGTGGTTAAAAAATGGCTGCACTCCAATACTGCCATTTTTCAGTGCCCGTTCAGTTCCCGTTTACGGGCCTGTTGCCGCCGGATGCATTCGCCACCGCCACGGCTGCCGCTGCTGCTGTTCAATCGCTCGAGCCGTCGATGTTCCCGCAAACCGTTCCACTTGACTTTTGTCAACGTAAACCGCCACGAGATGATTGAAATTGTGGTGTCGACGGCCAGCCAGTCAGACGCCATCGCCACCACAGAGCCTGTCCCGATTTGGCCTCGTTTCGATTTTGCAATTCTGTACATAAATGCGCTGTGAAGCGACCATGTGAATGTGTATGTATGAAAGAGGCAGCGCGCTTGGCTGATATTTGCTTTGTTGATCGACGTCGTTTTTACTGGTGCGCCTTCATGTTTACCCTGCACGGGCATTCCGCATTGCTTCCAGAGAATCGTGCCACATTTCACCCACCGCCACACACACACACACACGCTATCTGCTGCAACTGGAAAAGTTTTTTGCCAAATGTAGTCATCATCACCGAGAGGTGACAGCAACCGGCTTAGACAGGCCTCGGAAACGTGTCAGTAGTACTAGTCCGTGTGGGGAATCAGACGGTTCTTTTGCTTTCGGATTTTATATCTTTATGAGAATATTAAGTCAAATTTGACCGAGTACTGCGATACAAAGGGTTACAACCTAAACCCGGATCAAGTAACACTGCTAATATTTCGGTTGCTCTGTCCCAAATACTAGTGCCGATCTAAATGTGTGAAAAACAAGAATCAAAGGGCTCCAAAAAGTAGTGCGAAAAAAATTTGAGCTCATTGGCTGACTGCTACTATTGCATTAGAAAGCCCCACGAAACTTCTTCAAAAAACTTCAAAAGGCTATAAGAGCTCTTTGAGGTGCGAGCATGGTGCACCTTTTTTAGCGTTGTATCAATACGCCAATGGGGCAAAGGAGGAGGTTCATGTACCACCTGGCCCATTGGCGAAATCCAGTCACTTCAATTCATTCGCCGTTATCCGATCTTTATTTTGCTTCATAGTCTCCCGCCCACGACCAAGCGTAGGTCGACAATCCTGAGAGGAGTCGTACTTGAGGGTTGGAAAGTGAGGGGGTCGTATTTCTGACAATTATTCGAGGATTCTCCGACGAGCACCTTTTTTGAGTAGATTTTGGACAAGTAAGTAGATCGTCAAATAAAAGTCGTCAATCAATAATCGTAGTACTAGGTACGAATGCCATAATTATTGATTGACAACCTTTTCAAGGCTTGATCCTACTACTGACCTTTGTCTTGTTTGCATGTGAATTTGATAAAATAACTTAAATACATTAAATAAATGAATCATCTATTTAAAATAAATGGATTAAATAGATGAATCAGCCTGAAGTCTTCAGTGTAGCGCTCATGTTAATATGAATATTGTAACAATCTCAGAGGCTAACCACAACGTATTAGTGATACTGTAAAATGCCGAGATTAATGGAGAGTCGGACATGGAGCATAATATGAAATACTTTTACCGAATTCCACATGGGAAAATCCTACAAAATTCTGGGCGATTACACAAATTTCCAGAAAGGGGTTGGGACTTGGTTGCACGCGATTTAGTGGTCCATTCCCTTTGCCCTTTACACTGTGATCCTCGAATCACTTTCAGTATTAATTGGGTCACTACATTTTTTGATAAAAAGTACAAGCCATTCAGAAGTACCACCCTCTTCACTTTTCGAATTGACACGTTATTTTTCCTTACGCAAACACTGGAAAGACTTTTTGGCGTTCTTATAAATTCAAAGGCTACGAGGGAAATATTCCCTTGGCTCACATTCGAAAATAATTTTCGAAAAGTTCCTTGAGAAATTTTTAGAGCTATGTCATGGACTGGCTCGGAACAATCATAGTGGAAACCATACGGCATGCTTTTTCTGGATATCGATCATGATAGGGGTGTTTAGACCTTTTTTTCTTGCACTTTGATCATTTTTGCACCCTTCATTGTGGCAATCCCCTTCAAATGATCAGTATCGCAGAAATGATAGTTGTGTTTGTCGAAGATCAAACCAGGAACCCAACGCACACAAAGCAACATCTTTAATTGTCGCACCAGCCGTGTGTAAAAGGAAATCGTAAGGATCACGGCACGTCATCGCTGCCTTTTGAACCTTACAACACCAGGTCTAAAGTGGAGAGCAGTCTTCCATAAGTCAAAGGAATCATACACCAGCAATGGGTTATTCATTTCCTTCAAGAAATGGGTTATACATGATTCCTAGAAAATCGCGTAGAGTTTCAAAATCAAAAAATTGAAATTCCGGAAAAAACTTCTAGAAGACCTTTTTACGGAATTTGTAGAAAGAGGTATTCTTCGTACTTAACCAAAAACGAGACCTATTGACACATCCCTCACATCGCTCTCTTTTCATGGAGGTATTCGGGCACCTGGGAGGGGCCAGAAGAGCGATATAAGGTTGAAGCTTTCGAAGCACAGAAGTGATCTTTTGTGAAATTTATTCAAATACTGAATAAATGGGCCTAGTTTTTTGAAACTCATATGCACAAAAAAGTCATATTAGCTGTGAAATTTCTACGGCTTAAAAGGATTGTTAAATCAATAAATAGTAATTTTAAAAGTAAAAGTAATAATATAAAACACCAAATCAAAAGGCATTAAACCGAAATGATTCGTATACATATCTCCAATTGTGTTCCTTTCTTTCGAGAAAAACTATACACAATAAATCTTTTTGTAGAAATGGGAAAGGTGGTCTGTATGGGTGATCTGGCTGCTAAATCACCTTTATTCAACGCCTGAACTTCGCTTCTAAGTCTTAGAGTACTTTATTAAGGTACCCTACACGATGTGAAGTATTAGGGCCAGATTCGGGGCTCTGCCATAGCCCACACAATAGACGCTGAGGATCAGTGACATGACTGTGGTTGTGACAGTAAGCCACTGCGACAACTGTCACTGTTCATTAGAGTTTCCGAGTGTTTTTTGTTGTCTAGCGTGGTGAGAATGTTGGTGTTGGTATCGGTACTCCACTCATGTGTACTGTTGAATACACCAAATGACCTATTTTTGCTAGTTTCCCATTTCCCCGCTGATAGTAGATCCTAGGACTGTACACGATTTACCCAGCTGGGTAACGGTGTTGGTACAGCTCTCATAGTGCAAAAATAAGACAAAGTGAACTTTGTTCTCATAGTTTCCCAGATGACATGCCCTCAAAGGGTAACTCATAGAATGACTTACGGATTCAGAGATCGGTTGGTTGTGCTAGCAATGACAAATGTGGTTGCTTGCTTTCTTGGCAATCACGATTCTATTTTCTGAAAGGATATATTTGATATTTTAAAAGGACATATTGATGACATTTAGATGTCATCACGATTCCGAATAGAACTAGAATGCGCGGCGCTTCCCAAAAAGGGATTGGATGACGCCAAAACTCGATCCTTTTTACTTTATACTGATATGAATCCATAGAACTTCAGTGAAAAATGACTATACAAAATAAAAAGTAAATGTCGATGGAAAGTTTATCGTATATGAAAATATAGGAATAGCAAAAAAGGGCGAAAAGAATAGAAAGTAATGTAAAAATTGTAAAACAAATAAATAAATTGATTCCTTGTATAAATAATTTTTAGAAAAAAAATTGCTATCATCAGATATTGTTCAAATATCCCGTCACTGAGGCTGAAATAGTCACATAATCATTTGCAGAAAGTTGGACTACTAAGTAAATGAACATGACTGAATGTCTCATGGGGACATACGTTAGATTCACTTTTTAGTCGCGCTTGTTGCCTGACCCCGAGTGCGGCAGCCAAAAGCGATAGTAATGGCCTTTTTTTTGGAAATCACCCAATAAGTGTGTTGTATACTGTTTCCTATTTAGCACTATTTTTCTGCTCATAAGAATACACAGTATAGGCAATTGTGAATTTGTAGAAACACGTATTTCTCGTGCGATACCAAAAAGTGGACCTACTGACACATCCCTCACATCCCTGAAGGACTGAGTTTCCGTGCCCGTGGAATGTGTGCTTCCCTGCAGTTTATATGCTGAACAGCTTAAGTCGAATAACTGGTCTTATCAGATTTAGTTGTTCACTGAGTGCTGTATAGGATGGCAATGACGGCGGAATCTGCTCTCATAGCTTCTGAAGTAGCCTCGGAATCCAGTTAGAGGCTGGGATCCATAGCCTTCGGGTCTTCTAATCTTGCTGCATACCTCTAGATTCTCTACACCCCCCATCGGACGAATACCCTCGATATCCACAAGCATTATCTGCTATGAATACCGGGTTTTTCATCGGCCACTACTGCTTGGAATGCTTGCTTGTTCAAGGGTTTTCCAGCCATTATTGTCGTCTATAGTCCACCCAGTGATTTCGAGTTGGCAGAAATGATGGTTACGAACCAGATGCGCTAGTTCTAAGAGGAAAAGTCAACATACAGTGTGCTGGGTTGGAAAAGTGTGTGGGCGACGTAAGCGGATTGAACTTAACAACCCAACGGCAAGAGCAGCAGCAGCACCACCGCCACCACCGCAATGAGTGCACACCTCCTCTCTCTCCCAATGGTAACCTTTCCCGTGCAAATTCTTGCATAGCCACGTACCGAGCAAGATTCGCTCGCTCACAGAACGATTAAATATCAAAGGAGCCGCCTTTTGAACATTGGTTAAGTTAGAGTTACCTTGGAAAGGTAAAGTTTATTCTCGTAGTGGAAAAATATTCCAATTCGTTGACTAGTAAAGGAATGGATACGGATAAACTGAAAGCAGATGAATAAAGATGGACAAAGCAATGATTTTCACTTTTTATTTTTTATGCAATTTTTTTGTGCAATGATAAAGGGACACGTTGCAAAACATGCCACATTTAGCACCAGCTTGAACTGTCTATTGGAAAATGAGCAGCTTCCATGCAGTTTTGGAATACATTTGTTGAAGTCATTTGGTAAAATGAGGTTTTTAGGTGAAGTCATCACAAAGTACGTCACAACCAACCTCTTCCGAATAGGTTTCTAGAAAGCCCATTCAGGACGTTAACTGACCTCCTTTTTTCGAACTTTATTTTATGGAACGCCATTTTTCCCTACCGCTATCATTTATTCGCCATTATTCTTGGTAGTGCTTTTGAGTGGTGCTGGATTAATGACTTCTTCGATTATTGCCGTGATAGCAGCGAAAAAATTACTAAATTACTTATAAACTATGATTTTACCATTTATTTTCCTACATTACTTTTATTGAATAAAATTACTTGTACTAAGATAGAAATGTGGAGGAAAACATAGAATACCCAAAAGTATATGTAGAGCAATAGAGGATTTCCTATGTTTATTCCCATTAACAATGCCAAAATTACTCTTTCCCACATTTCGGGGTTTACCCTAAGCGTTGACTGGAATCGAGTAAATATTCAAACCTTTCAAAATGAACTTGAAATAAATATTTTTGCCCGACGCCTAAATTTTCCCTCAAATCTTTTCAAACAAGATTTGGGGGAAATGATACAAATGTTCATTTCTTTGAGACGTTTTCAAATCAATTTTAAAAATTAAAAGATATGAGATTAACAAAGGTTTTTTTTACGAACGACATCTGATCTGCTTACAGAATTAGACAGCAAGATGGACCTAGCTGAAATAATTTCACCAATAACATGCAAAAATGAATCATAATGCCTCCATTATCCCATCATTCATCACCAAGAAAACTTCCTTTCAATTTAGCAAAGACCTACAGGCTGACGACTAGTCAAAGACCGGTTGCAATTGTAAGTTTACCCATAGCTTCGGGTTGAATCACCAGTTATTATGCAATCAAAATCTTCGAAAAAAAACCACCTCTCCTGTCTGCACGGTTTCTAAGATGACAGTTCAGAGATGAATAGGCTTTTTTGCTCAAAACCGCAACAGTGAAGGGGTTGCTGGTTTGGGATGACATGATCATCCATTTGGTTGCCTCTACTATAGGTACTACTGTTTTTCATACCCCTCTCCCCGGAACCAAAACCGGGCCCGCTCGTTGGTGTGAATCATCTGGTGACCTATTCTTACAAGTAGCTCTTCAGCATCCTCCATTCACGTCGTCAACGTAGTTTTCTTGGGTTTCAAGCCCTACTCAGTGTCGGTCCAATGAGGTGCAAATTACAATAGGCCATACTGCAGGTATCCAGCGAAGAGCCTTCATGTACGTGACGATTGACGGTGCTACCACCATGAATAAACGGTGGACTGAATTCTGTCCAGATGAGCCGAGCTGTTCGTCTTCCATATTCATCAGTTAGATGTCCAGCATCAAGTGGCTTGCGAAGGCAATATAGTATATATACTAAATATGCAGTCTAATTCCTTCACAGATTTGGGAAAAATCAAGGGCATGGCGTACACCGAACCATTTTGTGACATGTATGCGCCAGCCACACCTATCTAGTCCGGGACGTGGTGCAGAAGGGGCCGATGCGGCGTCACGGTGTCGTTGCACGGTGGGCGTGATGAGGCCTCATTGGGGTGCGACAACGCATCGGCTCCTTTTGCGGGTCACTTGGCCTTTTCTTTATTTTTTCCATTTTCCTGAGCAAAACATCGAAGAAAAATATTCGCTTATAATTTATACTGTTGTTCTACATTATTGATGGCATATCCTTCTCAGTGTAGTCAATGATCAACATGCATTTGGAAACAAACAAGGAAACAAATAAATAGAAGTAAATAAATAAAAAATGACCGATACTTGCTAATTTGCCAGCCAATGACCAGGCTGTTTAATAAGTGACGATATTCCTTTTTCTAATCTGCTCAATTCCCACCCTTCCGATGGTAACAGGACTGGTACCAGTAGAAAAAGCGGTGTGAGGCATGTTCGGGTGATTCATAGGATCTGTCAACTCTGGACCGCCAACCATTCAACCTTCCATAATACGTCTAGCGAACAAGACCAGTTCAAATGCTTTTTGGAAATCCGCACACGACCACGTAGGTGGTCTCATAAATGACGCACAAATGCACTATTTCTTAATCTTACCGTTCCCGATTGCGGTAATACAGGTAAGCGATTACTCGCATGATAAAGTACTACCACTTGTCGAATTTGTCACCGATCAATAAATATGGGAGTGGAAGTTTTTGCAAATTTCGAACATCTATTCATTTGACAAAAAGGATAAAGTTTTCCGCGCTAATCAATCCCGCCAAAACGCCAAAAACTTTTATCCTTTTATTTATTCAATTGACACTAAATGGGGACAGGTTCTTGGAAGGCTAACTATTGTGATTATAGGAAACTAACGACTGTGGCCACTTCTGGTTATACTCGTTAATAAAAAGGAAACAAAGAAAAAGTAAAATGTAAATATAGATAAATAAGATAAAACTGCTATAACAATGAACTAAGTTATTCTGCAAGGCCATCTAGGACCATGGATAAAGGTCAAATCCGTACAGACATTACACTTCCCTGAGGCAAGCGGTGCTTCCCATAAAGCTCGGAAATTTGGAAATTATTTTTTTTGGCTTTCTAAAGAGTTATATGGTGTGAGACTCCCTGAGTAAGACTGATCAAGCGGCAGGAAACGTTCTCTCAAAGGTGGTCGTGGCAACCGACTGGAAACGCTTCTTTTTTTTATTGTTTAATGGTTACAGATGGGCAATCTTCATGGCAACCATAAATAATTCCAAACAATAACAACCAGTGGGGAGCATATAGAGCCCAGTGATATTTCTACTGGCTGTGATAACCTTATTTCCCTTCCCATCAAATCTTGTTGTCCATATTACTCAGGTACTTTGAACTGTGAAGTATTTGAAGTATTCAGAAGCCCTGTTAAGTTTGTTTGAGGACCAAACATCATCATTACCTGATCAGTCAATAAGATAAGACCTACTGATCAGTTACTACTGATCTGATGAGTAACTGATCACCGGTAAACCTGGGCAAAGTCCTTGACTGAGATCTTCACGGAGTGCGTGTGATACCTAATAGAACCCCCAATTGAAGATCTTTTTTTTTTGAAGAATTGTAAATTTTATGACTCATGACGGGGGTAAAGATAACCGGTAATGACTGGCGGGGTGGCTGCCCCCTCCCTTGTCAAATGTTTGCCCTAATGTAATGGC
Organism: Trichostrongylus colubriformis; assembly: GCA_963978905.1. Taxonomy (NCBI): domain Eukaryota; kingdom Metazoa; phylum Nematoda; class Chromadorea; order Rhabditida; family Trichostrongylidae; genus Trichostrongylus; species Trichostrongylus colubriformis. Next base: position 11,888,961 of record OZ022257.1, read on the forward strand.
TTCGAATATCCATTAAACCGTCTCATTTCACCTATCAAATCAATTTACGATGAATCTATAAGGCTTTCTCAAGGTGCCACACAAACACACAGCAGCGTCAAGGTCACTGAGCGGCGAGCCATCGCTACCCCGTAGCCGTCTGGGCGACCTCTGTGGTTCTTGACTATCTTGAACTGAATTTTCTTCGTGTGTTACACCAACCTAGCCAGATATTCGATTGGGCAGCAAAGATAAACAGAAATGATGAATGTCACAGATTGATGAATTCATAGGCGAGACGCGGCTTAGTGTGACTACCTGGCTGAATCAGGGTCGGGTTACAGAAAAAAACCTACCTGAGTTATTATTGGCAGCGGAGGATACCTGCGCCCATGTGGAATAATTCTGCCTCTTTTGCGTTACATGGGTAAACACAGGGTAAAGCAGCAGGGCCTTGACTTGTGCACGCGGTTCGAAGTTGCTTGACTGGATCAAGGGTTGGTTATAGAAATCAACAGGTTACCATCCATAGCAGGCTACACTTACCACCATGCGAAATAGATTCGCCTCCTCGTGGTTGCCGGATAAGTACAGGCTAAAACAATAAAATGATTAAATAAGTTTCTTAAATAGCAACTATTGGTAATATAGGACATTTGAGTCTTTCAGGGTAGCTGGGTCCCTCCTTTTCCAAGTACAGTGTAAGGTAATAGGTGCATTTGGTTAGGACTGAAGCGACCTAGCACTTAGCCGAGTTATACGAAACCCACAAGTGGTTGTTATCCTGAACATAGGATAACCACGACAACTTGGGACAGTTGCCTTTTTTGGGTTACTCGGGTAAGTACAGGGTAATGCTATAGGTCCTTTCTTTTGTGGATGCGGCTTGGGATGGTTGATGCAATCAGGACAGAGTTATCAGAACATCGCTTACTATCGGTAGTACACGTTACCTAAGCCCACTTAGGATAGCTATTTTTCAGCCCAGTTGCCTAGTTCAGGTCAGGATAGCATAGTAGAATAATCGTATAAATAAGTAAAGTAAATAAATAAATCAGTGACTTGGGTGGAGCCATTCGTAATAAAGGATTCCCACGCCCATGCAGGATTGGTATGTCTTTCGTGAGTATATTTGGGTAAGTATCGTAAAGGCTAGGTAGTCTGTGGGTTAAGGCTTCGGATACAGACGGATCTTGCCATACCATGTCAGTTTTCCAACTGGTTGATTATTTTTCATGCTGGTATGCATTTCTGCACTTTTTATTCTTTGGCCCAAGAAATAAGCTGGACCTAAAATAACTCGTTTGACGGATCTATAATGTTCAATAGTAATGACACTTCTTCAATCGCTCCTCTTCATTGTCCATTAAAAGCACCACTTGTACGATGGTTTCCAAAAAAAACTGAATGGAATTTGTGAGTGCGCTTTCAACACGCGCGCTGGCGCCGCATTTTTTAGAAACACGAACAGGTTGCTCAATTTACATTACTATCGCCTCGCTTTCATGATGTGAACACCTGTGCTTTGCTTTCATTGCCCCCGATTGTAGAGAAGATATGGGCAGTGTCGTTGTGATTCATTAGTACGCCCATGACGCCCTCAATTGATATAAATGAGATTAATCATTCCAAGTAGGGAGTGTGTAACTGGTATAGCAAAGAATTTCACCGGGTTTTTTACCCTTGTTCTTCCATCTGTTTCTTTCAGCGACCTTGACGCTGCCATGTTTATGTGGCACCTTGAGAAAGCCTTAAAGATTCATCGTAGATTGATTTGATAGGTGAAATGAGAAGGTTTATTGGATTTTCGAAGCCATCACCTTAGAGCGCACCAGATTTGAAGTGGGAGGGGGCAGCTACCGGCAGCCTTACACGTTATTTCTAACCTTCATGAGTTTTTTTTTATAGAAGTTACCAATTATCAATTGATTGGCTACTTCATTACAGCAGAACGGCTTCACGAAACTAGATAACATGCATGTTTCGGTCTTTCCTTCCACAGCTCAATATGGTCCGTATTCGTATTCGTGCATGCTGCGGATTATCACTTGTAACGCTTGCGCCATGGACGGCCTGTCATCAGCAACCGACTACACTTCCTCTCATGGAACCTTCCAGCTTCTATTTCCCTTCCTTATTCAGGGTTATATGGTGTTATGCATGCGAGTTGATCAAGCTGATTTATGTTGGTTTATGTCTGAGTTCTAGCTTTCTCTGAAAATGGTTTCTTAGAAATATCCGCGGTCAGCGTCTGGGTTTTCTTTTCTTTTCTTATTATTTTTCTATTACTTCAAAGTTGTACTAACGATATCACGCTTTCCAATTGGTCGTTGCTAACAGTTATTGGCATGTTCATTGCACTGGTCTGGTCATGAAGACCCTCGCCTCTAGCCGCCTTGTTTTTCTTTCACTTTTGTTGTTCGGCACATGTAATTAAGCCTATACTACAATATAAGTAGCGTGTTCCTGGGAGATGCGTATATTTACTGAGTAATGGGACCCTCATCCCCCTTCTGAACATGCCCTTCGCTCCTGACGTCCACGAGTCTGAGTATCCAGCTTTTACCTGGTCTGTCTGTTCCACGAGGGCTGTCGGTATACTCGTGTTTCGGAGTTCAGACAGACTCCCATGACCCCCTATGGTGGCGTAAGGGCACCATTGCCGACTGGTGCAGGTATAGGACTTGGATCCTACTCGTGGTTACGTCTGGTTCGAAAGGAGGACCTGTTTCCCATTGAGCAGTATCCTCATGTTTTTTTTTCGGTTATTGAGTTCTGCCCTGATCCAATGGTTAAACGACTAGAGACTATGTACTTTTTTTTTGCACAGAAATTGGGCGTTGTCTTCGTGACCAACCTTACTTTTTTGTTGCTTGGATTATCTTTCTTTTTCCTGTTCTCTGGCGCGTCTTCTGGCGCATACAAATAAATTATATAATTTACAGTTCATTTGATAAAATGATTCGCAAGTCACATGGGGGCTTTATAAGGAATCACATTCACTATATGAACATCTCAGCCAGGGACCCTGCCCAAGTACTACCGGTGATTAATTACTCATCAGATTAGAAGTAGCTGATCAACCAGGAGAACAGTTCCTTTTTTAGGTGGGCCATAACGGCTAAGGTAAGCAAGCAGACGATCATCCATCCCGACGAGCAAGCAGACGTTCATCCCGTGACGATCACAGTCGGGACCCCACCCAGGTGTTACCAGTGAATAATTACTCATCAGATCAGAAATAACTGATCAACCGAGAGAACGATCCCTTTTCTAGATGGGCCACAACGCCTAGAGTAAGCAGACGACGTTCGATCGAGGCGGATAGGTGACGGGAGCGGTCGTCGTCGTTGTCGTGTCCGCTACTGACTCATTACCTCTTTCTTAGGTTTCTCTCACACCCTTTTCTTACCCATTCCATCCCACAAGGTGTGACTCAGAACGTGAATTCGACGGCGCACACAGTGTTACGTGGGCGTGTCCCGTAACATAAAATCGTTGTTCGCCAACGCCCATCATTCTTGACGGCGATCGCTCAAGCACACCTCATCTACCACATCTACCATAGCTCCGGCGGCATCAATACTCCAACCTGAAACCAGGATTATCCCTCTTATCCCTCTTTTTCTGCACTCTCCATGCCCCTTCCTGCTCTTACCGTAACTTTCAAGCGGTGTCGATGACTCCGGTGAGCGGGAGCCACCAACCATCTGAATCATCTGCCGTGTTCTTCAGGAGAAAGGTGGTGATCGGTGGTGCTAGTCGCCGGGTTGTGCACTAGTGCTTAGCTTCACCCCACCGCCGGAATTGTTTCAACGGTTTACCCCAGTCAGCCTGCTCCCACCATTAGGCCCTATAAACGGCCCTATTGTCACATGGATCCATCGCCACTTTTGTTACAGCCATCAGCATCGGTGCTTTGACTCGAAACCGGATGGATCATCTCGGTCTGCCCACACTTTATTGACAACGCATACGCAGTACTCATTCCTCTGGATGTTTACCAGAACTACCGTAATCCTTCCCAATGATCTGTTTACGGGATGCATCCTCAACACTTACCCCTAAATTTCACAGACGAGTATGATTTTTTTGTTTTTTCTCACTTTCGAGTAAATAACTTATCGCTGTCGTTGTAGTAATAGAGCAAGTTTCTGTTGCTAACCGCCTTTGTTCTTCCACCCAGCTGTCAGCAACAATTCCAACCTCGTGTTATGGACAAAAGTGAAATTGAGGGCTATTTTGGCGCTAGTTCCTGGTGTCGAGTTTGAATGGAAACCGGCTCTGACTGAACGCGCACGGTGAGGCTCAGCACGCTCACCATCGCGCAGCGACGACGGCGATGGCAAAGGTGGCGACGACGACGACGACGACGACGGCGGCAACAAAATACGCGCTACGCCGTTTGTGCGGTGGACTGGTTTCACGGGTACACCGTATTGTTTGCCCAGACCCATTACTTGTTATTTGAATGTTCGTTATGTTTCCGGATGGATTGCCACCCCCTAGCTTGCTGCTAATGAGCGGTGGCATAATATGTGTTCCCAGTGGGTGTTTGATTTTCCATGATCTGGGCGTTAGGGCCGGCCAAGAAGGGTCCATGACCCGCTCAATCCGACGGTTATCGTCAAGGACACACATTGAAATGCAAGTAGTAAAAACGAGGACGATCCGTATAGTATTAGCATTTTCGCAGTTAAGACATTTCGCACTTCTTCCCCAGCCACCGCCGGGTGCCACCCGGTGGCCCCTCCGAGGTCATCGTCAGCCGTCTGGACGAGTTGTCCCCTCCTTTTTCCCGAATTCTTTATTGACCTTCTAAGGAAAGCAAGACCTCTCGGCGGTGTATTCTTGTCGACCTATGTGGCGCCTTCGCCGCGTCGCTATTTTCACGCATGAACAACTGCAAACAGTTCACCACGCCATTACGGCGTTGAAATGCTGCGTTGTCGATTTTGCAGGCCTTTCGGGATAGGGAGGGGGGGCAACGAGGACAACGTGAACGAGAAATCGTCATATAGTAATTCAACGAAGCGATTCAATACCAGCCAGCCGATGAGCCCGTACAAACGCATGGACGCATTCATCGTCAGGGGCTGGCTGGCGGCTGTCTGGTCGGTCGGCATTCACCATCCCATGAATAGCCGCGCCCTCCCCACCACTACCACCGTCCCCATCGCGCCCTCAACTCGCCCCGTGGTCGTCGTCCACGTCGTCGTCGTCGTTTCACCCCGTCCGTCTGTGGGGTGGCCGTGTTGTGCGGATCGCACATCGATCCACTCTCCACATTTTACAACTAAGTCACTTTACCATTTCCATATATGGTGGACAGATTCGACTAGAATCAGCCAAATTAGCCAGCTGCAGCATGGCCTACGTCGTGTCCCAACTTCTTCTGTCTCTTTGGGCTTTTGTGGTTTTGGAAGTTTTGATAAACATCACTTACATGCATTTTTCATGGCCTAATTACTGCCATGACTCATTCTGTCCTTGTCGTTATCTCATCGAGCCACACATTGTCATCGATAGGGGCTTTTTGGCCTTTTACAAATATTCCTCATACTTTTCTGCTTTCATACGTTTATTCACCTCTTACTTCCTATTTTACGTGACTTTACGGAATTTGTGGATACTGTTGTGACTGTGCAATCAGTTAACCATCGATAGTGCAATATGTATTCCTTGCAGAATTTTTAATTTTAAAGTATATTTTTGCGAAATTATGCGGGTCATTTGTCACATTACCACATATGTCCCGATTGTACCCCTCCCTCGTGGTTGTTGTAGTGGGTTATCGTTTCCGAAATCTTATTCACCTTGGCGTACAACACCACCCGCACACCCGCGTCGTTTCAGAAATCGCTCGATCGACGGCGAGACGGAGTCGGGTTTGTTTGATCTACTGATGATAGAAACTTTTCTTCTAGAAGAGTGGGGGGGGGGGCGGATTAGGGCTTCGCACCGGCGGCTTACGCACGGTCTAATCGTCGAACTCGAGCTGCCTCACCACCAGCAAGCAAGCAAGCAGCAGCAGCAGCATTTTCAACTAACCGTACTGTAGCTGCGCTTTTGACTAATGTGTTGAAAAAACCCAACCGGGGCTCAACCTAGCAGGATAATAGGTTTCTTTGGGGTATGGGCCAAAGAAATCGCATTCGCTGTTGCTGTTGCTTGTGATCAGCAGGGTATTTGCCTTTTTGCTGTTGACATTAGTTCCCTATGAGGTGGCGATGTTTGTTATCGAAGCCTCTCCACCACCACCATCCCATCTCACCCAGCGGTGGTTGCATATGTCTGTGTCTACTCCGCACTTCGACAGTCTTCCCCTGGTCCCCTTGTGCTGTTGCTGTCCCCCCTTCATTTTCAAAGTTCCTGGTTATGACTGACTGACGGAGGCTGATTGACTGGGTGAAGATGCCCCACAATACTAGTTGTGCGATCAATAGCAGCACATCACAGCAGTGTCTGTGTGGTGATGATGGTGGTGGTGGTGGCTGGTGGGGAAAGGCTGGCAGCAGTACAATAGTCGTGCTCATTCGTCTGCACGTTTTAGAGGAGGCGCAGTGCAACCATACACCCTCTCCCTGCTTGACGAATAACCCATTAGCCCATCTCATTCTTCGCGCTGAACTTCCCAATCAAAACCGAACCGAACCGGGTGAACCCAAAGGAGGGAACATGGAACTACTCTCAGAAACCGGGGGAAGTTGCCGGGCAGTTTTTATTTTCCAGGCCCAGCAAGCTCTCCCTTTACCCGCCAAAAACAGCAGTACTGTCAACATGAATACACCATCGCTATCGTCACAAATCCACCCGGAAGTTCAATTTCCCCCGGAAAAACGCGACCCATTCACACACACGCAGTAGTATTTGCCAACACACCCGATCCTGTCCTGGGCCCCCAATTTACTACTGCTTTTCGTCGTCGTCGTCGTATTGTTTTTTACGATCCACCACCACCACCACTACCACCGATGAGGACTATCCGCCCTGTAGCCGGCCAATTATAGCAGCAGCAGAGCAGTTCCATGGAACCGACGACAAAACATTTACTCAGCAACTACACTTAACTTTCTCTTATAACTCGTATTTTTACTGTCGTCTCAGCTTTTTCTGTTTAGGACCTGCATTTTGTGTGTTGTTTATGTGATGTTCCATGTGTTTCAGGTAAGATGTCGAAATCGGAATCGGCGTCCGAATATGAGATTCAGTATCGTTCGACGATTCAACCAAGGACAGCTGTCCGTTCACAGTCCCGTCAAAGTGGTAATTATGTCTCAGGCGGTGCAGGTGGAGGTGGAGGTGGTGAGTACTGGCCACGTTTTTCCTTTGATTTTGATTGGACTACTTTACCCATATGGGTAAGGAGAACCACTCTCCCAAGGAGCTCGTTGGGATGTCCTTCATGCTTCGTTGCTTACATTCTCAAAATCATCACAGTGTCGCGGGGGATAAAACGTTCACATCGTTGTCGTGTCGTTATGATTTTATAACTAACATCACAGATAAAAATGTGATGTTGGCCTTGACAGGAGGGTGCGTGTGTCCCAAATCCGTTGCGATACTATCCGACAACTGTCCTCATTTGAAGCACTGTGAATTGTATGTAAAAGAAATACGAAAGTGCTAAAAACTGCCTGAAATCGCTCCAACCTCGACAATGACCTTCCCGACGCCACAAACGTTCAATGTTAAACGGAGATTGGAAGATCATCATGGTGTACGGGGTTCCCCTGGGGAGAGAATCAAGTTGATGATCACGGCTAAACAGTCCTCAACACTTGTAATGAGGTTCTTACCTTGGAATTGTTTGACTTTCGGCCCCCTGTCCAATAAGAAACCCTATCTTGTAGAAGAAACCTACCGTTTGTATGATTTTATTGCCAAATAGGAGCATTTATGTGATCATCACGACCAAACCTGAGGCTCAGAAATCATTGTGAGCATTTGGGGAGTACGGTTACGTTCGGATGAATAGGTTGGGATGTTCTTACCAAGTTGTTTACTTTTTTTTAAAAAAAATCTGACCAGAGAAAACCTCTCCCTTTCTGCCGCGTACCTACTACATGAAGGATTTCCCAGCCTTTTTCTATCCAGGGTAATCCCATGGTGTGAGACGTGCTTCTATTCCTGGCTCGAGATTTATGCTCCGATCTCTGAGCTAAAATTAGGGTTCCGAAGAATATACGAGCATGGCTGGGTAGTCATAGTAATTTTTCAAGGGTAATAGTCGAAAAAAAACTGGTAGTAAGCAGAATTGACTGGATATTGTGAAAAGTGACCCTATAGGACTACCGAGCTTTATCCACAATACCCCACCATAATGTCCGCAGAAAAATCTGTCAGTGGTCTCTTTCGATCTCCGGGTTGCAACCTTCTGCAATACTCGTTTTATAACATTCAACAAACTGTAATTTATATTTTAAATATAATTGTTTATGCGTAGTTTGCGCTTACTACCATCATAAATTTGAAAGTTGAATTGAAACCCTCAGGTAAAAGACTAAATGAGGAGCATTGATCTATTAAAACTAAATGCTATAATTAGCAATGATATAATGTAAACACAATAACATACTCTAATAGCATAACGATATAAATAAGAAATGGCTATAAAGGTAATAATAATGGAAAAGCTATAATAAATATTGGTTTTATCTCAATATATATTCTTCTCGGTTGTATGACATCCTCCTGGGGGCAACCGATATTTATCAAGGGTCAAGCTGAATTTTCTTTTAAAATATTTCATATTTTCAGTCGAGCATTAAGCAGTATACTAGTGATGTTAGAGAGCTTGTAAGGATATAAAAGCTGAGTTCAGGGGATTAGCTGGTTTACCCATTGCTTCCTTGATTGCCTCTGTTTCATAGGAATTTGGGGATGATCATTGGTCTCCACCTATTCCATTCGAACTTTTGTGGCTTTCATTGATTTTGTGGATTTCCTAGCTCATAATAAATATTTAATTCCTCTGATTTCTGGCGCTTGTACCCGGGGAGCACCTTATAGAAATTTTATGGAAGGTTTGGTTCTGTACTAATCTTAATAATAAATTTTATTTTTTCCACTATTTTCTACATCTTCCGTTTACCTGAAACTAAAGAGGGGCTCGGAAAAAAAAATCCCTGGTGCGTTACTGTTTTTTTGTAGGTTTCAATAGATTGTGAGCAAACAAAGCCACACAACTACTCGACGAACACTCTGCTTCAATCGATTTCTGATAAAGTTATTGAGTTCCGACCAGTGCACACTAACTGGAAAACCCGTTTTCTTGAGAAAATTGTAGTGCTAATTTCCTCATGGAAAACGCCATTCCGAGCAAGTTTTTCCATGTTGTGCCATTTACCTAATGGAAATGTAGTGACAGGAATGTCACTTAAGTCATTCATAATTCGTAAAGCACGTGTACTCTGCTTTACTTTGAAAGAAAAGCGCAAAAAATATTATAGAAGTCATTAAAAAATGAAAAAAAAATGCAGCGTCATTGAAATGACGATTTGCTCCTCCAACAGGCAATTCTTCACAACGTCAGTCTTTTTTTTCTACTTTGGAAGGAAGGGGGAGGACAGAAGATTATTCCGACTCATTTTGAATGAAAATCCTTTTAAAGCTTACAGTTTGGGACATAAAACCTGCATGTATCCTGATACTTGTCAATCACCACTGAATTATTGTGAAATCAAAATGCATGGCCCATTCCCAACATTAAGATTCTTACCATTAATATAATATTTAAAATTTGCAATAACACTGATTGACCGGTCATGTAAATTTCCCAAAAAAAAATCCCATGGGTGATCTCATGAGTAATTTTTCACTGAAGCAATAGTGGTTTGGTGAGGCGTTGCTCGGAGATTTTTGAACCCGTTAAGTAACCCGTGGGCCAGCGGGAAAGCTCAAATGACTGCCGGGAAACCGTTGAAACATTCGACTGCACACAATCGAATGCAAACATTCCAAGCGGTTGCTGCTGCTCGCACAATTATGAAAGCCTGTCCTGTTGTGCGCACTCTGAAACATCATAGTCACCGCCTTCTCCATCATGGATTACTCAGGTAATTTTGGATTAATTTTTGAACTCACCCATTTCAATTTTGCACAGTTCTTTACACAGAGCTGATCCCACATCGTGGTACTCGGAAAAGCAAGTTTTTGTCCGCACACACTGAACTGAATGCAACAGTATTAACCTACGGGGATTATGCAAATTTCAGCCATCCCCGGAGACCCCACGTTGGTGAAAATTTCATCGAACCCAGCCGGTTTCATCTGAAATGTCGGCGAGCGTATAGAAATCTCACATAAATGAGATAATCGATTGATCGATGATAAGAAGAGGGTTATGATGGCAGTGATAGGGACGTTGAGAAAGACCTTGGGCATATAGGTGCGGTCGGTGGATTCGGTGGTCAGTGGAATATCTCTCTCTCTCATCGTCGTCGTCATCGTCGTCGAGTACGCTTGCCTGCCCGACTGACTACGCTTACTGTTACGGTTACCGGGAGCCCCCACCCCCTAGCCAGCAATCGCCACCACCACCACCATACCACACCCCACCCAAATCACCAGTTCTCATTCAGTCAGTCTCTCTAGAACGTACTGACTGACTCGGTTATCATGGCTGAAACTACTACGACACCTCGTACTTCCACTACGGGAGGTAAGTTCAGTTGCCTTTTTTGGCTTCATCCTACTCCTGGCCATCTCTTGTCTACCCCCCCCCTCTCCTGCCCTCGCCAAATCTCTCTGATGAGGGAGGAAGTGGCAAATCCTTCTAGAAACCTCTAAAACCAATTTTTCGTCTCTATAACTGTATGTGTAATCCCTCAATCATATGACCGATCAGTAAAGTATAAGATAATGCAGCATAATCCACGATACCCTAATTTAACTAGTCATATCTGTTACATTTGAGTAACTCTATAATACAATACTTTCCCAGAAAAGTTACCATATATGTCAACCATTGGCCCAATAATAATATATTTAAAATTATATTATATATAATTGATAATTATAATGTAATATAAGTGTATAATCCGCGATAGTATAATATAACTAGTTATATCTACAACGCTCACAATTACCCCTTACTATGTCATGTACTAGAAGGGCTACCTTGAGGCAAGCAAACGGCGCTAAATTATGGGATATCCCATATCTACGGTATAGTTATAATAATTCGATGTAATACAATGTAATAAGGTAATATAACTGAATATAACTGGTGATATCTGAAGCTTGCAGTCACCCTGTGATATGGTTATGTTTCAAAAAGGCCACTTTTTTGAATTAAATTGATTTTTTTTTGAACCAAATTGATTGGTGACCTGCAATAGTATATAGTGTAATTATGGCAGGAATTACAATAATATAACATAATGCCATGTAATTCGCGATAATATCTGATATAAAATTGTAACTAATAACACTTATAGTATCTATAATGATATAATGTAGTAACGAGTATTCTTGGTATTTTAGGTGATGAGTCATACTATCGAACCTCCTTCTTGGAACCCATTTGTCAAGTCTTACTTTGGATTCAGTTTTTACATGAAACTTCTCACCGAATAGAGTAGTTCTTGGGACACATTTTTGCAGTCAAAACTGACAATGATTTAATAGTCCATTACTAAGCCCCACCTTGAGGGTGAATCATCTTTTCTATTGTCTTTTCGAATGATCATTAGAAATGATGAATGGGGTAAAAAAAAGGTCGATAACAAATGTCAATTGTCCAAAAATTGTCACCGGGTATGCGGCGCAACAGGGCGTTGCCGGGCTAAGAAAAGGTGGTTGAGCGCGACGAGAGTGCCGAATCGCCACCGCGCCCATGATGATGCGATTAGATGTGACTAATTGTGATGGTCTGGGTCGAACCCTATGGAAATGGAAATAATGCCCTCCCCCCCTTTGGAAACAGAAAAGAATCGTTTAATCTCTGAATAGATCCCGAATGTTTAGGCAGAGTCCTTAAAATGGTGACGGAGATGGGTTCGGCGACAATTGGTGGAATTTCACCAGCTTTGTCAGCTAACGCGGCTAAGTCTTTCCTTGAGGCCACTGACAAAGAGAAGAAAGAGCTCCAGGTAAGTGGAGGATTCGGCTTCAGAAGCTGGCTTCAGAAGCCATTTGCGTCATTTTGTAGGGCTTGAACGATCGTCTCGGTAATTACATTGACCGAGTGAAACGTCTAGAAGAACAAAACAGAAAGTTGGTCGCCGATCTGGATGAGTTACGCGGAAAATGGGGAAAAGACACCTCAGAAATCAAGGTAAGTTACAAATTTCAGGGATTTTTTCGCTTGATGGCTACCTATCGAGTGTAAAAACACTTTTTGTCCCTTCAGTTGCCATCATTATCTATTTTCAGATTAAATATTCCACATCGCTATCAACTGCTCGCAAAGACATCGACGACTCTGCCAGAAGAAAGGCCGAGATCGACGTCAAAGTGGCTCGTCTTAAGGACGACCTGGCCGAGTACAGAAATCGGTGAGTGAGCCCGAATATGTACCATCTTCTGCCAATATATCTTGAAACTGATTGACGTCAACGCTGTGCAGATACGACATTTCTCCTGTGGGGTCATTTATCGAGCGGTTTGCATTTCGCTCATGCGGTGAAAAGGGTTTGTAAAGCGCGCACGCGAACCGGTTTCAAAGCACAGTTTGGTGCCATAATCGTCTAGAGTCACGCACACCCTCATCACATCGCCGCCACCGTCGTCGCCGTTGTCGCCTCAACCTTGCCCGGCTACGCCACTTACGAAAAGGGGAATTCATTTGATGTGACCGCTATGAGCTATGATTTTGCAAGAGGACTTGCATAAGGAAAATTGAAAAAAATTGACTGTCAATATAGGTACCTAGAGAAAGAAAGAAACACTGTTTTTGTATGGAAATGGAAAAATACGTATTTGAAAGAAATAATGTTGATGGAGCTACGTACAGCAACCGCTTTTCATGTGAAACCCGATTATTTCCGGAAACTAAGCATTTCTTTGGCATTAGATTAGTTTGTGGAGAGAGACAGAAAGACAACTAGAAAAGCGCATTGAAATATCAGTTTGAGTCCGGTGCTAGTCAAATACGTGGCGTATCTTGGAGAAGACACGGCATGGGTTGGGGTATAAATAGCAAATTTTGTTACAACATAAGCTGTAGTTCAATGAGTGGTTAGAGGTGGCTCTTTCTCTTCTGATTTAATTAAGTACTTAGTTCATTATAAGACCCTATCTAAATGTATTAGGTGAAGCGTAAAAGGACCATAGCGACTTTTTGGTGGGTAGAGTTTAGGCTTTTCGAAGTAGTGCTCGCACCTCAGCTAGCTGAAGATACCCTGTGAACTCACATATCACTATAATTACTATACTAATATATGGAGCATTCTTCAAAGAATTTTCTTACAGCCTCCCTTTCCAATCCAAAGCCCGATTCCCTGAGAATTTCTCGTCCCTGATTGCAGATGATACCCAGGCATTCCTGTCTTTCCATTAAAGGTTATCAGGCTGGCTTCATAACCACTGTCACGAAGCACCGCCGAACCTCCATCAAAAGTAACTCCCCTTCTCTCCTTTTTCGAAAAAAAACCTTTTTTGTCGCACATCATGAATTGCCAGTTTAGAGTGATACGTGGTAGACTTACCACGTATCACTGCGTCCACTTGAAGAACACCAATTCTGTTGTCTGATAGTCTTATCAAGAAATATGTATGTACTGAAAAGGGAAAAAACTGGTCAATAGGAAACAGCTTATCGAAGCAGTGCACTTGGCAACACAGAATTTTCGTTAACATACTATTTATACCCTTTTAGAGACACTTTTTGTACTCGAAATTTTACAATACTGGCAATAGGATATCCGTGACTTTGAGGGGTTATCGTGGTGTTTCGAATGAGGTTTCATTGCATGTCGCATGATGCAATAATGAACCATCCAATAATCGCGTTATTCCTGACATCTTATCTAGAGACAAGCCTTTGTCGAGAAATACTCAATGGGGGGGGGGTATTTCTCCTATCAAAGAAGGTTTTTTTTTCAGCAAAGGAGAACCTTCAAATGGTAGTGAAGGCAGTTTTGCAACATTTTTCAGAAGCTTCCATCCTCCCATTTCCCACACCCGTTCGAATCCTTCATCGAAATTGTGAAGATGGATAAGTACGGTGGCAATTCTCGTAGAAGATGGGATTTTTTGACTAACTCATTAACTTCTTTGACTCCTCAAAAAATGTTTGACCCTTTTCTAGTTGGCCGTCTTTTCAAAAACTGCTAGTTCTTTTTATCCATAACTTGCCAAGTAAACCTTGTAGTAACGGCATTTTATGATTTATTGATTGTTCATATTCTCGTGTTTCTTTACCTTCGAATTCTTGAATTCCTTTATTTTTCAGATATGAAGACATCCAACACCGAAGGGAAGCTGATCGAGAAAAAATCGCTCAGTGGACCAATGCAATTGCTGATGCAGAAAATGAACTTGAAATGCTCCGTGCCAGGTAATTTAACTCAATTTTTAGAGATAAATTATAATTGGTTGGATACTTCAGTGTACATATAAATAGATAGAAATATAAATATAAACCACAAGTATAATATAAATGCGTTATATAAACCATAATGTAGGTTATGACGGAAATAAGAAATAGCAGAATAAGTGAATCAATACAAGTACAATTTTATTAAAAAACATTTCTCACTAAAAAGTTCATAAAATCGAATTTATGTGTCATAGTTAATTCGATGATAGCTTGAATTTGTCCAACGTGGTTATGTCCAGATGGAAGCAGCTTACTGACGAAGAAAAACGTCTGAATAACGACAATGCCCGCATTTGGGAGGATCTTCAGAAAGCCAGAAATGTACGTTGCACAGTTTTCTTCTCGGATTTCTAATTTCTATCTCTCATAACGCTATTTTTTCCCAGGATCTCGATGAAGAGACAATTGGCCGTATTGATTTCCAAAACCAAGTACAAACACTTATGGAGGAGCTGGAATTCCTTCGCAGGTTGGGTATCTTTGCTCACCGTATCCTTACTTACCGTAACAATGGAAATCGGGGCTATATAAAAGGCCTTATACAGGTTTCTAATGAGTTTTATTTTGCAGAGTCCACGAACAAGAAGTCAAAGAACTGCAGGCACTACTTGCTCAAGCACCAGCAGATACCCGTGAATTCTTCAAAAATGAATTGGCTTTGGCCATCAGGTAATAATTGGATTCCCTATAGGGCACTCCCAGGTATCGAGGAACATAGCCGCTTCAGTACGTACGACCCTCCCCCCCTCTACGGAGACCAAATACGACCCCCCTTCCTTTCTGACCTCTACAATACCAGTAACTGTTGCCAGATTGCATAGTTGCAATGTGTTTTGTCTTATATATCCTTTCCTGAGACAAAAATGTATTTATTGGGTCATTCCATAAGTAGTGTCGTTTTTTTTCAAGCGAAAATTTTTGCCATAAATCACAAGTTTTTGCAGCATATTATACATCATTCGGAAGAGAATTCCCCGCTCTACAAAATGGCCTACTTAGTTTTTGAGTATGTTAGAATGGCGCCGACATTTAGGCCGGCGAAGAGGTAGGTCCAGCAAACAAAAATTGGCCAAACCGGCAATCAATTGAAACACAATATTTTACCTGAGGAAATCTAACCAATCATGTGTTCCGCACTTAGCCCCGACCTCTCCTGTAAGTTCCACCAGTCGGTTGCTTAAAAAGACACGTCGCTCTTCTTCCACATTTCGTTTTTCCGCCACAACTCGGTGATTTTAGACAATTTCTTCGAACAAAGGCAAGAAAATTTTCTCAACCAATCCGTTGAAAGAGTGGTGGAATGTTAAGAACAGGTGGTGCCTAGGAACAGGGAAATACCACTGACCGGATTCCTTAACTTTCTCATGGAAAAAATAAATTGTGAAAAATGTCAACTGGACTCATATCACATGGTATTAAAACTCAATCTGAATCGCAGCCAAAACAAACTAGAAAGATATTTTCGATATAGCAGAAAAAGTCCTTCGAAGTGGTTCATAAAACAACTCAAATCAAAAAGTTTGAAAGAAAAATTTTCATTTTGATTAAATGTGGGTGCTTTCGAAAAAAAGATTTTAGAAAAATAACGACACGATTTCTTGATCAATTAAATATTGGAAATTGTAGAAGAGGTCAGGGCTAAGTAAGCGACACATGACTGGTTGATTTTCCTAAATTAAAATATAGTGTTTCAATTGATTGCCGGTTTGGTCAATTTTTGTCGGCTGGACCTACCTCTTCGCCAGCCTAAATGTCGGCCCCATTCTAACAAACTCCAAAACTAAACATGTCATTTTGTAGAGCAGGAAAACCTCTTTCGAATGATGTATGACATGCTGCGAAAACTTGTAATTTCATAGGAAAAATTTACGCTGGAAAAAAAACGACATTACTTATGGAATGACCCAATATTTTCCATTTTTTTTTTTTGCACGAATTTGCCGTGAAGTACCCTTTGTTTCTTTTCACTCACTGAAAATTCAGATTAAAGTGTTTACCGCTGACCTCTGAAGGTACGACCTCCACCCTCCTATTAGGTCAAATACGACCTCCCTGTCGAGTAATGCTCGACTCTCGGTGTACTTTGGTCCCTAGTTCTGTTCAAGAGCCGCTCTGCTCTTAGATCTTTTCTTTTCCAGAGACATCAAGGACGAATATGATTACATCGCCAAACAGGGTAAACAAGATATGGAAAGTTGGTACAAGCTCAAGGTCAGTGATTACCAGTCTACAGTGATCCTTGTGAAACCCTATTTTAACGTCACGTTCAGGTATCCGAGGTGCAAGGCTCAGCAAATCGTGCTGCTATGGAATCGACGTACCAACGCGAGGAGGTGAAAAGAATGCGCGACAATATTGGCGATCTCCGTGGAAAACTTGGCGATCTCGAAAATAAAAATGCACTGCTTGAAAAAGAAGTACAGAATCTCAACTATCAGGTCGGTTCTGGGTTTTCACTGGTCATTTCAACGGCTTGTAATCTTGAAGCTTCCAAGTGGATTTGCCTTGAAGCTCCGATAGTATCGTGTGTTTTCCTCCAAAACCTTTTTTGAAAACTCAAAAAGGAGTATAAAAATTTTTTTCCGGTTTTTATGATCGCTCTAGGTAAATGATGATGGCGACGAGATTGGTACAGCAGAATGGTCAGAGATCCGCGTCCCGCGCGTCCCGTTTTCATTTTGTTGCTTCCCGTGTTTCCCAGTAGGGTGCGGATCAGAAGGAGCCAATGCGATGTAGCGAACGCGGCATTTTCATTATGGAAACAAATTAAAATCAAAGGCGATATTCGCATGGTGTAGCATTGCAACAGCTTCTCCACCGCCAAGACCTCAATACACTCATACCAAAACCTCTGCTCTGGCAATTTTTTTTGGCCTGAATCTCATATTACACTCTGAACACCGGGATTTTGAACTTAAAAATTTAAAAATTTGATACCAACAGTTCCCGAAGTGTGCTACATGAAGTCTCATCGCGGTTTTGGGATCAGCTAGCAGCCAAGAAATAATTGAAACATTGGAAGGGCTATCGACGATAAGTCGCAATTTGGAGACCAGACGAAAATGATGTGCGGGTTCGGCTAAACTACTCGCACGAGCAGATGCGCTATGTCGACTTGACCGCATCGCACGCGCGCCGCGTGGAACAATGAAAATGCCTTTGATCTATAAGTCTTGAATTGACTGTTCCTTTCAAAATATCTGAATTTTGGCTTCTTTTTCTCCTTCTAGATTTACTCGTTCTGACCTTCTTCCTACAATATCAAACTTTTATCATGTATTCTTTTTTTGAATTCATTTTTTTCAGCTTTCCGATGATCAACGACAATACGAAATGGCACTTAATGACCGTGATGCTACTCTTCGCCGAATGCGTGAAGAATGTCAGACATTGGTGAGTAATGTCTCCTAGCCTGTTCCATTTTCTATGGAAAAAAAGTGAAGTTTAAAAAATGATTGAGTTAAGGTTGCCGAATTACAAGCTTTGTTGGATACCAAGCAAATGTTGGATGCCGAAATCGCTATCTATAGGAAGATGCTCGAGGGAGAAGAGAGTCGGTGGGGTTTCTTGCCATTCCATTGTTCCGTTCCGATCACGAAGGATCGAGCTTGGCTGCAAAACCCATGAGCGAGTACTGACCAGATGGCCCTGTATCATTAGGTCAGGACGCGGCACCGCATATTGGCGCGCGCGACACATTTGCACGGGAATCGAGCTTGCAGACATCTTGAATCCAATTTCAATCGCTCTTGTTAATCGCGTGTATTTTCTGCGTTCATCCCAGCCCCCTTCGAATGGCAAACTCAGTAGGAGGGCTGTCCCCTTTTCACTCAAGCACAGAATGAGCCATCTGTAGTCCTTCATCCGTCTGCGCTCTCGCCGACTGGGCAGAGATGCAGACCACGGAGTGCACTCGTCTCGTAAACAAGACATCTCTTTGCTTAGATGCGACGCGCGGCAAGCGGAATTGTTTTGCGATACCGCTTTGAGGCCTAATGCTGCTTCTGAACAACTCAATGACAGCATGGTAGCCCTTTTTGATACTTTGGATGTTTCGCGAAATCCTGTGGAGGTTGTGTAACTTGGGTTGGGGGTGGAGTTTGAGTTTAGACCTTTTTTCGGACATATTACGCTATAGCTTTTTTTAGTGCCATATATACTTTTTGTCCCGCTCCCTGCTGCCCGTCAA
The DNA here is from genome assembly GCA_963978905.1 of Trichostrongylus colubriformis. Lineage (NCBI taxonomy): Eukaryota > Metazoa > Nematoda > Chromadorea > Rhabditida > Trichostrongylidae > Trichostrongylus > Trichostrongylus colubriformis. The sequence continues at coordinate 11,907,674 of OZ022257.1, forward strand.
TCGCAGCCATCCATCGTCTACGGACAATCGTTCATTTTTTATTTGAAATTATGAGCAAATGGGTTTGTTCAGCGGGATGTAAGATGGAAGAAAAACGGATCGATGGACGATTCACATTTCATAAGGGACTTCCCTTCTATCGATTATCGATTAGATCAATAATTTCAACAAATAATTTCAGTGTTGGACTTCGCCAGATGGTCGAACAAGTTGTGAAAACGCATTCATTGCAACAACAAGAAGACACCGATTCAACACGTTCCGTACGTGGTGAAGTCTCCACCAAGACCACATTCCAACGTTCTGCAAAGGTAGGAACAGCACAAGAAATGACCTTGATTCACCCCCGTGTTCACTCCGCCGCTGATGGGCATCCATTAGCGAGTGTGATAATCAGATGGAACTGTTCGAGTTTTCAATTCGGTTTTTGACCTCTTAGACCGCCGTCAAACTTCACGATTTTACGATTTCGCAGCGTCGCACTTCACATGCGATACTGAGACCTTGAGATCCCACAAAATCGCAAAATTGCGATGTCTGATGGCGTCTTTAGACTAGGAGTTTTCTGTTAGGATCGGGTGTTTTCCTTTGACGTTTTTGCTCAAAAAGAAAAAAAATTAGGCACAAGTTAGACACGATGGAGGTAAACCATCGAGGATTTCTCGGTAAAAGTTGAGAATTGGGAAGGATGGACTATCCTATGGGAGATCGTCGGTCCTAGAAGCCTGTGCAGTTTTTCCATTCCTGTGCACCTTTCTGCCGTTGACTGATCAGTATTGGGTGAGATTGATAAGAATTCGTCGAGTTCGGATTGAACATCCTCCATTAATCTTTAGTGATGTATGTAGTCGTCATACCCGTCTAAATGTCTTAAGACTAGGTCGAAGTGCATGGCGTACTCCAGAAAAAAGGGTTAAACGTTTGGACTTTAGCTACCTGCGTAGTGCCGAGTGTTTAATTTGGTTTGGTTTTCGGTTTAAATAGTCCTATATCTTTTCCAAGTGTCTCTGTTTGCCTAAGATGGATTGAAAGTCATTTAACCTCAGCCTACACCGAATCTAAATAGTCCTATATGAAGTATAAAAGAGACAAATATCCTATTGTATTCAATTCACCTACTTTAATCATTGGAAGATTTTGTTGTCCCGAATGGACAGACATAATGGCAGCCTATATTTGCAGTTTCAAAATGGATTTGTAGAATTATTATAATATACAATTAATCATTCTAGGGAAATGTCACGATTGCCGAATGCGATCCTAATGGCAAATTCATCACCCTTGAAAATACTCATAGAACAAAGGTAAGTCGTTCAATTTATGCATTCCGTAAAAATGCATTCAAGCAAAAATTAAAAAGGGCTTCTGGAATCTCACTCCTCAGTTTTTGCAGTTTTTTTTTCATTACAGTTGTAAAATTGAAAGTAGCATGGTGCTGTTGCGAAATTTAAAAGTTCGAATTCAAATTACAAAATGCTAGACAATCGTAAACTGGAGTTCCGGTTTGTTCATATTACCAGTGCGATTCTGAAAGTCATTTGCAAAAATCGATTTCTACAACATTTCAGCTGCTTCCTATACTTTTTGTTTTGTTGGGCTACAGATCGTCTCGTCATCTCCAAATTTATTTTTGAACATTTTATTACTTTCTATTTGATGAACTCTGAAAGCTAGTCGAAAACAAGCAATTGTCACGCTCAAATAGACACTCAATACAAATAGATCATCGTAATTGCACCCTATTATTAGTTATTAGTATATTGTATAAGCACCATAGAGAGAACTGCACAACTGTGAGAAGCTCCGCCCACTTTGAGATCGGCCCACCTACTCCTCCGAACAACACTATTTAACTCAATTTTCTGTAGTCCAAAAACTGGATATTTTTTCTTATGAAATAATCGAACAGTCATGACTTTTAGGATGAGAATCTTGGTGAGCATAAACTGAAGAGAAAATTGGACAAAGGACGTGAGATTGTGTTCACGATTCCTCCCAATACTGTATTGAAGGCTGGAAAAACGATGAAGGTTAGTTCGTAAGCTGTCTACCCATCCACTCATTCCCTTTCATGTCCCTTTTTTCTTTTTCAGATCTATGCTCGTGATCAAGGAGGTATCAACAATCCTCCAGAATCGTTGGTATTCGAAGGTGAAAACACGTGGGGTATCGGTGCCAATGTGGTCACTTCACTTTACAACAAAGAAGGTGAAGAACGTGCCACGCATACGCAGAAAACCATCCAGACTGGCATCTAAAGAGTACACCTACCCCCCTCACACGGAGATATCGCGATCACCCGTCTAGCCGTTCATTCACATTTCACTTAGTGTTCATGAGCTCATTTGTAGATACACCATCATCAGCCTTTACACCATCCATAAATGCTTGCGTATGCCAGTCATTTTGACCGACCATCCGCCCATATCTCGTGTCACCATCGTCTGTGACAGTCGATGTGAGGGTCCCCCCAAGTCCCACAAAATCTCTCCCAACTGGATGGACCCCATCGACACCCCATCTGCTCTCTCAATATCATCACTGTCAAAAGCAAAGTGCCCACTTTGCGCTCATAGTCAAGCTTGTATACGATATATTTTTATGTATAAGTGTTACTGAGATGTTTGGTAAATCTTTTTTTTCTTTCATTTTCTGTTTGTAGTCTATACAATTGGCCGATTGATCGTTTTCAAGTCGTGATGATTTCAGATCGGAAATGTGGTTTTTATGGTACTTAGCCAATTGCAACGAACGAATTACGATGACATGACAAATGTGCGCAAAAGAACAGATAGGAATTACGGCCAGGTCAAGGCTTTCGTTAACACCTTGCGCGCAGAGACGTCTAATCGGCTGAAAAAACACTTGTTTCCATGATTTCTGCAAACAGCACAATCATAGGGCTTCCCACACGCAAGATGGATAGGATTGTCAAAGCCGGGCAGCCCGTATTCAGACGGTTGAGATGGAAGGAGGGGGATTTTACGGGTTGGTGGTTTGGATAAATAGTAGTGAGTTAGGGGTGTGTATACTTAAGTCGAATTTTTGCTTTACGACGTCGCAGTCGCAACGCCATCAGCACAACTTGCCGCAGTCAATTGAAATTCCGCTCAGGTCGCAAAGCGCTGGGACTATTGAGGTTCTTCAAGAAACGCTCTTTATCTCAGCTTTATCAACTTTGTGCTCTAAAAAGACAAAATAGTAACATAAAAAGTAAAAGAAACGATACTATTTCGGGCGTAAAACTCCAAGGAGAGTGTTGCAATGTACGCAATAACACGCGAAGAATTCCGCGACGCCGTTCCTGCGCGCGGCAGCGCAAAAATTCGGAATGGGTGTACACACCCGTGAGTTAAAGGTGATAAGTTACAAACATTAAAACAGATACAGATCAATATCAGTTGAGAATAAAGGGTGAGGACACCATTCACGGGTACCTCCATACTTTGAAACCTTCGTTCGTTTGCAATTCGAAGACGAGTTTAAGTTCTCGTTTTCTGAGATGGAAAGCGAAGGAAAGACTTACTATACATAAATGGGCTATACAGAGTTACCCATAAATACATTTTAGAACACGATTTTCGTGGTGTAATTTCTACTGAAATAGGAGTAAGTTCCACTTCATTTATGTAAATTTCATTTAAACCTTCAGTTGAGATAATCAGCACCATATGATATGTGTGATTTCTACCCTTTTCGCTGTGATTATCGTCTCAGACTTTTTGAGCACGTTTTGGGTGCGGGCCATGTAGTACCCTGTGATCTGTACGAATTTGCGTGTCACTTACCTGTGATCTATTTTATCACCCTGTAATGCCTCTGAAACTTCCATTTTTAATTATTCACTTCTTCAAAGGTGGGAAAATCGAGGACTGTTAGCTATATTCCGTGGGGCAATTCTGTTCCTGCTTAATCTGAGAACAGCACTTTCGCTACTCCTGTACTCCAATATGAAAATGAGCCATGAAAATTGGTATTTATATTCCCGAGGCATAGTGATGTGCCAAGTGCTTGAAACGCTAAATGGTCTGAAAGAAACCGGTGGAGGGGGGGGGGGGGGTGTAGCGTACAATTCGCTACACAAATTATGGATCGCTCTGTAGACACAGATAGAGAGGATTGCACTAGAGACATTTTTCTGTCATATAGTAGTAGTTAAAGACCAGTTTTATGAGAGCTGTCTTGCATTGCCACACACTTGAATGCCTCTCCAAAGCCCCCCCCTCACCAAAAAGTCTATTGATGTTGTTGCTTGGATTGCAACGAATTCAACAGCCACACATGTCCAGTCATCACCATTGGTGGGCATTGAATGGGAAGATTTGATCCCGTGATCGCTTCCTTCCTGATTCATCCTTGCCACTTTTCCATTCTTTAATTATTGCATAGTTACTTGATGAGCAAGTTAAAGAAACAACGCTGAGCTTCAAATATGGCTGAAGATGGTGAAGAAGAGCCGAATGGAATTTGTATTCGAAAAATAAATAAACTGTAAGAAATGATCAACAACCTAGAAATGATTTATTGAAAGAGGTTGGATAGAACCGATCAGCACATTCAAGCGTATATCATTGCCTAAGTCTTGATGGAAAAGTGTAGAGATTGCTTTTATAGCGCCCACATTAGGGTGTTCCGCCTTCAGGGTGTGTGCACTTATGACAAAAAACCGCTTCACAGCGTCGCATTCGCGGCGCCATCAGTACGAATCGTTTGGAATTCAGCTTATGACGCAATGGGCTGGTACCGGGCGGTAGTTGACCTATGTTGTTGTTGCTGCTGTTCCAACAGATAAAGCTGCAAATGACTCGCACTCGTCGCGGGCGGCCACGCGATTTCTCGTCATATGTGCACACATCCCTCCTTCATTGCCATAGCACCAAATGGCCCATAGCCTAGTAATCACCTCAGTACAGCTATCCATCCCTGTGCTCTTATGTTTGGCTTTATTATGGCTATAATGGTTCAGCCATGCTAATGCAAATGGCTGTTGATCCCATTACTCTTTCAGCTGTTTTCAGACAAATAAATCGCCTTCTACTCCACAGGAAGTATAACCCCTGAGCCTGAAAAATCACTGAGGCGAATTTTTCGTGAGTAAGGGTGGGGCACTCTGTACAGTACATTCCTGCTCTGTTTTCCCCCACTCACCTGAACTTTTTGTTTATAGCGACGGGAAGAAAAAAGATAAGAGTGTTGTCATAAACCCGTTCATGGGCAAAATACCTGGGGTCCACAAGCAAATATGCCCTCTTCCTCTGCCATGCTCATCGTTGTTGTTGTGGAAAGAACGGGGGGTAGGAATAACTTTTTTCATATCATAAGTAATGTTAGGGGGGGGGGTTAATTCGATTCCAGCCTTATGAATGACCCAGAGGGTGTTTACTAAGGGCTTGCACTTCTATCCCCTACTACCTCGGCATAGGCACTGGGCCTGCTGAATCGTGATTATCGCCCTTTTTTCGCCGCAAAATTTCTTATGATTTTTATAGAATTCTTTATTCTTTGATAGCTCCGTATTCCCATGCATCCGATGCGCCAATCGTTTCCGAGTTTTTTATTTCCAAGAACAATGTCTTAGGAATGACGTCAAGGTATGAATCCCTACGAAAAACATAATTTGATCCACCTGCACTGTTTTTTTTTCAGCATATACCCAAAACGAAGTGGGAAGGATAGAAACAGACTGTGATCACTAGATCGCGCCACGCACGTTACTTCCACTTCCAATCGTAGTGGTATTTGAATGCTTGGATTTGGCCAATATGCACCAGAGATAGGGGAAAAACTGATGCACCGGTCGAATGAAGGCTCGAATGATCTCGGAGTCTGCACATCCAAGATTTGATCCCAGGAACATGTCAGTTTTAAAGGGCAAAGATGAATGGTCTCCATCGCAGCTCTCCAGTTTTATCACGGATCCCAAGTCACTCATTGCTAGCCTTGTGGCATTCGCTCAACCATGAAATCATCCAGCAGTCCAAGGGCATCGTGCTCTGTTGTCCATTTTTTGTTTGTTTTCTGTTTGTTTGTTTGTTCGCAAACTGCGAGAAAGGAATGGTGCCACAAGCCAAGAACTTCATAATTTTTTTTTTTTGAAAATTGTCTCATTGACGGGAAGCAAAGATTCTGACGGCGAGCAAGCATAGCAAAGATATAAAGATATTTATTAATGGTTGATAAGTTGTGTGAAAATCGTGAGTGGGTCAGCTCTGCGCTATGGAGCGTACTTTGTCATAGACGTCGAGGAATGCTTCTTTACAATTATATTTCACTCGAAGCCATTCATAGAGTGATGAATCGAACATCTGCCAGAATTCCGAACGGGACATTTCCGTTCCGCCATGCACCACGGATACTCTGAAAACAAGAATTCTTCAGTTTAATCCAAGAATTGCAGCTCTTCTGCAACTTACCCATTTGACTCCCTCACAAACTCTTCTAAGCGCCGAAGGCTGGCTTTTGGTTCAACGTATGGTTTTTCAGGTAGCCCTAAATATTCGGAATATGAAAAAAAGCAAAGGAACTCCGTATAAATGACAGCGTTATAAAAAAAACTTGAAATATTAATTAGTTAGAAATTCAATGGCAGTCAGATGACCGCGCTTCCCACCGTAGACACCCACATTGACGAATAGAACATTTCTTCCGGATCGCTGACGAATCATTCCCGGACACGAAGGCTGATTGTACGGAGACAACCACAATGGATATACCTGTATAGATAAATGTGAAAAAATACTTGGAAAAAAAAACAATGTGTTCAGTTAAAGCCACAAGTTTCAAAGATCTAGGGATGGGTGTGAGGCTGATTGCCATCAAGCAAACGAAAGACGATATCGTGGGTTTTTCCACGTGTCCGCGATGCTATTCTAGCACAGAAAAGGCCTAGGTAGATATCAATCGTAGGTGGAAGCGATGTCATCCTTCATTCCTTCTCTTCGGAACAATTTCTCTCGGAGGCAGCACTAGGGAAAATTCAGACGAAAAGTAAAAGAAGTAGTGAATAGAAATCGAGATGCCTAATAACAGGACAGTGGAAAAAACGGATGCAAATGGCCAAAAATCCGAGAAACAGGACCCCTTTCCCACCACTGATTCTCGACGCGGACGACCTTTCCGTCAAGAGGCGGGTAGTCCGTATGAGTTTTCCGCTGGCGTTGCTAGGTCGTAAACACGAAGGGATATTCGGAAAGACGACATTTCCTGAGGTGAGCTTCAAGCTAGAATGAGGAAAGCGCACCACGATACTTACGATCCTGCCGCATCTCCACCATCCTCACCGTAGCCAATCACTAATCACGTCGCTTGGAGGCGGGGCCTGTCGTCCAAGGCGTCAGCTGTTATCTGTTGCGCCGTTTTTACAGCTCGGAGGCGCTCTTTTTCGCCGGGATATCGCCACAGAGAGGCTTCTCATTCTTAGACCTATAGTTTCCATGTGAGTGACTTCTTTTAGGTTTATTGATAAGCACAATACCCCTAGTGCTCTCTTTAATTCAAACCCTTTTAAAAAATGATGCCTGCTGTATCCCTGTGCCGGCCCGGATCAAATAACGTGTGGAGACAACTGGTCGCGCCTATTTGATCCCCCACCCTCTAAAGGGTAGGACCTCTTTTGGAGATTGTCGGCAAATGACCTTTCTACCACTTAAAAAGTGGCATCGGCCTGAAGTGAGGAATGAGCCTTCAAAATCCTTCACACTTCTGAAATTCCAGCGAAAAACTAATTTAAATTTTTTGAATGCTTTTCTTTTCTTAGCGCGGCTTTGCCGTAGCCGCCTCGACTAATTTGAACTTCCCCAGCTGGAGAATATGATCCCCCATCCCGAGTTTCTCGACCAACGCTTGAGCACGGTACGTCCATTTCATCCTATAGCCGTGAGAAAACGATTACTTCAACTATAACGCTCAGACGGTAATAGTCCATAAGAAGGATCAGCAAATCAGTTAGAATCTCATAAATTAATGTAATCGTTTAAGAACTGAATGAACCTGCAGCTCCTGATCGCAGATGTCCAAGGCTTCTGCGAGATGCTCCATAGGAACGAGAAAATCTTGATGTACACGACCTGCGTCCAATCTTGAACTGATTACAGTCGGACTAAGCATCTACAAAAATTGCCGTAGAAATGATTATTGTGTGATTACAGGAATGTGGGTGAGCTTTCAGAAATCTCACCTTTATTAGATCCATGTTCGGAGGACACATAAATCCGAAATATAACCGAAATAGGAAAGTGTTGCCAAAGGGAATAAAATGCTGAAAATATGTATTATCAGGAGCTGACGCGGCGTTGCAAGGTCGCGATAGCCGTCGCGCGCGAGACCCCTGCAGTAGGCACGACGCCGCAAAGGTTTCCTCTGCACCACATTCAGGGAAACTGCCACAGATATTGTGCTGCGAGCTCTCACCTTTAGCTCCCAATAAAGACTTTTTGAATGGCGATGGTAGAAATCTTTCAATGGAACGAATTCAGTATGCTCTTGCTGAAAATAGCACATTTTATTTTTTTTTTGTGTTTTGAATGACATACAGTAGCAGTCAAAAATAAGCGGTTGTGGATTCTAACCATAACATTGGTCGACGTTTACTTGTCCCTGCTCAGTTTTTTTTTGTATTACGAAGGCATTTGTCTTCCGAAACAAAGTATCTCAGCTGAGTAGGGTGGAGAGTAGAAGTTGAAAATTCAATTCAACCAAAAACTCTGAACTCATTTTCAAATTTTCAGTAGAATGGATTTTCAGCCTCAATCCTGCAGTACCCAAAACGGCTAAGGCATTATTGAGCACCACTTGCCTTCAAAGACAGCGGTAGAAGGCATTTTCGTCCTACGGTAAGACTTACCGGAACGCTTGCAGTTTGCTATGTTTTAGATGTTGCACACACGACACCTTGCGAAGGCGTCGAGTGGGAATTCAATGGATTTTTTTAAAATCAAGAACCAAGAACACTTTTACTTTATCCTTCCCCCTATTTTACCAGTAATTGCTTCACTTGATTGCTACTGTTTGTTATCTCACTTATTTCACCTCATCATGATGAATAAACTACACCCTACGAGACAACAAATGACATCTCCTCGGAAAAGTGATGCTACAGTCCGAAGAGGTTCGCCGGAGATTCGATCACAGACTATAGCGTCGCGTTTTTGATTCCGGATTCCTCCACCGATTATCGCTTCTAGCCTCGACTGTTCATTTGGAAACAATTATTTCCTCCTATCTCCCTCTTTCTCCCGACCCCTTCCGATAACTTTAAAACACAAAAAACTTGGACGATATACGTAAGTTTCGACCATAGTTATTGTTGAAATCCAAAACCGAATTTATTCTGACCACTACGGTTACCACCTTTTTGGACTCACTTTACTCGAAGCGATTACGCTTTGTACATGTGTATAAAACCATGGCTTGTACCATCTACCAATAACGTTGGCAGCTCCCCAGTTCTTAGGGGGTCCTTCAGAAAACCTGCAATATGGAATCAGAGATTCTAGGCAATAATGTAACGAGCAACCAACCTTCCACGCAGGACCACACCAGAATTCAGCGAAAAGAGCAGTCCTTCGACAAACTCATTCTCTCGACAATTACTCTCTTCTGTCAGCTTAGATTGCATCTCCTAAAAGACGTTTTGTATACGGTAACTGAGGAAATAATCCTGTACCGCATACCTTTGTTGAGCTAATAGGTATATAGGTGATTTTCACAAATGGTTTTATCGGAATAATGCGAAGCGTAACAGCCACCATTATTCCAAGAGCTCCTTCACTCCATGGAACACCGAAGAAAAGCGCTTGCGTTTCAGCATCGTCCTTCCTATCCTACAAAAAAACCAAAAATCTGTCAACACCAATAAATGTAGGATGGAAGCCAATGAATAAGCACAAATTTCTACAACAACACACTTTCGTGGCCGTTACAAGACTCCCATCCGGCATCACAAGTTGATAAGATAGACAGATATGTTGGAATAAACCATATTTTCTACCGGATACCTCTGCTCCACGTCCATTTATCGCATCTGAAAGCCATCTCATAAAAAACATGAGCTACCACAAAGTTTTTTAATTTTTTGATTTTTCATTATTATATAAATTAAAATCAACTCTCTCGGAAATATCCTTAAATAGATCTTTATCTAATTTTAGTTGACGTGAGGTAGTAGTTCAAAACTTGAGCGCACATATGTTTCATTGCCCATAGATCTCTGGGTCAGTAGGCTGCGAAGATTATCCGTATCCCACTCAGTAGGCGGGATTTGTAAATAGGAGAGTAGTGTTAACTCAAATATTGGGCTATCCATGCAATCCTTCAACGACAGAATTCGGACCTATTCTAGACGGCACAATTAGAATTATTTTGTTTATGTAGTATATGCGTAAGTGTCATTTTGAAGCCACAACAGATTTTGAAAAAAACAATAGCCACCACTACTGTCAATAAATAAGCAAATAAGTAAACAAAGGATCCAGCGCGTACCTTGGACTGTAAGATCTTTGATACCCGGAACAATTGGTAGACAGTATCCTTGGGGAATCAGCATACGGGACAGCTCGCCCATGGTGATCATTGGCTCGACAGTAATAGTCAAAGCTTCACGATTTATCTTTAATCATGTTGGTATAAAAATCAGATAAACTTGTAAATCGTGAATGACCCACCTCAAGGATATCCATCAGAGTACCCGTGTAGATCGGAGTCACGTCTTTACTAGGTGACTGCCATATGGATTTTAAAAAATTATATTGTAGTGGATACATTTTCGTTTTGTGGTCGCCTTTTGCCCATTCGCGAACCTTTGATGAAAATTAAATAGGACTATAGAAACCGTTAATGCCTCAGTTATACTTCGCTACCAGTTTGCATTTTGTATGTGTATTGGATACGTATCGATCACCGATCCCACGACGCCGCGACGCTGCAACAGTTGGGTGCGCGTCCGCTACTTGGGCCGTGCCCACTAGGTCACCATGAGTGATACAGCATGCGTGTGCACAGGAAAAATGATTGGAATAGCACGCTCAATCGAGAGGGTACCAGACGGTGATGGGCCGCGTTGTCTGCCTCACGCGTCGACGGTCGTTGCGACCGTAGGTCGCAATCAGAAGTATAACTGCAGCATAAAGAGATGTGAAACCTAGAAACACTCACCTGTCGTTGAATCGCCGCCACTTTGCGTGTATGAGCTCGTGGAGCCGTACCCACGGTGTAAACGAATTCATTCCTTACGACCAGTAGCAGATCGTAGATGAAGCTCAATGGTAGGATGAATTGGATCATCACGTACCAACGAATCAGAAGCAGCAACCACGTGAAAAATTGTTCGGTCAGGGATGATGTCTTGGACATCCCCATCTCTGAAAAAAGAACAAAATACAAAATAATAAAACAAATTACAAGAGAGGACAAGTTGAAGAGTTCCGATATCGAAAAGATTCGCACACTCGCACATGTATTTATTTATTTATCTATTTACTTACATGGCCAAGAATGCGCTTCAATCAACAGGAGGCGTTATGGCATAGATAACAATATTAAACAAAAAAACAAAATTCCAAATAAATCAGTAATTTGACGATCACTTCACGAGCAATAATGCTTTGAGGGCATCGAGGGCAGTAGGAAAGGTGAATTGATGGTCCGTTGAAAATGAGGGAATAGGTGATTAGGGAAAAAAATAAAATGAAATTAATTTCCCGTGTGTCTTCGGATGGACATGTTCTGGGGCGCGTGACATTCTTGAATGGCGGTCGCAAAGATGCCTATCAAGGGTGTATATCGTCAAGTCGAAATTTCGCGTTGCGGCGTCACACTCAGGGCGTCATCAGCGAAAGTTGCCGCTGCGGTTTCGAAGAATTCGCACTGTACCGGTCCATTCCAGGACGCAATGGGCTGGTACTGTAGAAGCCTTTCTGAGAAATAGTACTCACACACTTCAAATCGAGTGGAATATGGTACTATCACAAGAAGTACAGCATCGTATGAAAAGTTGTACACTGAGCATCTCTGAGGGACAATTCGCTCTTTTACAGGCGTATATTTTTGCCCATTAGTAAAGATAAGAAGGGGTTCTCTCCTCCTCCTGAGCTTGGCTGAAGGTGGCCCATGGTGCAGTGTGCCCCACCCCCTTCCCTCATTGCGGTAACACATAAAATATTTAGAAATGGGGTCAAATAAAGTCGGGGTGGGGGGGGGGGAGACGCAAAGTTTTCACCTACGGCGAAGCTCCTTTCCCGCCCTAGGCTTAGGCTAAAACAGATGAGACAGATGCGTCGGCTGATGCTTTTTCTTGTAGAAGCAAGGGATATGAATTTGAGCCCAAGCCAGGAGAGGGAAAGGAGCTTCGACGTCGACGCAAAGTTGCGTCTCCCCCTTCCCTCCCCCGACATTTGGCCCTAGGAATGCTTCAAACACGTAACAGTTTAGACACTTTAGGCAAACACTTCAAACAAGCAATAGAAATATACAATAGTACTCTAAATGATATATGAACGACTGTTGTACATAAAAATACAATGGTAACATGATGAGTAAACGGAAGAGTTTCAATAACATAATAGTAATTCTATTTAGTAAATGATTAACTCGAACGTAAAACTCAAAATGAGCTGCACGCATCACACGTCAAGAAAACGATGCGCACACGCTGCGCGAAACTTCGACCTAACATACACCGGCGAATCTTGACAGATGGCAGTGATAAGCGCCTAAATATAGCACTCGCTTATGGGAGGAGTCTTCACGACGAGGAGAGCTTACTGTACACCCTGGAGCTCTACTAGAAGCTTTTGAGCGCGACTTCTCCTAGTACAACGTCAAGTTTGTGACCTTGGACCTTCGAGTTCATTTACAGTGAGCACATTTCCCCTTTCTGTACACCCAGATTATTGCATTAAATCAAAAGAAAAATTAAATAAATAGATAAGAAGCTCTACGATTCACTCTGAAGCACAGGCTTTTCTACATTTTCCCCTCGAGCGCATTTCTTAATGTTGTTTTTCAATGCGACACGTGAAGCCCTCAATCCTTTACATTGTTGACGTACTTTGAACTATTACATAGGCGTGTCGCAGTTGTACTTTGAAGGGTACAGGTAGTATGTGAATCGTTCAATGCAAAACAACAACAACACATCAACAGACCGCCGCGTAATCAGTTTGTTATCTAACAGTACCGCAAAACAGAGGCAACAAGAGGGACAACAATCTCCTTGTCCGCCTTTTTTGAAACCTGGACATTTCTTCATATATATGCTGGTAATTAGTTTCTGCCCTATTTTATTTACTTGTTTATTTATGCGTTTGTGACGCGCCACCATAAATACAAGTGGGACTAAGGCAGGCAAGAGTTGAACACGAAACATTCCCAATATTGGAAAACTAGCCAAAATTCTTAAAACATAAACATTTCAAATACTATTGGTGAGAGAGTTATGCACAATGAACTTAAACCTTGAAAAAAAGGAAGACTTCTACTCTCAGGATCTGGTGGCCGATAGAGCACCTTTCTTGGACATATCTAATGGTAAAAGTAGGAGTGTACTGAATTAGCACACAAGCCACGGATATTCGCGGGGTATGTAAAGACAAATAGTCCCCGGCCTCGAGATAATTAGGATAAGCCTAAGTAAATTTTCTCCCGTAAAAGTTTGTCAAGGTGGAACTTTTACTTCGCCTGGCGTTTCGACACCGCCGTTATCAAAAGCCTTGGTTCCACCAACACCGAACGCATGCTCAACTTTGAGTACACAATGGAGCAAAATCTTCAAAAAGCAAATCAAAATTGTGCTCCGTTATATACTGGAAGTTAAGTAAGCACTCGGTGCTGGTGGAACCAAGGCCTGTGATAAGGAAGAAATTGTCGAAGCGCCAGGCGGAACAAAAGTTCCACCTTGACAAAACTGCATGGCAGAAAATAAACACAAACATATAAATAACAACAATGTGACCGGAATCTTTTTTTGCAGAGTTCTAGCACTGTTTACTAACCAACATTTGATTTATTAACAACAAAAGCATTTGGAGAGCGTAAAATCGATAAAACCGGCTCAGAGATTAAGAACAGTTCTTCCGTTCGTGAAAATACTCAAATCGCCATGAAGCGTTACAGGTTTGATAAAAAGAGGAAAACCCAACGAAAAAAAGAAAAGTAGTATTGAAGGCTTGTTTACTTTGCTCGATAATAATGTTTACTGCCGAACGGCATGCAGTGCAAACACTATCAGAAGAATGCTGACTTATGGACAAAATTGATGAAGTAAGCTGAATCGCATTGAGTCAACATAAGTAGTCAAATAATCAATAACAACTCAATGTTTGCTTTCATATTTACTTATGAAATTAGAAATCGGCAATCAAAAACATATCAGTGTTTACGGTTCACAGTTATTTATGAAGTAAGAACCAGCAAAATCAATAAAATCGGTGGGAGAACGATACGAAGAGCAATGATGAACATAGCAAGGCTATTAAAATGATTGATGGCAGTAAAGAAGTCGCACAACTGCTTTCATGATCTTTGATGTTTCCAATTCTTGATGTTTACTGGTCATTTGTTTTTATTGACCAGATCGGGTTGACACGATATCAACGATTGAATCACAAAACAGTGAGACAAGACACTAGTCACTTAAAGGAACCGGAAGGGGGTCCGAAACAAGAGAAACATACAAAGAAATGAGCATTTCGTAACGAACGCAGAAGGTTAGAAGCGATAATCGGTGAAAAAACCCGAACTCAAAAGTGCATCGCTGCGGTGTGTATTCGCGCCTCATTCGCATCATCGCACTGGCGTTCCGAGTTGTCCGCTGTAGGAGACGGCCGCGGGCCAACTTTAGTTGTAGCACCTGACTCCCAGCGTAGTGGAGCGGCCATTCCCAACTACATTAACATTCATGTAAGTACATCTAGAAACAATATAAGAAAGAACAAAGGAGAAGGTAAAAGGAATGAACAACTTTATAATGGAAACATCTTCTCTTGGCACCATGCCAAGGCGTCAAATTGGCGAGTTTGTGCAATGGCGGCCACTTGAACTCGTCCACACTACGTCTGTTCTACCGTAAGCCAAAATTACTCCCTTACGGTGTCTTTAAGATGGGCCACTGCTGCAAAAAATGGATGCAGCAGTCTGGGGTTATCAATATTTTTAGGACACCGTTTCTTACCCCGTAAGAGTGATAAGCTCAGTTGGTCTTTAGGAATTTGTCTATTTTTACGGGTCACTGAAGTAAGAATATTATAATTTCAAAGAATCACATTCAGTTGTATTCCTCAAAAACTTCTGGAGAAAGGTCAACGCCAGGGTGGAGATAATGGTATCCCAGGCTTAATAAATCGCTAAGGGCTGTCTTGTCCACTCTAGTGCTCATTCCGCTCTACCAGACTTACAAGGGAAATCCAGGTTAACAGCCTAATGTCTGAGCCCACCGTCGAACATCTTTTAAATAAATATGAGGTGGACCGATTATACAAGAAAGTTGTTGATGAAATGAGAAGGAAATTCTGAGCAAGTATTATAATACGACTTCCGAACGATATCCGAAATATTGGAAATAACAGTGAAAGTTTAATAACTAATAATATTTGGAATAAATAATCTAGTAAATAATATTGCAATTCGAAATACTAAATAATATTGCAAAAATGCAAGTAACAGGATTTCAGAAAATATAGGGATTTGGAATTGGGCTTGGAATTCTGTTTGTTCGATAAACTTATATAAGATTGAGATCGACAGACTTTTCCATGCCCAAGTCTGTAAAGATAATTTAACTGACTAATTAATGCTTAATTATCTAGACAATAAAGATTAAACCTTGAAAATGATGCGAAAGGCTCACAACAGATCAGTGTTCGTTGAGTTGGCAGGGGCGATAACCAACAAGATTGATCGGCGGCGTAGTTGACGGGAGAACAGAGTTCGCTTGAAAAGTTCGTCGGTCCACGGCTAAGAGATGAACGAACCTCTCATGTGGACATTGACCCCAGCACTAACTGATAACTAGCTGATAAAAGAAAAAAGGAAAGGGGGGCTGATCCAGTAGCAAGTACACAGGAGTTGAAAGAAGGAACCAGCGAGACAGGAAGCGGGTTATCAGGCTAGCAATCAAGCGATCGTTGTCTTCACTTAGGGGAGGGGGGCATCGATTGTGACCATGCAAACACCAACAAGAGCCTGTTTGTAGATCATGGTACCATCTGAATTCGAACGGACAAGTTTTAGGAATTCTTAATTTCTTTAAATAGCGCTTTGGGCACTCATGTACTATGA